>JBBPBP010000004.1:4292876-4347361 GCA_037974735.1 Cicer chorassanicum
TATTATTTATTAAATATAAAAAATTATTTATTTATTTTATTTACATTTTTTAAATTTGTTTATTTTAAAATTAAAATAAATAAATTATAAGGGTAAAACAAATTAATTACAATAATAAGGGTAAAATTGAAAGAAGAAGATAATAAATTATAAATTACTTGAATTAATTTATAAAAAACGCCAATAAATTATAAGCTATAAGTTCACAAATGATTATAAGTAATAAATTATAACTCATAAAATTCGTTTTTTGATATTGGCAAAAGTGTGAGTTGACCACGACTCTAGTGGTGAATATGGTTTAAATGTTTAATGAAGTGTTCCTAGGAATCAATTGTAAGAATACTTAATTAGAAATGCATTAAAATTTGTATTTCTATTTTTTACATTTCTAAAGTTTAAATTTGGCATTTTTAATATAAAACTTTAATTTTGAACTGTTAAAAGTACTTATAAAAAAGATCCAATAGTTTAAGAAATATTATTTGTGGCCCATAATTGTCTTAAATATTTTGTAGGTTTTATTCTAAATTTAAAAATTGAGCCCCTAACGAAGGAAAATGCAATTTTAATAGTTAAAAAAAAGTAACATAAAGTTTAGTCTCTATAAAATTTCAATTTTTTATTTTCAGTTATTTTAAAAAAAAATCTAAACTTTTTAATTTCGAAATATTTGTTTATTCACTTTTAGTTTTTATTTTGAAATTGTAAAAAAAAAAATTATATTTTAGTCTTTAAAAAAAGTCCCAATAAATTAAATATAGAGTGTAGAAGTGAATAAAAAAAATTATGAACTACACTTGAAATATCGTAATTTTGTAGAAATTAAAAATATATTTAATAAAAAAAAACCCTAATTTTTTTTATATTATAAAAAATAAAAATATTTGGGACCTTCACCGATTTGGGGGCTGTGCTATCGGGTTTGTACAACTCAAACGTCGGGCCTACATACATCATCTGGACCTTTTGAAAGAGAAAAATATAGTGAAAACGATGTGATATATGTTAAAAGTTTTACATTAGACAAAATAAAAGTTTGGCAAAGTGTTTGTGAGTGGTGAGTGGCCTCACTCTATAAACTAATTTCGTGGAGATTGTGTAGATATAATCCAATTTTTAAGATTGATATATTGGTAATGTGATGACAATAAAAAAATAGAAAAAAAAGATATTAAATAAATATAAAAATATAATGATATGTTTACAAATACCATTGTTGATAATTTAAAAGATAGTGGTCTAAAAACATTGTTTAAGAAATCTATAAAAAGAATCCGTCATGTTAACAAATATCTAGAGAATATTGTTTAAGAAATTCATAAAAAGAAATTTTGTTATAACTACATGTCAAATATTTGTGAATAACAGTTTTGGGGTGTGGATGTTATACAACTTTGGTGGGACACCCTTCTTATAAAACGAAGGGATGGACACCCTTAAAAAGATTAATTCAATTTCATAAGAGATGAGCATATCGAGCCATTAATTGGATCGCCCGTTGGATGAGTGAAAGGTGTTGGCCTCCACTTATTGAGTGAATTAGAACAAAGCATTAAGGCCCCACAAATTATTTGTTTTCATACCATGCAATGATTATTAGGTGCAATGATCCACGAACATGGACAATAAACAATAGGGTGATCCATGTGCTATGTGGATTGTTTCTCTGGCACTTCCCTCATCCTCGGCTTTGTTTTGTTGTTTGTTGCAAGTTCTTGATATCTTTATTCCTTCTTTTTTATTTATGAAATATCTTTATTCCCTTTTGAGCTTGTTGACAGTCATGCTCCACATCACTACTATTTGATATGGGGTACAAATCCTCTATATTGTATTGTATTATCAAATTAATTCTCAATACTTTTGCATTATTAATTAAGCCTATGGGGAAGCATGAAGATGATGTTTGTCCTTTTTTTTTCTTCAATTCTCTTATTGCTTCCCACCAAGCTTCTATTGGCTCTTTGTGCAATCACACTCCGAGTGCAAATTCAGGAGTGCTATCTCTCTCTGTCCCTACTTCATTCGGTGAAGCCCGGGACTCAAGAATATCACAAAATAAGGGAATTCATATTTCTTAATGTAACTACGTGGCATAGTTTTATATCTCGACCGTCGGATTTAAAATTAAGCTCGAAATCATTTCACATTTATTTTACTGATTGTATAATCGAAACCGTTGTATTTAAAATTGACGGCGGAGATTATAAACTGCAAATAATTGCATAATAATACTATTGTGGAGAATCTGCGTTCCAAGTAAAATTATATACTAAATATATGTTTGATATTACTATAGTTTTATTAAAATTTATGATGAACTTTAATAATTATATAAAGATTATAATTTGTCATTTTTAAAAATCACAAGGATTTATCTTAATTATGATAAGTCAACTATGATATCAAATTGCATTAATAAAGTTGACAATCCTAACTGATAATTATTATTTAAAGGAAAAGCTGATAAAATAAAGCAAATATTCAAGTGCCAATATCATCGTGGATTAGATGGTTTAGTTTAAAGCGAAAGGGACACTATATCATATGGTCAAACAGTGAATTAATGTTAAAAAATACGTTTGAAATTTTAATAACATTCGGTGATTGAGTTTAACTCAGGTGATATTGATTTAAAAAAAATAAATATCAGTGTTTTAAAATTAAATTTATACTTTTTTTTTCTTTATTTGTTGAATTAACACTAATACTATAACTGTTTCAGTTGTAAATACATTGAGGACTTTTAACTGTACTTCAAATCGGCGATATAGTTCTCATTCAAATTTTAATTGATTTTCAAGTATATATGTTGGAAATGATGAATAATTATTGATGAAATTGTTGGTATTAATGGTGACATTAATGAACTAGTGTGGTTGTGAATTGAAAAAAATGAGAAGTCCCACATAGGAGGGATATCACACTTTGGAAGGGTATATAAGGTGGAGGTATGTACCTTGGGGTGTGCCCCAAGGGGTACCCCAATTTTGTGAAGGAGGGAGAACGCAAGCAAAGTTGACCACCACACGCGCGCCCCGCCGCCGCCGTCCGACCCGGCCTTGGCCTTGGCCTTGGCCTTGGCCTTGTGGTGTATTATTATTTTTCAATTAAAAATTATTTAATTAATTTTGAAAATTGAATGCTTGCGTTTGATCTCCTATTGTTGCGTTAATTACGTAACTGCCCTCCACCGAATCTGCCTAATGTTCAGTTTCAGTCTTCCTTTTTGCCCGGTCAAATCCCTGACTCAAGGTGCCACGTAACTGCTATTGCCCGGTCATTATTCAGAGTCAAAAACCCTTGCGCAAGTTCAGGAAGTCAAAGGCGCACGTTTTGGGTGGGCAGCGGTTTTGGAGCACACGTTTCCTGAAGTTCAGGTTTGGATCGGTCAACAGGAGCGCTCTGATGGATCCACCAATTTCTCTGATCCAGTTACGAAATTCCTCTATAAATAGAGGACTCTCCTCACTTGAAAACTCGCACCAAAAGCACTCCGATTCTGAGGCTTTTCTCTCTTCTTCCCCCCGTTCTTACTTCTACTTCTTCTTTTTCCTTGAGTGGCCTTCGTGCCATATTACGAGTGGTGGTCGTCAGACTGCCATATTGAGGGTGTAATTCGAACGGTTTTCTGCAGTGCAGTAGAACTCCGTACAGTTATCTGGGTTGTTTTATCCTGGGGACTTCGTGGTTGATAGTCTGCCTTGCACCTTTGGGCAGTGCCTCGAAACGTCTTAAAGAGAGTGACCTAGTCCGCGACTCATCCCAGTAATCTTATCGGTGGCATAAATTGTTTTTTCAAATTTTTCGAAATCCAAAACAACAATTTTAAGACGTTTTTCGAACTGCCATGTCTACCGACGAAATTACTGGGTCAGGTTCTTCTGTTTCTGACTACAACAAACCGTTTCGGTTTCAAGGAAGTCACTTCAAACGATGGCAACAAAAGATGTTATTTTTTCTAACCACGAAAAACCTTGCCAACGTTCTGAAGGATGACGCTCCTGTTGTTCCAGAAAATGCTGAACAAACAGAAAAGGATAAGAAAGCTGCTGAATTAACCCAATGGGAACATAATGATTACTTATGTAAGAATTATATTCTAAATGGACTTGCTGATGATCTGTATGATTACTACAGTTCAGACAGCAATACTGCTAGACAGGTTTGGGAAGCTCTGAAGAAGAAATATGATACTGAGGAAGCTGGAGCCAAAAAGTATGTTGTTAGCCGCTACCTCAAATATCAGATGACAGATGACAGATCCGTGGAAGCTCAGTCTCATGAAATCCAGAAAATTTCTCACGAAATCATTTCTGAAGGTATGTCCCTTAATGAACAGTTTCAAATTGCTGTTATTATTGACAAACTGCCCCTTGCTTGGAAAGATTTTAAAAATTCTCTCAGGCATAAAACAAAAGAATTCTCTTTAGAAAGTCTGATAACTCGCCTTAGAATTGAGGAAGAATCCCGTAAGCAAGACCAGAAAGATGAAGTTCTTCTTGTGGCAAACAACAAGAAAAAGAAATTCATCGGAGCAGTTCTGAAGCCCAACAGTAAACAGCTGAAGATTCAGAATCGCCCTTCAAAGAACAGCAACAAGAATGGAAACCCTCCAAAGGCCCCAATAGCAAAGCAGCAACCACCTCCAAGAAATGGCCCTACTCCTTTTCTCTGTTTTCACTGTGGAAAAGAGGGTCATATTGCACGCAAGTGTAGGAACAAGCCAGGCCCTGCTAATCAGGCTAACTTGACAGAAGAGCAATTCATTGCTATGATAACTGAGATCAACCTTGTTGGTGGATCAGATGGATGGTGGATAGACACTGGTGCTTCCCGCCATGTCTGTTATGATCGTGCTATGTTTAAAACATACACTGCTGCTGAAGATAAGAAAGTGTTGTTGGGAGATTCCCACACCACTAATGTTGCTGGTATTGGAGATGTGGAACTAACATTCACATCAGGAAAGACCTTAATTCTGAAAGATGTCATGCACACTCCAGAAATAAGGAAGAATCTGGTTTCTGGTTTTCTTCTCAATAAGGCAGGGTTTACTCAGACTATAGGGGCAGATTTGTATACTATTTCTAAAAATAGTATTTTTGTTGGGAAGGGGTACGCTACTGATGGCATGTTTAAATTAAATGTTGAAATCAATAAAATGTTTCCTTCTGCTTACATGTTGTGTGATTTTAATATTTGGCATGCTAGACTTTGTCATATGAACAAACGAGTAATTTCGAATTTAAGTAACTTAGGCGTAATTCCAAAGTTATCCCTAAAGGATTTTGAAAAATGTGATTTTTGCAGTCAAGCTAAAATAACTAAAAGTTCACATAAATCAGTAGTTAGAGAATCTGAACCTTTAGACTTAATACATTCTGATATATGCGAACTTGATGGGACTTTAACCAGAAATGGAAAGCGCTATTTTATAACTTTTATTGACGACTGTTCCGACTATACCTTTGTATATCTTATGAAAAATAAAAGTGAAGCGCTTGACATGTTTAAGATATTTGTAACTGAAATTGAAAATCAATTTAATAAGAAAATTAAGAGATTTCGCAGTGATAGAGGAACAGAGTATGATTCTAGTTTGTTTAATGAGTTTTATAAAACGCAAGGAATTATACATGAAACTACTGCTCCATATTCCCCTGAAATGAATGGTAAAGCTGAAAGAAAGAACAGAACTCTTACTGAACTTGTTGTTGCTATTATGCTTAATTCTGGTGCTGCATCTCACTGGTGGGGGGAAATTATTTTGACTGTTTGCTATGTTCTGAATAGAATCCATAAATCTAAAAACAAAACATCTCCCTACGAGATAATGAAGAAAAGACAACCCAACTTGTCTTATCTTCGAACTTGGGGCTGTCTGGCTTATGTCAGAATCCCCGATCCCAAGCGAATTAAACTCGCTAGTAGAGCCTATGAATGTGTATTCATAGGGTATGCGGTAAACAGTAAAGCTTATAGGTTTTACGACCTAAATGCTAAAGTAATCATAGAATCAAATGATGTTGACTTCTATGAAAATAAATTTCCTTTCAAATCGAGAAATAGTGGGGGCGGCGAACCAAGTCAAGCTCCTGTGATAAGAAGCTCTAAAGACAACAAACAAGACGAACCAGAAACTCGAAGGAGTAAGAGAGTGAGAGTTGCTAAAGATTATGGACCTGAATATATGGCTTATAACTTGGAAGAGGATCCTGCAAATCTCAAGGAAGCATTGTCATCCTTGGATGCAGATTTATGGCAAGAAGCTATCAACGATGAAATGGATTCCCTAGAGTCTAACAAGACCTGGCACTTAGTGGACTTGCCTCCTGGTTGCAAACCTATAGGTTGTAAATGGATTTTGAAAAAGAAACTAAAACCCGATGGATCAATTGATAAATACAAAGCACGCCTTGTAGCCAAAGGTTTTAGACAAAGAGAAAATATAGATTTCTTCGACACTTTTTCGCCTGTCACTAGAATAACATCCATTAGGGTGCTCATATCACTTGCGGCTATTCATAACCTGGTGATACACCAGATGGATGTTAAAACAGCTTTTTTAAATGGTGACCTAGAAGAAGAAATCTATATGGAACAACCTGAAGGCTTTGTGATACATGGGCAAGAAAGCAAGGTCTGTAAATTAGATAAGTCTCTGTATGGTCTTAAACAAGCTCCTAAACAATGGCATGAAAAATTTGATAACCTGATTTTGTCGAATGAGTTTAAAGTGAATGAAAGTGACAAATGTATTTATTACAAGTTTGAAAATGGCATTTGCACTATCATATGTCTCTACGTAGACGACTTACTCATATTTGGTTCAAACATTCATGCCGTCAACAATGTGAAATCTCTGTTGAGTAACAACTTTGATATGAAAGACCTCGGAGAAGCGAGTGTAATCCTTGGAATAAAGATTACTAGGTCAGAGGAGGGAATTTCTTTGGATCAATCTCACTATATTGAAAAGATCCTAAAGAAATATAATTACTTTGACTGTAAACCTGCCTGCACACCATATGATCCAAGTGTGAAACTTTTCAAGAACACTAGTGAAAGTGTCAGACAAACTGAATATGCGAGCATCATTGGCAGCCTCAGGTATGCCACTGATTGTACTAGACCCGACATTGCCTATGTCGTGGGATTGTTGTGCAGGTTTACTAGTAGACCTAGTATGGAGCATTGGCACGCTATTGAAAGAGTCATGAGATACCTTAAAAGGACCATGAGTCTCGGATTACACTATCGAAGATTTCCTGCTGTTCTTGAAGGATACAGTGATGCTGATTGGAACACCTTATCGGATGATTCCAAAGCAACCAGTGGCTATATTTTCTGTATAGCCGGTGGTGCAGTATCTTAGAAATCGAAGAAACAGACGATATTGGCTCAGTCCACTATGGAGTCTGAAATGATAGCACTAGCTACTGCTAGTGAAGAAGCAAGCTGGTTGAGATGCTTGCTAGCTGAGGTCCCGTTATGGGAAAGACCTTTACCAGCTGTGTTGATCCACTGCGATAGTACCGCGGCTATTGCAAAAATTGAGAACCGTTATTACAACGGTAAGAGACGACAAATACGTCGTAAGCACAGCACAATTAGAGAATTGCTTTCTAAAGGAGCTGTATTGGTGGATCATGTACGCACTGATGATAATTTAGCAGATCCTTTGACGAAAGGATTAGCTAGAGAGAAAGTCCTAAATACATCCAAAAGGATGGGACTATTGCCTATAGATCAATGAATCACTTATGATGGTAACCCGACCTAAAAGACTGGAGATCCCAAGAATTAGGTTCAATGGGTAATAACAAGTCATAGTGATATGAGATAAACATGCTATTTATTTATGAGAGAAGCATGATTCCTGAAGCGATGTAAGGATGAGATAATAGAAACTCTTAATGAGATCTATACTCTATGTGGAGTGGAGTACCTAGCTACAGGAGTACTCTTGATAGACTCACCTATGTGAATGTGGAAGTGGGGGCCGCTTCCTATGGAATTTCGAGGCAGAATTCCTAGAGCGTTCACTATACTGGGATATACGTGCATGGCCTTAAAAGCACGGGCTTTTGAGAATACACCCTATGAAAAGGTTGTGTGTGGGTTTGATGTCAGAGATAGAGTTCAAGACTACGAGTCACTCTTGTTGAATCTGAATCTTACTTACTATGCAAAGGTTCAAGTCAAGCGACACCTTTGTTTATGCATAATCTTATAGAAGCGTTTGACGCTACTTCTGAAACCTCTCCTTTTTTAAATTCAAGTGGGGGATTGTTGGAAATGATGAATAATTATTGATGAAATTGTTGGTATTAATGGTGACATTAATGAACTAGTGTGGTTGTGAATTGAAAAAAATGAGAAGTCCCACATAGGAGGGATATCACACTTTGGAAGGGTATATAAGGTGGAGGTATGTACCTTGGGGTGTGCCCCAAGGGGTACCCCAATTTTGTGAAGGAGAGAGAACGCAAGCAAAGTTGACCACCACACGCGCGCGCGCGTCGCCGTCCGTCCGGCTCGGCTCGGCCCGACCCGGCCCGGGCCTGGGCCTTGGCCTTGGCTTTGGCTTTGGCTTTGGTCTTGTGGTGTATTATTATTTTTCAATTAAAAATTATTTAATTAATTTTGAAAATTGAATGCTTGCGTTTGATCTCCTATTGTTGCGTTAATTACGTAACTGCCCTCCACCGAATCTGCCTAATGTTCAGTTTCAGTCTTCCTTTTTGCCCGGTCAAATCCCTGACTCAAGGTGCCACGTAACTGCTATTGCCCGGTCATTATTCAGAGTCAAAAACCCTTGCGCAAGTTCAGGAAGTCAAAGGCGCACGTTTTGGGTGGGCAGCGGTTTTGGAGCACACGTTTCCTGAAGTTCAGGTTTGGATCGGTCAACAGGAGCGCTCTGATGGATCCACCAATTTCTCTGATCCAGTTACGAAATTCCTCTATAAATAGAGGACTCTCCTCACTTGAAAACTCGCACCAAAAACACTCCGATTCTGAGGCTTTTCTCTCTTCTTCCCCCCGTTCTTACTTCTACTTCTTCTTTTTCCTTGAGTGGCCTTCGTGCCATATTACGAGTGGTGGTCGTCAGACTGCCATATTGAGGGTGTAATTCGAACGGTTTTCTGCAGTGCAGTAGAACTCCGTACAGTTATCTGGGCTGTTTTATCCTGGGGACTTCGTGGTTGATAGTCTGCCTTGCACCTTTGGGCAGTGCCTCGAAACGTCTTAAAGAGAGCGACCTAGTCCGCGACTCATCCCAGTAATCTTATCGGTGGCATAAATTGTTTTTTCAAATTTTTCGAAATCCAAAACAACAATATATTATGTTATATTTGGTAATATTAATAAATTAACATATAACTTATTAATTAATTTATAAGTTTATTTGATAAAATGAAATGTACGCGGTAAACAAACTTCTATACCAACTTATAACTTATTTTTAAATATCATTTCGAGTAATGTTTAACTTTTTATATTTTATGTCATTTATAATCTATTATTTTTAATTATATAACTTTTCTTTTATTAAAGAACTGTACCACTAACCCACTATTTACCAACTCTCTCGTTAATATCTTCTTTTTCTCGATGACATACTTAACTTATTTTATAGCAAAAATACAGAGGAAAAATATATACACTAATTAAGATGAATAAATGCGTTTTCTTTTTTGTCTATCTCTTCGACTGAAAGCATGTTTAAGTAAACCCGTATTGAACTTATTTGCATTTTGAATATTGGAATTTTTATCACTATTTGGTTACCAACCAAATTCTCCGGTTATAAAATTGGGTCTATAATGTATTTTATAATGTATTCCGTCACTTATTATTTTTTTAAAACTAATTAATTATATATTTTTATATTATTTCATATTTATAAAAATTAAATTTATTAAATAATTTAATTTTAGTTGACTAACTTTCTAGTTATAAGACGTCAACATAGATTTCCCTCTCACATTTGTGTATATGTATGGCAACAGCCAAGCGGAATTGTTGAATGTTCAGAATAGCCATGTATTTTGAAAAGCAAAATCATTACAAGCTATTATTACATGCTAGCGAGGGTGCCTCCCTTGAGTGAGACACCGTAAGACACTGAGCATCAATGAGAGCTAATAATTATTGTTTAAAAGAAGGAAAAAGTAAGGTGTACACTATTTTAATAAACCAGTGCAGTTGTTAGGATTGATTGCAATTTTTTTAATTCGTAATATTAGTCATATATTTTAAAATTCGCATGTTAATATTTCTTATAATTTTTAACTATAAAATTATGATGAAATATATTTTAATTAATATAACATATGATACGATAATGTTAAAAAATTAATATTTATAGAGTTATAATAAAATTATTTAAAAATTTTAGCTTTAATTTATAAAATTATTCATTTTATAATTTATTTAATAACAGATAAATAATTAACGTATTTGGATTGTTTTGCATCATGATATTGTATGTCATTTTATTTAAAATGTGTCAAAATCACAATTTTGTAGTTAAAAAAATATAATTAAAATTAAAATTGTTTAAAATAAAAAGTTAAATTAATGAATTAATTAAAATAGAATGAATCAAATTTACGATTAAACGTAACTTTTATTAAAGGGGAAAAATCCATACTACTAGAGCTTAAGTTCAATGCACACGTGAATTTTGTGCATAAGATTTTAAACAAATTAAGTATCTCGGAAGCAAATGACGTTTGGTAGTATTTGCCAACTTAATATTATTATATAAAAAAAATATCAGTTTTGATATATTTTGTCATTCAATCTTATAAATCCATAAAATATTTTGATATATTTAAAAATTGTGTTATAAACCCATTAAAAATTTAGTTATAAAATATTAATTATAAAAATTATTTTAAAAAATCTAAAAAATTTATACATACTTACAACGTCTTTTAACATCCTAATCTAATATACTCGCTTATAGTGAATTACTACAACAATTGTCCAATCATTGTTAGTTCACATACAAATTAGTGCAATAGTTCAAAAGTGGGGTGCAAAAGACATTTCAAGAATGACCCAAAGCATTTATGATTGAAGATTTTATTTGAGGGAGGGCTAAAGCGATGACTTTAGTGGGCATTTTAAGCTGGGCCTGATTTGAAACAACAATCTAGTAAAGTAAGAAAGCATTTTTATGAAAGACCAATGATTTTATAAATAAATAAAAATGAAAGACCATTGGTCAAATAAAACATTTATGTTTTAAATATTTTAATGGTACCAAATTATTATGATAATAATTACAATATTGCTATAAACCTTAGCTAATGACAGTAGGTGAGTTCGATTCCTAGGCTTTTGTTTTTCACAAAAAATAAAATAAAATAGCCATCACATATACAAATATTGTCATATACATGACCAATTAAAGTTGTTATAGATGATTTTAGACTTTTTGTTCACATTTGAATCCCTCAATTGATAGGCTATACATAAATTTAATTATAAATTATTGCTTGAGATTAGCATTTCTCCTTAACCTTGCATTAAGTTTATTTCCCCTGATTTTTATTTATTTATTTATTTATTGCTGATTAAAAAATGTGGTTTGATCGCAATTTTAATCATTCTATTTGTATTGATTCACGAAATCGATCCTTATTTTAAAAATTGACAATTTTGATTCACGTCTATTATTTTTTAACAAAAAAATGACGACACACTTTAAATAATATGTCATATGATACGATGTAGAATAGTTAAGACCCATAAAATAAGAATAAAACACCGTAAAAATTTAACTTTCAACTTCAGAATTTTTTCATATTTATAATTTAATTAATAACATATTAATAAAGAATGTATCTAGATGGTTCTATATCATATAATTCTATTTCACGTTGTTTAAAATACGTCAAATCGTCATTTTTTTTAGTTCAATTATCTAAATGAGGGATCAAAATTGTCGTCTTTTAAAATAGAGAGATCAATTTTGTGAATTGATAAAAATAGATAAATAAAAATTGCAATTAAACCCAAAAAATTTAAAAATGTGTTAAGCTCTGATGACTCGTTAGGGTTAGGATAAACTGCAATGCTCACAAAACTGTAGCCAACAAATATACTTATAGAACCAAAATTTTCCTAATATAAATATATTCCTATAAAAAAAAAAATATTATCATGTATACACCACCTACTAATTAATTGTTCTGTCTCTCTCATCGTTCTTCTCGCTATAGAACTTTTTGGTTCTATCACTAGCTGCAAAGCCCAGATAATGATAACATGGACCCAACCTGGGCCGGGTTACGAAAGTACACCACGGCCCAACAAGAGATAGAAATGGCGCCAAAGTTTTCCCGCCAAGAGAAAGAACCCCGACCAATTGATAACCCTCTGGAAGTTTCAACCCTAACCAGAATAGAATCGGAACTGCAAAAGCGAGAGCAACAAGAGATCATTTCCAAAGAGAATCATGGAGTCCGGAAATCCTGCATCAACTCCCGAACCCGAATCACCTACATCTCCCTCAGCCGGTTTCAACACAGATCAACTTCCTCACACTCACACCAGTCGTGCTTCTGAAGATGACGAAGCTTCTGTTGATCCCGATATCATACGCGATGAACCCGAACCAGAGGAAGAAGACGAAGACGGCGAAGATCTTTACAACGACAACTTTTTGGAGTCAGTCAATTTTTACCATTTCATTTTCTTACTCAGTGTTTTTTGCAAGTTTTTATTTATAATCTAGGTGTGTCGTTGGATGTTGAACAGTGATTATCGGAGGATGGATGAGGCTGATCAGTTTGAATCGGTTGGATTGGATGATTCAGTGGAAGACGAGAGAGATTTTGATCAGATTATGGAGGATCGTAGGGCTGCTGAGATTGAACTTGACACTCGCGATGGTCGTGCTTCCAATCGCTCTAAACTTCCTCAGCTTCTCCATGACCAGGGTAACCATTTCTCTTTCTTTGCTTTCAATTTCTTTGTTCGGATGAGAAAAAATGGAATTATTGTTTGTTAATTTTAATTGATGTAAGTTAATGGAATTATTGTTGGTAAATTTAAGCTGGTCAACATTGTTTGATACTACCAAATCGTTTTAGGCAATCTCACCATGGTGGATGTCGAATGTATAACTATATAGTGCATTGATATTAATTCTGGGGGAATTGGTTGTATTACTTATGCGAATAAGCAGGGATTAGGATATGTCACTATTCACTCTGAAAAGGAAGCATCATGGGTTGAAGGCTATATGGTAGTGTATATTTAGATACAGGTTGAGATTGCAGAGTCGAACTGAGTCATCATGATTCATGATTTTGGAAAATCCACACGGGAGAGCTTCAACCAAATTGCATTGGCACCACGATTTTGACAAACTCACTTTTAATCCAAACCTACACTATTGTGGGCCGGACCTCTTTTTACTTAGATAATTTTTTGACTTAAAACATTAGGTGTTGGTTGTTTATATGTGAACTTTCTATTTGCAGATACTGATGATGACAGTTATAGGCCTTCTAAAAGGGCCCGAGCTGATCACAGGTCGTCTGCACCAAGCGATGATGATCTTGATGGGATGAATAGTTCACCTGGCAGGTCACATCGTGGACATTCAAGGGAGGATAACCCAACTACCGATCAAAACGACGATGATCAATATGAGGTACTTTCAGCATTGAATTTTCTTTTTATTTTTTAAGAAAAAGATATAATTATCGCTGTGACCTGGTTAATTTTATTTCACAATTGTCACGTGGTCATGGAATGGAATGTAGGATGATTTTGATGATGAAGCTGGGTACGAGATGTACCGTGTTCAAGGAACTCTTAGAGAGTGGGTTACAAGAGATGAAGTGCGCCGATTCATAGCCCGGAAATTCAAGGATTTCTTACTCACATATGTCAATCCAAAAAATGAACACGGAGACTTTGAATATGTTCGTCTGATAAATGAGATGGTGTCAGGTAGTACATCTTCTACAAGTCTTGAAGCCTTGAACTTGTGACAGTCATCAGTATCTTATCTGCACCTGCTTATTTTTTGTCTTTTTGTTGTAGCTAACAAGTGCAGTTTGGAGATAGATTACAAGCAATTTATCTACGTCCATCCCAACATTGCCATTTGGCTGGCTGATGCACCTCATTCTGTTTTAGAAGTAATGGAAGATGTTGCTAAAACTGTTGTCTTTCAGTTACATCCAAATTACAAACATATACATCAAAAGATTTATGTTCGCATTACCAACTTACCAGTTTATGATCAGATTCGAAATATTAGGTAACATTAAAAAATCAACTTATATATTTCCCCATTCTCCTCCTCTCTCTTCCCTTGGATAAAATCTAAAAGCTGCCTTCTGTGGAGCAGACAGATCCACTTGAATACAATGATACGGATTGGGGGAGTAGTAACCAGGCGTTCTGGAGTTTTCCCTCAGCTGCAGCAGGTGAAGTATGACTGTAACAAATGTGGAGCAATTTTGGGACCATTTTTTCAAAATTCCTATTCAGAGGTGAAAGTTGGGTCCTGTCCTGAGTGTCAATCAAAAGGACCATTCACTGTCAATATTGAGCAGGTACGACCTTTCTAATCCTTGAGTTTTGAAACTAAGTTTTTGCTAAAGAAGTTCGGAATGAGGACATTGGAATAATCCAATTTGTGTTGATTACTGTTGTACATTTTGACGTTTCATATGACTGCATAAGACCTGTTCAGTTTACTTTAGATATATTATTGCATGATTAACACATTATATACTTTTGGTTTTTGTAACTAATAGTTGTGTTAAAAAGTTGTGTAAAGATAACCTCATTTTCTTACTTTTATGCTTGCTATAGACAATTTACAGGAATTTTCAGAAGCTAACTCTTCAAGAGAGCCCAGGAATAGTTCCTGCTGGGCGACTTCCAAGATACAAAGAAGTGATACTGTTGAATGATCTGATTGACTGTGCTCGACCTGGAGAAGAGATTGTAATCAACCACCACTCTAACTTGTTAGTTTTTGTCTAGGGTGTTGTGGAATGTTTTTCTAATGTTGTTTATATTCTGATAAAACGTTTCAGGAGGTCACGGGTATTTATACTAATAACTTTGACTTGTCCCTAAACACAAAGAACGGTTTTCCGGTGTTTGCCACTGTTGTTGAGGCAAATTATGTTACAAAAAAGCAAGATCTCTTCTCTGCCTACAAACTTACACAGGAAGACAAAGAAGAGATTGAGAATTTGGGCAAAGACCCCCGGATTGGAGAAAGGGTTTGTTCCCTATAACTTTATGTGCATTTCTTCCATTTAATTATTTGTTGTTAATGGACAATAAATTGAAATTCAGATTATCAAGTCTATTGCTCCATCAATCTATGGTCACGATGATATAAAAACTGCAATAGCTTTAGCTATGTTCGGAGGTCAAGAAAAGAATGTCGAAGGGAAGCATCGACTGCGAGGAGACATAAATGTTCTTCTTCTCGGTGATCCAGGAACAGCAAAGTCTCAATTTCTGAAGTAAACTTATACATTGTCACTTTATAGTCTTCTTTTAGTTTGTAATGCTGATCAATTGATTATAATGCTTCTTTTAATTTGTATTATTGATCAATTAGTTATTAAATATTACTAATTTCTGCTGTCAGGTATGTTGAAAAAACTGGACAGAGAGCTGTATACACCACTGGCAAAGGGGCTTCTGCTGTGGGTCTCACGGCTGCAGTTCACAAGGATCCTGTGACAAGGGAATGGACCCTTGAGGGGGGAGCCCTTGTTCTAGCTGACAAAGGAATTTGTCTCATTGATGAATTTGACAAGATGAATGACCAGGATCGGTAAGAAAATAGATATTGTAATCCTTCATTGATTTCTGATTATAATGTTTTAGTTGTGTTTGACCATTTAGATATGTATATTATCAGGGTAAGTATCCATGAAGCCATGGAGCAGCAGAGCATAAGCATATCAAAAGCTGGAATTGTCACATCTCTTCAGGCGCGGTGTTCTGTCATTGCTGCTGCAAATCCAATTGGAGGAAGGTAAGCAAACATGCAAGCTTACATATATCTGACGGCAGGCTGGCACTGTTCATCAGTGTCCAAGCTAAGACTTCATCTTCCATGACATACATGTTGAATCAACCAAGTACTGCTATATGGTTTAGTTTCATTTTCCTAGCCTCTAACTTATGAGTTGTCAAATTGAACTCTGTTGGATTTGCAGATATGATTCCTCAAAATTATTTACTCAAAACGTTGAATTGACAGATCCTATTATTTCTCGTTTTGACATCCTCTGCGTTGTGAAGGTAATGTTTAAATTCACCCATTCTTCTATAAACTCTTAACTTGTTCATATATTGATTGAGGGAGTTCTTGATTTTACAGGATGTGGTTGATGAGGCCACTGATGAAATGCTTGCAAGATTTGTTGTTGACAGTCACTTCAAGTCACAGCCCAAGGGTGCTAATAATGATGACAATTCCATGAGCGAGTCCCAGGTTGCATCTGCCATGCCAACTGACCCTGAGGTCTTACTAAAATCCTGCTGCTGCCAGTATCCTCAAATTAGGTCAAATTTAGATTGTGTGTTCTATGTGTGTCTCAAGGGATTTTTGTCTTGGTTTGCAGATACTTCCTCAAGATCTATTGAAGAAGTACATTACATATGCCAAGTTGAATGTTTTTCCAAGGCTACATGATGCTGATTTGGATAAACTGTCACATGTATATGCAGAACTGCGGAGGGAATCATCAGTAATGTCCTATCTCTTTTTTCTTAGCAAACTTGTTTCTTTTTTGTTTAGTTTCACTAACATGCTGCTCTTACTCTCTTGTTTAGCACGGGCAAGGAGTCCCCATTGCCGTGAGGCACATTGAATCAATGATAAGGATGTCTGAAGCTCATGCGAGAATGCATCTCAGACAGCAAGTCACACAAGACGATGTGGACATGGCAATTCGTGTTCTACTTGATTCATTCATATCAACCCAAAAATTTGGGGTGCAGAAAGCGCTGCAAAAGGTATAGAAAATATTCTTAATCTGCACCAGAATTTTATGAAATTCAAGTAATATTACATCATGTTATAAATTACCATTTCTTTTGCCATTTTTTTTATATACTATCACATCGCTATAGTAATTTTGATGGGCATTCATGGAATTTGTACTGGACAAATGCTCTCTCCTAAACAATGGTTTTGCTATTGCAGAGCTTTAGAAAGTATATGACTTTCAAGAAGGAATATAATGATGTGCTCCTTCATCTTCTCCGTGAGCTTTCAAAGAATGCTTTGCATTTTGAAGAAATTGTCACTGGATCTGCTTCAAATCTAACGCATGTAGATATCAAAGTAGATGATCTTTTTGTCAAGGTAATTAACACTAGTCCTTTATGTTTATTTTCAAACTGAGATAATTGTGACTGACTCTCGGTTTGTTTAACACTGCAGGCTCAAGAGCATGAAATTTATGATCTGACACCCTTCTTCAGCAGCAGCCACTTTTCAAGTGCCAATTTTAAATTGGTTGAAGACGGAAGAGTGATCAGACATAACCTGGCTAGGTGAAATTAGAAAGCATCAATGTATTATTTTGTCATATTCTAGGTATTAGTCTTGAAAGACTTCTGAGTGTTATCTATTTGCATTCATGTGTTATAATTTAACCAAATAGTCACTTGGTTTGGAGCAAGTATGGTGCTTGTTGGATCGAGGATCCTTTCTTCAATGGATTCTATCATGTAAAACTTTCACTTGAACATTGCCGATACAAAAAATGTATGAATCATTAGAATATTTCTCTAAAAAAATAAAAGCTGAACATTTAAGAGTGGAACAAATGTAGTGGAAAAAAATCGGTAGCAATAGGCTGGCTATTTTTAGCCAAATAGGCTTTTTTTAAAAGCGTTTATTTAATTTTTAAAAATAGAAGTCTGACCTAAGTCTTTTTTTATCAATTAAATCTGATGTAAGTTAGACAGTACATCATGGGGATCTGTCTTACACATTTCCACTCTTGTCCACCTCATGAATATCAAGGACGTGCTTATTGTTCTTATGAAATGTTACCATTGAAAATGACAATTTTTAAAAGTAATCCACGATCACCAAAATTTCATAGATGAAATTTTGATTTTAGTTTTTATTAAATTGACTATCACTTTGGTTGTATGCATGTTTAAATGGACAATTGTAAACAAACTACTATCCAAAGTTTAATCATCAATCATTGATGCCTTTGAAATTTGTGACATAGTAAAAACGTCTTTGTATATAAAGTTCATATGCTGATATTTTGTGTTAAAGGATTTGAGATGACACGATAATGACTTACATGACACTCTAGAGAGACAATTTGGATATTAAATAACTATTTTATAAAAAATTAGACACTTAATTAAAGAGAATTCTATATCATAAATGATTTAATTCATATATATCATCGTTGTGAATTTTTTTTTAGATTGTAAGTTATTTACAATTATTAAATTATTAAAAATATTTAAATTTTATATTAACTAACTCTAAAGTCATATGTCTGTGAATAATTGTGATGATGTTTTGAAAGTGTAAAAAAAATTACAAAGATAGTGCATGAGAATGAAACTAATAGATTAAGTAATGAAAAAGGTTTGAATCTACGATACATACAAAGCAATTCAAATATTTCATTTGAATACCTTTCATTTATAAATTTTGAGTTTTAAATAGAGTGAATTTTTATTTAAATTTGGTCTCTATATGATTTTCGATTTCTTGGAGTAAAAATGTAAATATGGAAAATAAAAGTTATTAAAAATAGTAATTAAAATATTTGGGTCAAAACTATAAATTTGGAGAGGTTGGGGGCTTATTTGCAAAAAATTAAATTTTAGAGCAACCAATTTTATAAAATTTGTAACTTTCGTTTAATAAATATATATACACCACTTTTGGATTCATATTTCATAAGTTAAGAGAAAAATTCTGATTTTAGTATTAAAAGTTAAATTTAAAAATAAACTAAATTACGGATAAAATAAACTATTTTAGTTTTAAAATAAAGTTAAAATAAAGTTAAACTAAATTTAAAAAAAAAATCATGTAATTTTCAAAACTACAAAATAGATTTTATAATCTTTATTTTTGTTTTAACTCCAACATGTCACTGTTGTGATTGTAATGACTGCTCTAATTACCGCTGAACACTACGTCAACTACCACTATAACACTTACTTATAACCATTACGTCCATTTTGATTGTTGATTACCATATTAAAAGCTGCAAAGTGCCATCAAATACAACCACTATTTTTAAAATTATTACTAAATAATGAAATTATAAATTTATTATATTTAAATTTTTATACAAATTTTAATTAACAACTTTTATTTTTAAAATATTGTGGTTTTCAATTGAAGTTGTTTGATTCACAAGTCAAATAAATAATTTATATTGTCTAAATAGTTCTCTCAACAGTTGTTTGATGGTGACCCACACGATGCTTACATTTTTGTAATGTCAAAATTGATAATTTTACTATTTTTTAATTTTTTGTCGTTTTTATGTGTCAATATTATTGATATCGGGTAAATTTAAAATGAAACTAGTTAAAGTGAGTGGTATAATTTTAAAAAACTTAAGAAACTCAACTCGTAACCGAGACTAGATATAGTATTTGAAATTTTCAAAATATAAAACTAAAAATCACTCTTAAACAAGGCTTATATTTTTTGTGGTATTTAAAATTTCTTAATTTAACTTTATTAATATAACTCATGAAATCTCTTCCCTTTAAAAATTCTCAAAATAAAGACAAATTAAATTGAAATTTTAAAATTACTCTACAAAATTACAGTTCTATGTAAAAACATTAATCCAAACACACTTTAAATTTTATATTGGAAACAAAATTTATTTAATATATAATTTTTTATTTGATGACAGCTCCCTTACTAAACAGTTAAAACTGTGTCCTTTTTTATATTTAAGGGTAACTCTGCCTCCCTAATATTTTAGGTTAGTTGCCTTTCCACTCTCATTTATTAAATTAAACATTTTCCTCCCTAATTTGATTCTACTTATTGTAGTTTTTTCCTCTAATTATTTGTTCTGTTAAAGAAAACAAAAATATTAAAAGACAAATTTATCCCTAATCTTAAAAGAATTTATTGACTAACTCGACAATGTCAATCTTGAGTATATATCTTTCCACTGTATAATGCACTTCAAAATATTTGTATAGCAAACGGCTCTAAATATTAAATAGAACTTAAACTTTGAAATCGATATATAATATCATAAATACAATGAACATGTCAAATTTCAACACATTTAATGCATGGTTTGCGTATGCTTGTTTCGTGATTCGTCGGCATCATTCATCAATAGAAATTTTGTTAAGTTTTCTCTGTCAAAAGAAAAACTAAAACATCATTTTGTTAAGTTTTCTCTGTCAGAAAAACTAAAACATCACAGCAGGATTCAATGTATATTCCTTAAATTTAATTTAACTGATAAAATATATATTGTTGGATTAGACGTCATATTTCAAATTCAAATCTATCTGAATTAAAAAATAAAAACTCACAGTTATATGTAAGTTTGTGCAGTTATTTACCATTTCATCTATTGAAGAAAAAATTCAATGCATTTTAAAAAGTAAAAGATTTTTTTTAGTGTCTCTTTTATTATCAAGAAATCCATTTGCAAATTAAACAAAAGGACTTAATTGTTGAGTAAACGGTAAAATTGGATTATCCTACATTTTGGAAGTTATTTTATCCCCAAATGCAAGAATAAAAAAGGAATAGGTTCTTCAGATTTGAAATGAAACAATTGTCTTTCTTCGAATTTTTTTATACCAAATATCACATGCATAGAAAAAAAAAATCTATAATAATTTTGGTAGTTGTTTAAAGGAATATGTTACTTAGGTTCGAATCGAGATATGATATTCATTATAATAGTTTCAGTATTTGTCAGTTGAACTAGATATTACACATATAAATTTTTTCTTTTATTGTCATGTCAAGCTATTGAATATTAAAGGTTATGTTTATTAAAATTCAAATTTCTCTTAAAAATGAGATAAATTTGTCTTTTTATTTATGATGGTAATTTTTTAAACTTTTATTATTTTATTTAACAGAAAAACTTCATTAAGAGTGAAAACAACTATCAATATAATTAAATTATGAAGGAAAATGTTTAATTTAATAAATAAGGATGGAGAATGCAACTAACCTAAAACATTAGGGTGACAAAGTGCATATAACTAACTATGTTTAATTATTTTTGAAGTAATTTAAATTTTATATTAACTTATCTTATGGGTAGTGTTTCGAATTGGATCAGAATCTATTCAACTTGAAAATATGTAGTGTTCAAAAGAAAACACTAGTGTGTCGAACACTCGTTAGTGTTTTATAATCTTAGACAATATTTAAAAGATTATTACACGACACGTTTGATGTAACTGACAACAATTACTATAATTGAACTTCAAATTAGGTACCAATACCCACATTTTCTCACAATTATAAAATAATTCTTCTTTTTTATTTTTGTAAAACTACACAAGAATAAACATATTTAATTGTATTTTGATTTCTTAAGCTATAAAACTTTGGTACAACATTGAAAATTTTAAATGACCATTTTCATCAAAAAAAAAAAATCACAAAATAAATTATTCTTTTAATTTTTAATATAATATTTAATTACTTTTTTTAGATATATCTCTAATTAATATTATATACATCACTCATAATTTATCATATTCTATTTTAAATTAATGATAATCAACATTATAAATACACAAACAATTAATAAAAACAACGAAGTAAAATAATATTCTTTATTTTATTTGTATATTTCTAACATAGAGAGAGAGAGAGTATATTTAAGTAAAAAAAGAAGCATAGAGTGAATATATTAAAAACAAAGTAACTTCTTAGTGCATATCTAACGATAGAGGCAATTAAGCTCACAGTAATACATCCATTCATTCATAATTTCACACTACATCTTAGCGCTCAACCATTAATACCATAAGTTCGCAGAAAACAAAATTACATCTTTTGGAAATGCTCAACTTAAATTCTCATTATACAAAAATAATATACTCCATCTATTGTAAAATATATATAAAAAAATTGATATATTTAATCCAAATTTAAATAAAATATATCAATTCATCCATTTTTTCACTAGAATGGAGTAAGTAGCTTAAGGATAGACACACACCGACCTCCCCAAAAAAGGATATTCCAAAGCCTCGAAGAGTTCCGCAATATTCCAACGCAAAATCAATTAGCGGCGGCGGCGGAATGATCAAAAGCTAATATACGAACCAAACCATCAAAACTAACGCCACCGTCTTTATCGCCACCACCAAATTTGATCATAGCGCTTATTTCATCATCGGTGGCAACAAAGCCAGCCCAAGCCATATAATTCTTCAAATCATGGTGGCTAAGTTTACCGTCACCGTCTCTATCCATCACCCTAAACACATCTTCCATGGCCCCACATCCTAACGGTTTTTTTTCTCCGTTTCCGCTTACCACGCGCTCGAATTCCTCGTACTCCACGAATCCGTTCATGTTCGTGTCCGCTACCGACATCATCGCACGGATGGCGTCGTCTCCGCCATTGACGCCTCCGCTAACGGTGGCATAAAACGAGCGGAGGTCGTCGCGGCTTATTTTGCCGTCGCAATCGGCGTCTAGAATGTCGAATGCCGGACGGAAATCTGACGTGGAAGGTTCACGGCGGAGGGTTCGGCCAGAAGGACACATGATGTGTTTTTTTGAGTGTTTGAGGAAAAATGAATGAACGAGTTGTGTTGTGTACTATTGGTTTGTGTGGTTTTCGTGGTTATTTATGGTTATGTAGAGCTGTGTCCACGCGTGTTATTTTTTTTTTTTTTATATAAAAATAAAATAAAATAGGTAGAAAGACTTTGGGCTCCAAGAATACGGGGGCCCACAAAATTTGGAAACGCATGGTTCGATTCGATACTCACACGGGACTTGGGCAGCAAGGTTTGGGACGTTGTATACTTTTCATCTTTTGGTAGGGTTTCTTACGTGTGGGGTGACATCATTGGTGTTGTTTCTTTCGGATCTGATTCCCACCGTGGACTCAAATTCTGGCTGTGCTAAATTGTTAGCTATTTGTTTAAAAGAAAAAGTTATACACTAGTGATCACGAGTTATGGTTTTGGAAATAAATAGAAAAGAAAATATACAATGAAAATGTAGAAGAATTTTACCTAATATCTAATTGTAACTATGTATTTTGTTATATCGTATTACTTCATTCCACTTCACTTCAATAGTACAACATAAAAAGTACAACATAAAAAGTAGACACTTCTTATAAATTGTTGGTGTAAAACTCATTTAAACTAACAAGTGACAATGTATGTCTATTGCAATCATAAATAAATAATAAATTAATCTATTAACAATGAACAATTAGGATGCTGGTCTTGTGGAGAGATATGCTAGTACTGTCAATATTTTCCACCATATTATTGAAATATATTGATATATTTATTTTGTCAATATTGATTTTTAAATAATGTAGCAGACTATTTTCTACAATATTTCTTCTATTCAAAGAGCCAAAACTATACATATTGACTCCTAAGTGAAATTCAAAAATGTAGTTTTTTGTTTTGTTGAAGTGAGTAGTAATATTTTGACTTAAATATATTTTTTATTTCTTTTATTTTTTCTATTCATGATCTTAGTCGATCTTTTTCTAAATCACCAATTTTGATCACTAATTTTTTAAATTTACGCAATTTTGATTTGATATTAAATATTTAATGGTGATACTACTAAAGTGGTAGTTATACAATGACGTGACAAATGAAACACAGAGCTAACATGACTATATACAAGTGAGATGACATTATACACATGGGACTCATGTGACACTAGACATATTTCATCATTTAATTTTTTGTTTTTAAAGACTATAATGCTTAGGGGTTGAATCTCGATCTTGCACCCAAAAGTACTTCAAATTTAGGGGTTTGAATTTCCACTAAATTCTTAACTATTAGTTCAATCTAATAGTCAATGGATGTCAAAAAAATATTTTAACTAAGAAGTCTCTTTGAACTAAACTCGTCAAATGCACATGGATATACATTTTAAATTGTTTTCAATGAGTAAAAAAACATATATTGAATCAAATATATTTTATATGAAAATCCACTTTTCAATCAATCGACTAAGTGTTATTGAGATTGTGCGGCTAAATCACTTTTTTACTCGCATATACTAAAAAAAAATTTAAAAAGCTAGTAGGATTCGTGCCTACGACATCAAGTCTCTTCTGACTTAACTAAAAGTTTCTTGAATAATGTTGATAAAAAATTATATTTTTAGTGAAATGAGACATTTTAGATTGAATAGAAAAACATTTGTATTATGATAAAAAAAATTAAAAACAAAATATTTTTGATTTCTTATATTCGAAATATTGCCTTCACATATTTTCAAAATTATTTTAATACTCTTTTTTAGTTTTCACTATCTTATAGTCCTACTCTCATTCAATTTTATGGATTAAAAAAATGTATATACTATATAAAAAATGTATATACTATGGATTAGTTTTTAATAAAACCATTTTCACAAATTTTGTAAAGATATGCCTGTCACTTTATCAAACATGAAAGTAAAACAACCTAATGTTAGGGGTATACAAAATTATATATATTTTTTGTTGATAGATAAAATAATAAATAAATTCAGACCTAATTATGAAATTTCAAATTAGAATTCAAGATGCAGTATACAACCTAACAACTTTTAATATTTACTAATCATAAAAAATATAATTCTTTCTAGGTACAAAAAAGAACATCTCATTCCACAAAGTATTTACAAACATAAACTTATAGTTATCAGGCCAGGCTTCACAAGTGGGCCTTTTGTTTGGAGGCCTTTCGGCCGCGCTTTATTTAATCGTTAAAAGAAAGGGCAAACTCGTAATAAAAGAGTAAAGAACGGTTCTCACAGTCTTTTCGCACATAGGAAAAACCCTAATTCAAGTATTCCCACTATAAATCTCAGAACCACGCAATCGTTCTTCATCGAGTAGCAGTAACAATTCCAAAATCTCTCTTTCTATCTGCCAATGTTACTCGGCATTTTTTTTGCATTTAATTATAGTTTTTAAATCATATTCTTTAATTTGCCTCTTGAGATGCCTTTGATTCATATTCCATTTGATTAATGGTTTTATCTCATCATCGATTATCAAAGAGGCATAGATTTATTGCAGCCATGTTGAGTCGCTCCGCCTTCGTGTTTTCAACAGGCGCAGTGAATTATCAGACTGCTAAATCCCCTCTTTTCCATATTTTTTTATTTATATATGATTTTCAATTTTAGGTTATGAACAAATTTAGTTTTTTATATTTGGTTTTGGTTAAATGTTGTTGGATCCTATGATGGCATGAAATCTTTGAGACCTGATTTTCTAATTTGATGTCAGCTATAAGCATAACACTGAGGATTCGTTGCAACCTTATTCTTATCCTATTTTTTTAAATAATATTTTCTTTTTAATTATATTTCTGTATTATAATTATCTATTTGATATGAATTAGGAAAAAAGAAATGAATGATGAAATAAGCACTGGGCTCTGAGCATATTTTATGATGCACATTGCTAGTCTAGAAAGCTATATCTGACTTTCTCATTTCTTATAGTTTTAGAATTTTGTTGTCATGAATATTCATTCTTTGTTGTCAATATCATAGAGAATATGTTCTGTTCATTTATCTATTATAGTTGTAAATTTTTCATTTATCTATCATAGTTGTAAATTTCACATTATGAGAACATGCTCTCGTTTTAACTTTAGTTATATGTCTTGAGTTTTTTATTGATTGTATGAAATAACCTCGATGGTGCTATAATTTATTTATTAATTATTAGGCTAATTTTGTTTGATATATCAATGATTTATAAAATTGGATATAAAATTACATATATAAAATGTTAAAATCCCTTTAGAATTTGCGTATAATAAAATGTACAAGATGAACAGATTACCATGAATTTGGCATCTCTCATATTTAGTTCAACTCATTTTAACTAACATCACCGCCACAAAATTGTATAGATGTAATATCTGCCATTTCTTGATTATCAAAATGAATGCAAATTTTGTATGAGATTTAAAGGTCATAAAAGAAGATTTCTAGTATTATTGTAGATGGATATTTGTGTGGCTCATTGATGGCTATAGCAGCTCTATTGGAACTACAGTATTGGCCCCAACAGCACCAGTTTTCGATCAGTTTGAACATTTGTTATTTCAGTGTTAGATGTCTCTTGTTGTTAGAGCCTTAGTTTAGTTCCTTAAGTAATTTTAATGTACTTCAATTTGTATATAATAGGTTTCTCCTTTATTTTGTATTTTCTCCTTTTGATCAATTTAATTGAGGGTGTTATCAAGCATTTTTATAATAAGGGTTGTTTGGCAAATATGAATCCTCTCCATCCATTCACTTATGGGTGATAATTAAATGATTTTTTTTTCAATTTAAATACCTAATTACTATTTTGGATTTGTCAAAAAAACTTAATGATAACATTTATATCTAGTTGTATATATTTTATTTTCCCCGGAAAGTCAATTTGTCACAAAAATCAGTCAAGGATATTATCGCCACATATTTTTGTAAACGTTTTTTGATATTTTTTTAACTTGTTGAAAATCATATAAAATCCTCAACATTGCGGGAATAATTTATATTTGTTTCATCAAAGAATAAATCGTTTGTGACAGCTAGTTTTGTTTACGAATGACCCTTTATATCAACAACTATAATTAATTTCGTGGCTATTTGAGAAAAAATTGTTATTTTAGATATTTTAAAGTAAATTTATTAATTTTTAATATATCGTGAATCTAACTAAATTAAATTAAACTAACTTTTGTTCATTGGTTTGCGTGTCAAATCAAATGAACTAAAAATAATATAATTTTATTGATTATATTTTTCTTTCTAAAAATTGAATGAAACAACATTATGAGACGGTTGGGGATGCATGCTCGCTCAACCTCAAGCTTCAATATGCCCGGCAAAATATCTAGTCGTCACCAGGATCCAGAAAATCAATAGATTGGAGGCCGATTTTTTATTTATTTTTCAATACTAAATAATTATCAAAATTGCGTAATTTAAAAATTGAAAAATGTGAAGGAAAATCTTTAGTGTCCAGAACAACATTTACAAAATAAAATTGCATCAATTAAATATTCAAACAAAAACACCAACCATTTATATTTTAAATTTAATATTAACAAAAATAAAACCAACCGTTTGTGGCATTTATTATATAGTCTAATATTACTTTATTTCTCTAATTATTACTGCCATTTATTTTAGGCTAAATAGAACCCACTTAACTTAATTTCAGTTAACGATTTAGTTCTTTATTTTTTTTTCTTTTCGATTTTTAAATAATGTCAATGTTACCCTTTAAGTGAGATTTGTTAAGAAAAAGTTAAAAAAATCGCTCCTCCGTGTTCAGAAAAAGTTATCTTTTATGTTTTGAAGATATTTTAGAAAAATATTCAAAGTTTGTTCTAAGTTTGGTAGTATGATTGATTCGTTAAAACTGAAGTTATTGGTATTTATACTCCATAGTGATAATCGTTCCTAGAGGTTTGATAAACATATACAATGATCTAGATGATAGATTTTTTAACTTTTTCTTAACGGAATTCTATTTAAAGGGCAATGCTGAAATTATTTAAAAATATAAAGGATCAAATCGGAACAAAAAAAAGATAAAGGACTAAATCGTTAACCGAAATTAAGTTAAGGGACCACGGGTAATATTTAGCCATATTATGTGGAAGTTAAATAAAATAGAAAACGAATAAAAATGATCCGTGACTTTCACTTTTTTATTTTTTATTTGTTGAAAGTAATTATTTTAGACGAAAACTAAGAAATTAGTACAACATATTTAGGCCAACTTTTCAGTCCATCCATTCCATTATTTTGATCTAATATAAACAGATTCAGTCACTAATTTCAGCATCGTTCAACGTTGCATATCTGGATGCATGAATATTCTAGCCACTTTTATTGTCAAATTTACAGATTTTTACCATTTTTATACTCTTAACTTGTGTCATAAACTAGTCAAATTCATTATTTTCAATTTTAACGAATTTATAATTGTGTTGTTTTTAATCTTCTGTCTACAAATAATGAATTCGGCCGTTGTGGTCGGCCTTTATTATGGATTTTTGACCACATTCTGCATAGGGCCCTCTTATCTCTTCCTTATTCGAACCCGGGTTATGAACGAAGGGACCGAGATGGAAGTATCAGCAACAACCGGGTTTATTACGGGACACCTCATGAAACGAAAGTAATGTTTTATGAATTAAGCATATTGGGTGACACTATCTGGCTACCTAAATCATTTTTATCTGCTGCATTAGTTTAGACTTTCAGTTAGTCTTCACGACTCGGTAATTAATGTTAATTGTGAAAATCTCTCTCCCTTAATTTATCTCTTCCAAGTAAATCGCTCAATCTTCACACACATCTAATGCACGAGATTCTCTTTAGCTTATCACTGTGTAAAAATTCAAAGCAAGTATAAATACACAAAGCCCTGGCAGTGCCTAAAAACACAACCTAGTCAATGTTTACTCAAGTAGTTTTGTTCTTTTCAACTGTCCTGCCTGTATCGCTTGGCATTGAAATTTTGTATATGTATTTTCGTTGTGGTATAGCAGTGATCTGCTCTGCCTAGAGTGATAGGCTTGTAGTTTGCCGGCTTCAAAATTTTGATTCAGCGCACTGGAGAAGAGAAGAAAATTACAACGAAGTACACAACGAAACCAGCAATAAGTATTCCTCCATAGATGTAAGTTTGAGAAGAATGCACGGAGTACTTGTACTCAATTTTGCAGCATTTCATATTTTCCCTCTCGGTGGCCAAAACATGGTCAACATATCTGCAATTCACAAAATTGTGAGTGGTTACTATTACTAAAATAAAAGTTGGAGGTAGATCATATCGTACCACAAGTCACAACTAAAATATTTTGGGTCCATAGTTCAAAATGACGGAGAAATAGGAGATTTAAACTGTTGAATAAGAGAAAATGAGAGACATATGGTGAAACCGTGTGTCTGAACTACACCACGGAGTCGGTTTTATATAGGCTCAAGGCAATAAATGCAAAAAATAAATATGGGATATATTATCCCTATTTACATGATATGTAATAAATATAAATATATTTTCAACATAAACCATAAAATTCAAGTTGAGTGGTTGAAATTGAGGAAGGTCTTAGGTGTTTAATGTGATAAAAGTACTACGTAAGTTGAAGGAGAAATTTTATCGCACAACTGTAAGACTGACAATATTGTGTAGGACGGAGTGTTGAGCGGTAAAAAAACCAATGAGAGGATAAAATAGGCGTAGCAAAGATGGGAATGTTGTGTTGCATGTATGAAAAGACTAGATGAAATAGGATTAAGAGAAGGTACAAACTTGGCTTAGGTGGTTTGGACACGTGGAGAAGACACCTATAAGTTCTATAGTAGTGAGAGTAGATTAGACGAAGGATAGCTAAATTGCTAGAGGCAGAGGACCACCTAGAAAAACTTTAAAAGAAACTATTAAGACGTAGTAATTAATGAGTTGGATATAGATATATTATATGATAAAACATTATGGCGCTGTTTGATCATGTAGTTGGTCCTACTTAGTGGAATAAAGCTCAGTGGTTGTTGTATTCCCAATTTGGAAAAATATAAAAAATATTTTAAAAAATAAGGTAAACTTACTGTTGGGTGAACATGGTGCTCTGCAAAATATCTGAACTGTTCAAGAAGGCATCCTGTAACCGATGGTCATATAATAATGAAGACATATCAACAAGATGCTCCTCAAGGCCCTGGTGAACGTATACATGTCACAGTGTCAACAATCCAAAATCCCACAAAGAGAGGTCAAGAACTTCAATCTAGTAACAACTTACGTCAAGGTATTTTTCCAAGCGGTCAACTAATTCATGTGGAAATGGTTCAGGCAAATTGGTAGTTTTTTTGTAGAACTTCTCCAACCACAGTTCAGTGTTTGATTTCTCCTTCTTTCCCTTCACCGGCTCACCAAGGGGAGTTTTCAGATACTCTGCTGCGAAAGATTGGACGGTCTGCATAGAATTGACTGGGATCCATAATCCAATAATCAAGTAACAGTATTAATATAACTCAAACGACCACAAATTACCTCTGATGTTTCACGAATTTTACGAAGTACAGAATCCACACGTGCATATATTGAGTTCCTCTGTCAGCAAACAAAAAGACAATTTGAGAAATACTTTTTCTATATATAATTAATTTTCGGTATATTGAGAGGGCACTCACCAATGCTACATCGCGGAGCATTTGACTGACATGAGACGTATTCGAAAATGGTCCAAATGGATGACAACCGGCTGCCCAGAGCCAATTCACAACAGGTCTTTCATGTACATGAGAAGCTTTCACATATGGTGCACTTAAACCACCCACCACCGAGGCAAGACCAGCCAATATGTGACGCTGTGCTTGAGATGGGACAGCATGCCTTCTATATGTTTCTGAAACATAACTGTCAAACGAGACAATGAAGAGTGATGTCAAATTTTGCAAAAGAAAACAGCTAAATAATGAGGAAACAAGACAAATATTGTCAGTGAATTTGAACTGAGATGTGAAAACTCTTTTTTCTTTTTTAAGTCAATTGAGATGTGAAAATTCAATGGACAAAAATGGTCAAGTTTCTGCATAGAAATACTAGAAGTTTCTGCATACAAAAATGGTATTATTAAAAAGCATATTATGTTGGCATTCAACAATCACTGATAAGCAAACTACATTACTTCCTCTATCATCTACATGTCACAATGTCTGCAATAATCATAATATAATATGCACCAATCTTCAACTCACAAGTACTGAATATCCACACCATACTTTCACCGACCTCAAAGGAATCTTATCATTTTGATGTTCAAGCACAATTACAACGTCATTGCTTGTCCACACCATACTTTCATCCTCCATCATAAGATTAGGGTCCACGTCAGCCAATGATAGCACGAAACTGCACGATAAAAAGCATAGCATTTCAATATTGAACTGCTTTTGAAACAAAAATAATATGTTACACCAATCATTTTTTTGTTCAAGCAGAGCATATAATGCATTTTATATCAAAGTATTTCAACCAAGTGACACCCTGCTTTTTAATAATACCTTACCAAGCACAGCCAAACATTCTTATATTTCTTTTTATTGCCAAAGTCCAATTCCAAGAGTTTGTCCTCTACTATCAATACAACTGTTGAAATACACAACTAACTCCCATCCTTAACATTTATTCCTTTTTCTTTTGGCTAGTTTTTCTTGTCTTCTTCGAGTTATTCATGCAACTTTCATTTTGAAAAAGGCCACCAAGTGTCCAAATAGCCAATAGTATCTAACTATTAACTTACCAATATTGTCTTTCTTCGCCATAAATTTCAAGGGTCCTAATTAACTTTAATTAAGAGAGCAGTTAAAAAAAATCAACTTTTTTTACTAGTTTTCGGTAAACCTATAAATAAATATAAATACACAATTGCAAAGATACTCTAATGTTAGAGTTGTATTTTCAACATGCATCTAGACAAGAGATAGTGGTGTACGCACACAGGAACTACTCTTGTTCCATAAGTTGGTTGGAGATCCCCTTGCTTCTTTACATTCTTTCTCCTTTTCTTGCCATGTTTTGAGTTATATGAAGACCAAAGAGGCTTATGCTTAAGAATTGAATCAGTTGACCCTTCAGATTCATCCATCCAATTCTGGCGGAAGAAATATTTACTTGAAAGAGATGGGTCAGCAACTTCAAGCAATCCAGCAGCAAGAACATCAGCAGAACGTTCCATCTCCTGCTCAAATGCAGTTTCAAGCCCATATAGAATATTTAAAAAATAACAAAATTAATTCATATTTAGCATCTAAGATGCAGAATATTTAGCTATTGTGGATAATGAATTATGCATATTCTTCAGAAAGGCTAAAACGGAGCATGAGCAGCACCATGTCTGCAAAGTATTCAATTTTCTCTATATCTAATTAAAGGTGTCAGCAAAGACATACTCATGATTCAGTACTTAAAAGTTAGTCAAAAAATTTCCACTGATTTATCCAGTGAAAGTGAAGAGACCACGCTTCCCATGTAAAATTATATGGGAAATAAAAATGGTAGATTTAAGAAACTAGACAGCACCTACTTCTTTTAAAATAGCACCATCCAGATAAGTCTTGGTATGAACATGGAAACGACCATCATTCTTGGTTTCCTGCAGAGAATGTCCACGCATAGCTTTTGAAACCGCAATTGTCAGCTTCTCATGGTGATGTAGTGCATGAGTACCCCCAATAATTACTACTTCTTGCCCATCATGAAGCATTTTTTTCACCTGAGAAAAGAAAAAACTGTAACAGTCGCACACTGTTCCTGCTAAACTAAAGAAAACCTCAATTCTTGATAACTGCCCCATATTATTTTCAAACTCGGAGGTAAAGCAACTGGTAGCCTACTCCAAAGGAAATTACAAACCTCTGCCTTAATTTCGTCGACGTTTATACTGTAATTATGGCCTTCCGCCATAATGTTGTATCGATTGTGATTTTGCAAGACAATTATTGGTACAAGCAATCTTGAAGTAAGATCTACAGTTTCAAACCTAAACATATATCAATAAAAGCAAAATTAGATTCTAAAGATACTACATCAGTTATCAGCCTGTCAATGAATTATTCTAGTTATATAACTTGCATGTTAGATGCTAAACTGACAACCTACTTACATATAAGTATTCAAAACTGTGAATTAAAAAAGTGCATGAGGTTAGCAATGATTCTAAGGTGAAAAATAAGGATCACATCATACCACAAGTTTCACAGTTTAGGTATTTTAAACCGATATTACAATCTTATGGGAGCATTGATTGGGACACCACATACAGAATTACAGGTAGGCAGTTAAAATGGGAAGAAGGTTCAGGCTTAAGCAAAGAGCCTATAAACACAAGAAAATCTTATCAGACAACAATAAGACCAGCTGTGTCCTATGGTAGTCAGCATTGGGCAGTGAAACGTCAACAAAAAAGAGTAGCAAATATAAGAAGGCCGAGATAGATCAAGGCTGAGATAGATCAGTGGAAAAATAGAAAAGTACAAAACTAGGAAACCCATGTATCCTGCAAGAGAACGCTGGGATGGGACACCACTAATGATCTTTCCTCATTTTCCAAGGTTGGTCACATGAGAAGACCAAATAAGGCTCCGGCAAAAAGAATAAAAAAAAAGTAGACCAAATGGAAGTAGTTTGGAAAGGGTAAAGGAAGATTGACAGGAACTTTGAAACACTATAGATAAGAGAAAACTCAGACACAGCCTTGATTGCAATGGCAAGTGCCCAAAAATATAGAAACAGCAATAGATAGAAACATATCAGAAAAGAAAGCTTCTCCGACCTGTGGCACAGCCACCCGAAATTATTGCCTACTTTCTACGGTTCTACCACAATCCTCCTTTCCTCTAATATACATTTCCCCCTCAATGATTCCAGCACCCCTTACTCCTGTATCTTGCTGCCACATTTCCACTCTGTTAGAATTAGCATAACAGACTTCTCTCATATTTCCCAAATCATTTACCAGCCTACCCTTGTTCTTTTCCCCTCTTCTGTGGTAGAACTTCATTGGAGGCCCATAAAAGACCTTAGAAAACTTTAGGAGAAAATTATTATAAAAAGCTTCACCCTAAAAGGTTTTACAGAAATTTTGGTTAGAGATCCAATGGACCCCTGTAGCAAACCCCACTATAGTGAGATAAGGCCTTGTTGTTATATGCTTATAGATGACATTATATTACCTAACATCAGGTGCTATAACATGTTCCACTGTGGTTGATACCAAAGAAGCAAGCTGTCCAAGAAAAATATCGTTGCTGGATTTAAGAGACGCTGTACCACTTTGAGTAACAACATTTCGTATTCTTGGCAGGGTTCTAGAACTGACAGTTCCCTCTTCAGCTTCAATCTTACCATAAGTACACGGCCCTGCTGAAAGGTCAATCACCACAAATCTGAACAAAGAAAAAGAAGTCAAGCTGAAAATTTGCTTGTAAATGTGAGACACAAACGTGTGTTGAAACCAGTTTTTCCCAGTAAAAAACCTCCACGAATGGATAACACTCAGTTTGACAAAAGAAACTGACATTTAGCAAAAAGTTAGGTCAAAGCCTTTCTTACCTGCCAGAGCTTAGCCAAACTTGAGTTGCTCCTCCACCATCATAGCGATAACGATAAATGTAATCTCCTTCTTGTTTTTTCATATCTTCCTCAGTTAGATCAGGAATTTTTCCATACATTAAACTATCAAGATCGATTTCCGTATTTCTAGGATCTATTCTCACCTGCAATATATTTTAAATTAGTAGAAATAGAAACTGCCATAGAAGTAGTGGAAGATGATACTAAACAAGCAGGAAGAATGAAGAACTTGAGCATTCAGTCACTAATATTTGCACCCCTGGTTGTTAGTGAAAACAAGCTTACAAGTTATTTTATGTGTGACAAAAAGTTAATATCAACTAAATTGTTACGATATAAATCAAGGTAATTTACATTTCACAACTAAGCGTATTGAATATTGGTTTATACCTTGTCAAAGTTTACAAGAAATATTGCACTTGGCACTGGTTTATCCATCTCCGTGACAGAAGATCCCACACTATCCATGTCAAATATGTAGGAGTACAGCTTTTGAAATATTGGTTCTACAGCTGTTGCTTCAACTTCAAATAAAGGTACCTCCCTTCCAAATTCAGACTGAAAGTTGTAAAAAACTTAAGAATTATATCTCAAGATGGAGGCTATAGCTTTTATCTTCCTATAGCTAAAAAAAGCAGAAAGTGACATGAAAAGAAACAGTTACCTCCCTTGTTTTTCCTGCAGGAACCATTGCTTCTTTCAATGCTTTCTCAAGTGCTATCAGTTCAGGCTGTCCAGCCTATGGTAAGATTTCAATTTAAATTGTTAGAAACTTTCAGATTTCAGATAAAGGGGTATTTACACGGAATACGGATAACCTTTGTAAGATTAAGCAACATAGCAAAAAGTTTTAATGTAGTCTGTACAGCAAAAAATATTAAAAGAATAAAAGCTTGATTAGTTTGAAGATTTCAAAGTAAAGTTTGATTGTGATAAGCAACCCAGAGACAATTTCTGAAAAAATAAAGTTCAACTAAATTAAGCATACAGTTCATTCCTCTCAGCATTCTAAAACTTTTGACTATATGTCAAGACTATAGAAATATGGACATCTTTTTACCAGTAATTCTGTGGTTGTTATCCTTTTATATTATAATGAGCAGTTTAAGAAAGCAACAAGGATATCCTTTTGCAATTACGGATGAAAGAGCTAAATGCCCTTTTTAACTACTTCACGATCAAGATCTATGCTAAATGTACATCTCAATTTCAGAACAAAATAATGGTGATCAGAATTCAAAAACAATAAGAGAGAAACTCATCCTTCTCAAAACAGCAAACTCAGCAAAAGTTATAGTTGTTTGTCAAATGCCTACCAACCGTGATGGCTAATAACAACGTGATTAATGGGGATATAAGGAGGTTGCGGGTGGAGTGATAAGGAGATTGCGAGTTTGATTCTCACCCTCAACAAACTACTAACAATATTAACATTACTAATGACTAAGATTGGTCATGGCAAAAAATAATAATAACAATGTGATTAACAAGAAAATTGGGATAAAAGATAGACAAACGAATCAAATAGAACACGAAAGAGTAGCTTACAGGAAATGCATTATAAACCAAATGGTGTTCAATATCAAGTAGCTCCTCAGTCTCAAGACAAGAAGGTCTATGAGTCGGAAAGCTTGTTTTGAGAAACTGTTCCAATCGATGTGCATCAACTGTGTATCTAAAACCTCCATCTCCACTAAAACCTATCAAAACCACATTCACTTCAAGCGGAACTTGAAACGGAACCTGAAAAAAGCACCATAGAGTGAGTGATTTTAATTTTAATTTAATATGCGAATTGTGAGAAATGAGGGGAAGAAATGACCTCAGCTCGAGAATGGAGCATGCGGCGGACGTCGGATCGGACGGTATCTCTGACGTCGTGGAAGGCGCTGTGGTGCCATTGAGGGTGACCTGGTTCTCTTTTGAATGCTTGTGGTGCTGACTCGGACTGAGTCAACAGAAAACTCAGCACGATGAGTATGATCGAACGAGGCGCCATGCCTCGCCGTGTTAGATTAATTAATTGAATCGTTTCACGAATCGTTGTTGTTGGTATTGTGAATGAATGAATGATGAATTAATCAGCTGTCGATTAAGCTAAGTGGGACTGTGCTTACTGCTTAGTTAGGACGCCGTTTGGTTAAGAACACAAACTAGTCCGTTCGCCGGGACTTCAATGGGTCTGAAAGGAAACTACGTTTTTTTTTACTATTATGTCCTCAATTGTTATTGTAATGACTAATCCCCGATACTAGAAAACTGAATTTTGTGCCTCTAATTAGTGAAAATTACTAAAATACGACCAGAAAAAATTAAAACAAATTCAGATAATTGAACTTATTTTTACATTTCAAAATTTTTAAGAAAATATATATTTTTTAACCGTTCAAACTTATTTTATTTTTCTGAATTTTTTAGTATTTATATTATGTACTAAATCTTAAACCCTAAAAAAATTATAGATAAGAAATTTTAAATTATTGAAATTTCTGATAGAATAAAATTAATTCACAAATTTTTAAACTTTATTTTCAATGAATTTTTGATACACAAATTACATTATAGAAATTTTGATTTTTTAAAAATTCAGAATTTTTTGATAATCTAAAAAGTTTTGCATTCCGAATTTTTTTAAAATAAATTTTTTAATAGTGTTAATTTGTGTATCAAATTTATTTTAAAAAAAATTCATGTAGGAAATTTTTTAATAAAAAGAAATGATTTTGTATCAGTTTTTTACAATAAAATTAAAAAGGTAAAATTGAATCTTTTACCGATTGAAAGAGTACAAATCTAATTCAGAAATACAAAATCTAAATTTCTCAATACTAATCTAATTTCATGTTCTGATGGCCCAATCCGTTTTTAACCGAGACCGGACTTGAATAATCTCACTAGACTATATATCTATATTCCAAGTTGCTTTTCTCACCCCTACTTTTTTCTCATTCACCCACCCCTCTAGTTCTCAAAGAATTCATGATTTATGTGTACAATTTTACAAACATAAGGAGCAATTACCAGAACTGAGATTGTTGTTGTGAATTTTTTTTTTGAGATTGTTGAGTTCCAGATATATACTATAATTCCTATCCAAGTGTTGTTGCCTCAAGATGTATATGTTTCGAGATAAATATTTGTATGGTCACCGTTCTAAATAAAAATTATTTGAACACATGTATTAAAATATATATTATTAAATTATTTTAAGAATACAGATTTTTGAATTATTTTATGTTCTTGCTCAAAAAAATGATTTTATCTTGTGACCATCTAAGACTTTCTCATGTTTTAAAAGTATAATAATTTCAGTTTTGAATACATTGTTTATAAATTCACAAAATATACATTTTAAAAATTTATTTTTGGAATCTGTCAAAGAGCATTCACAACAAAGCTTAAAAAAAAAACACTTCTCTCGTGCTTCATCTTCTTCATCCTACATCTCTACATTCCGCGACAACAAAATTAAAAAAAATGCTAACAAATATGATGATTTAGGAATGAAAAATACTCATTACTTTAAAAAAAAACTTAAAACCTTAATTAGAAGTTTTAATGAAAAATACACATTACTTTCAAAAAAAACTTAAAACCTTAATTAGAAATTTTATCTCATCTCATATATAATTTCTTTACCATACATTTTATTTTATTTTAATAAAAAGTCATGTCACTGTCAATTAGGTGAACACCAATTAATTGCCTCACCGTAACATAAATTTAAGAGAAAATTGAAGGGGGGACTGGCAAAATATTGTGCAAATATATTTGGAACTAGAAATGAATTTAAGTCAAATAAAGAAATGACATGTAATCTTCATATTTGGTGTTTTATTTTATTTTAATTTTAGTAAAAAAAATTCACAGTCGGAAACTGAATTGAGTGTCATATCATTTAATTGTGTCACCTCAGTATAAATTTGGAGGAAAATTAAGAAGACTACTAAATTAAAAAGAGAAATCTTAAAGGGATTAAAATCCCTCAGAGAAAAAAAAACAAAAATCACAAAATCAGGATAGTTGAAGGACCAAAATTGAATTTAAGTCAATTTTAAAACATAGACTTATAAGAATTTATCTGCCCATTCTTCAGTCCTCATCAGGTCGCTAATATCCACATCAGATTAGATAGCCACACAGATAACGATTATTTGAAATGAGACTACAGCAGATGAACCACTCAACCCACACGAGAAGATTTTTTTTTTACATAATCCAATTCTGAAGATTGTAAAATAGAAGGACAAAAACAAAACAAAAACTTAATTAAAGGAATTAAAAACACATTCCGAACCAATAAAAATTCACAACAGGAAACTAATAACAGAACATTTGATTTTATACTAACAAGGAACTTTTATCAGATTACATTATGATGATAAACAGTGTCTGCTGATTTTACGAGTAAATAACTCGTAAAACCTCAACTCGGAGAAGGAAAAAAAAAAACATATATCTTTACAGTTTGAGAGATTGGTGCAAACAAAGAACCTATAGTTTAGACTGTTTCTTGGAACTTCGACCTGCTATGAATTCCTGCATTTTCTTGAATTGCTCCTTCGTCATTCCTTTATAATATTCATGTCCCCTCTCCTATATTTCGTACACAGGTAGAGAGTACAATCAAAATTACATAAAAATAGCTTGCAAAAATAAGGAGGAAGATATCCAAAATGCTGTCAATGATTACTGATCACACAGAAGGCAAAAATATAAACTGATAATTAGTAGACCCATCAAAAATATTTTTCCATCATTCTCCAATAATGCTAACTAGTCTTGTTTTTAACAGCTGTCTTTATAGCTGCAACATACACAGTTAATTGTACTTAAATAGTTTGCACCTTCTGGGCCACGGTCCTAGCTATGCCATTGGCTATGCATTATGCTTTCTTTTTCATAACCAAATGTTAGTTATAATATTATGTTAGTAGTCTGAATAAAAGATCTCGTTCTCAACCTTTTTCAAGTGTCTTAACTCAACCACTTGAACTACGGCATTCAGGTGTCCCTATCAACTATGCTTAACTAGCATTAACATATGTATAGCGATTGTGCAAATCTATACGCCTAATTACAATAATAAAGTTCGCACAATTGATAGGGAATTATTAATGGCTGCACTCCTTGCTGAAGTACTAACCTTTTCGAGGGAAAGAGCATGGCCAAGATCCAGCTTAATGCCATCATTTATCACTGACTTATACCTCAACACCATGTCTTGATTATTTTTCACAATGGTTTCCGCAATTTCTCTGCTTTTCTTGAGCAGTTCACCGTCTTCAACAACATGGTTCACAAAACCCAACTTTTCAGCTACCTCGGCAGTCAATGGCGTGGCCGTAAGAGATACCTCGCGGGCTTTATTTACTCCTATAATGCGTGAAAGCTTCTGAGACAAACCCCACGAAGGAAATATCCCAAATCTGTATATAACCAATAACACCGATGAATAATAATAACCAATATTGCCAATGAATCATAATGATAATAACAACAATAAGAAGAACAATAGTTAAACATGCCTTTCAAAAATAATAGTTCAAGAGGAAAATGTCTAAATAGTAAAAAATATAGGGTTATATTTTCATGGGTATTATGGATTAAAAAATTTGAAGCACTTTTAATAATCACATAATTTTGATACACATAACATATTGAGAAAAACCTAAGTTTTACGTTGAAAAGAGATAAAAGCTGAAAAAAGTTTAAACATAGATAGATGACACCACTCACCTTAGAAGCTAATTTAGTAAAAAATTAAGGATAAGTTAAGTCTAATATAAAAAGACCTAAAATGGTATCATAGTTTATCCGTTCAGGTAATCTTCCAAATTATCCACATTGCAAAAGCTCACCTTATAAGTCGATTTTTGAAGGGCTGACCAAGCCCGAATGCTAAAATAGTATCAGAGTCTATCTAATGGTCACCAGCTATCGAACCACTCAGGTAAAATCTGAGAGACATTCCTCACCTTATAAGCTAGGGATGAGTTAGGTCTAATCCAACTAAAACATGAATTATGGATAGAAATAATGACAATATGCTTATACTTAACACAACAACAGTTTATTAGTATTTAATTATTTTATCCATAATAATAATCCTAAATAAAATTTCAATTTAGAAATAAAACAACGAATGAACTAAGGAACCTAGCATGAGTGTCCATGAACTTGGATCCTTTAACAGCAACCAAGATATCACAAGCAAGAGCAATCTCAAATCCAGCGGTAACTGCAAATCCTCTAATAGCTCCAATTATCGGTTTCCGGCACCGCTCCATTTGCACGACCGGGTCACTCTCCGGATCCTTCACATCGCCTTTAAAAATATCTTCCGCCGCCGTAAGGTCCACACCCGAACAGAACGATCGGCCCGACCCGGTTAATATGATCACCCGAACTGACTCGTCACGGTCCAGGCTCTTGAAAGCCTGAGCCAGGTCCACGTTCATCGCACGAGTTAGCGAGTTGAGAGAATCGGGACGGTTAATGGTTACCGTTGCGATGCCGTTTGGATCGCGGTTGACGAGTATTAGTTTCTGAGGCGATGATTGATCCATGTTTGACCCGTGTAGAGTTTGGTTGGTTCGATTTCTATAATGGCCTTGATTTTGATTAATGGTTTGTTTTTTTGGGAGTATCTTAACTTGATGTACACGTTGAGGAGTTGTTTTCTGAGGATTGTGTTGAAGTGCGTGACGAGGAAGGATATAATATTCAACTCCCTCCGGTAATTATTATACAAGAACAAATTATAAGAATTGCAAACAACAATAAATTTATTTAATGCTATAAAAAATTTAAAAAGAAATGTAAGGGCAGTTATTAAAAATATAAATATAGAAAATAAATTTTAAAATTTTATAATCATGAAATATAAGAAGTGAATTTTTCACTTAAAATTTATTTGTTTTTTAGTTGTTTATTAAATACTCTTAAAGTACTTATCAACACGATTCAAATTTAAATGATATCTCAAATATACTCTAACATTAAATATTTTTTTATACTTTATAAATTTTTAATAAATATAAATCTCACAGTATAAAAAATTCTAACAATTAATGCAATCTTTTTCATAATTGAAAAAAATTACATCAAACATTTGTTATATTATGACGTGTCTATTCCAGTGATTTTGACAAATACATTTGGTGATTATCCTTTATTAAAGAAATTGAATGATGGCAAAAAAACATACAAAGGCATAATTACTACTACTATTAAAATTATTGAAATTTTAAACTGAAACATTTTATTTATTGAAAAGTTGATTTTTTTTAAATAAAATTATTATTATTTATAAAATTCTTAATATGTGATCACATATGTTAACATGACCCAATTTTAAATTAAAAAGATAGATGTTACATCTATATGTTGTGGGTTTAAGAATTGTGGGTTTAAAATTTATTAATGTTGTTAAAGAGAAGTCAATATAAATTTTGTTTTAAATTTCATTGAATTTTAAAATATTCTTTGTTTTATCCGCATATCATTTTCATTTTAAATTTTATATATGACATTAAAGACTATGCTTAATTATTTGCAAAAGAGCAAGTAAAAAGTTTAATTTATATGATATGGCAAAATTTAGAGGATAAGATGCTCTACTTTAGACATTTTAATTGAATAAATGTCAATTTGTCCCTAAAGTAACATATCTCTCCGGTTTGATTTTTTTATTTTATTTTATAAAAAACCCTATTTGATTGATAAACTATAAAATATAATAAATAATCTCTCAATTAATTTTAAATGCAATCGAGTTAGTATATAAACTTAATTTTATTCTTTCTTAATTTTAAAATAATTAAAAGACTAACTAAATGGATTAATTAGTTTAAGAATTAATTATTATTATTATTATTATTATTATTATTATTATTATTATTATTATTATTATTTTTTTCATTATTCGATAGCTTGACGGTAGTTTCATCCTTTACTTTTAGGAAAGTGTTTGGTGGTCTAACATCCTTCATAGTTCATACATATATCCATCCATTATTTATCACGATCAAGATGTGTTGGGAAACACGCTTTAAAAATATTCTATGTTATTCTGATTATTTGCAAGTAGTTCAACTGATACACCAAGAGACTCAACAACTTCACAAGTCTTATAATTTGCTTGACCTCATCAAGAGTTTTATGGATAGGCTAGGGAGTGGAGTGGGCTATTCCTTTCAGCACATTTTTCTCAAAGGAAATGCATGTGTATATGTCCTTACCAAGATAGGAGTTTGAAGTCTAAGTCTTTAGTTAGGTTACTTGAATCGTTCCCAAAGCGGTGCAAACATTTTGACCAAATTTATTTGATTAATAAAATATTAAGAGTGCGTGTTAATAATACGCTATAAAAAAAACTCTTCAATCGTTTGAAATTCAAATAGATCATATTAAATTATTTATAAATTTTAACAAATTAAAAATTGTTTTACTACATTCATGTAATTAAGATGGAATGGAGCAAGTAGGTGGATGATGCATTGAAGTATCAGCAATAAAATTGTTCATTGAACCAGGACATAGCACATAGTTAAGTACAGCTTGTCAATCAAATATTCAGATCATCTTAGTTTGAGTTTTGAATTAAATTAGACAACACAAATCCTCTAAAGAACCTCTAACAAACAAGTTAAGAATGAAAGAGTTGGCGAACGTTAAGTGGCGAAATATCAGTAGAACCACCATCTAAGAGTCGCTTAGCGATAACAACATTTGTAGCATCAGTGGGATGGTAAGGGTCCCAAAACACATACTTCGATCTGTCCCAACAAACTTTTGACGTAGGACCACATGGAATCAAACCTCCAAATCTCCCAGCAATGTTGCAACAAGCAGATGACGGATTATCAAAACCTGCCCAACACACACATTCAAATTCAATCTTCATTAATTACTTTAAAAAATACCATGCCAATTTAAGGTCCTAATAGATTAATATATGACTAAGGTCGGTAACATTTTTTTACACCCTTTATGGGAAACTAATTTCTAAAATAGTGGAATTAATATACGTATATTTTACCCAATAAAAAACGCATGTTGGAAAAAGAATGTTGTTAGCACTAATCTTAGTATATTGTCACATTATACACATACCATATGCGGTGTAATTTTGGAGTATATCTTCTAAAATGTTGTAGATATCTGCGTAAACAAATATTGAACCTGCTAGATTTGAATTGAGCTCTACAATTAGATCTTTCAATTGTGTGTTAAATAAATTAGCTAGCTGATTGGGGAAAATCACACAACTATCTCCTGCACTTGGGTTTGCATCCCTCTGATTTGGTATGCACCCAATTGGCCCCACGTTTGCCACAACAATTTTTCTAGCTCCCAAATTGAATAACCTCTGCATATATACAAAGTAGAGTCACCAATTTAGTTCCCAAAAATCTAGCTCAAGATAATTTGATATTTGAAATTAACAAAATTTTAAAATGATATGTTGTCTGACTCAACACAAAATATATGTTAAAAGAAGTCGATTTTTTTTTTTTCAACTTAAAAATCAATCTCTTAAATAAATTTCCGCAATCATGCAAAAATACATAAATTTCCGCAATCATGCAAAAATACATAGGTTTATCTAAAAATATTTGATTCAAAACGACTATTCTGATTCATGATTTTTTATTTCACATGTCATTTAAAAAATTTAAGACACTTACAAAAATCAAGAATTAAATTGGCGACTAATTGAGAAAAATAAGCTGAGACAAGGATTGTAAGTTGTGAGAAACATTACAGTGAGCTGTAATCTGAGTCTTGATATCATGGTGTTCACAAAGAGTTGTGGAGAATCCGATTTGTACTCAGAATATGTGACCGAAGGTGTTAAGTAGTTATTAATGAAATCGTTTGAACCAATTGTGACCGAAAATAATGCCTTTTTGAATAGATTGAGAGCCGCAGGAACACCAATGTCGGAGATTATGTCATGTCTTGTATTTGCAAAATAATCTATTTGTTCATCCAAGTTGAGTCTTCCACCCTAAAAATAAAATCAAACATGCATTATTAGTATTAATATTATTATTATGCGTGGTTAAGTTACACACACTTAAAAAAATAGAAGATATATATTAGTAATCTACACACTTTCTGATTGGACACAACTTCAATATCTCTTTTAAAAATACTATTTCAATAAATAAGTATTAATATCCAAAAAGAATATATATATATATATATATATATATATATATATATATATTGCTAATATACACTTACAAATTATAAGTGTATGTAAATTAACGAACTTTATTATTATTATTATTAGGAAAATTAAAAATAAGGAACTGAAGCAAAAACTCACAAAGACTTGTCCAGTGAGATTGAGAATTCCACTACCAGCAGAGGCATAATTAACACCCTTCAAAATCACTGGTCCAAATGTTGTAGGTGCCAAATAAGGTGGGGTGAATCCAAAACCCAATTCTTCACCTGGGGGTGCAAAACATAAAAAAATAAAAATAAATCAAGTAAAACAAAATAGGGGAAATTAAACAACTACTACTTCATATAAAAAAATAAAAATAAAAACTTAATAAATTAAAAAATAAATTACTACTACTAAATCTTACTTACCAATGATGTCAACTATGGTTCTTCCATTGGTGAACCTCCCTGTTGGTGTTCCAAAATCAATACCATGAGGCAAAAAATTAGCCTTTGAGAGTGAAACAATGTAGTTATTGTTTCCAGCATCAACAAGAGAATCTCCGAATACAAAATTTGCTGGTAGATCGTCTGAAGTTGAAATCCTAAACAAGACCAAAACTATGAAGAAAACTAGAAGCTCAATATCAACAATAGTGACCCCCATTAGAAAGTGCACTAATAAAATATCACAGTTATGATGAAGTTCTAAATGTGTCAAAATCAATGAGATTTATAATGTGCGTACAAGACATGCAACTAGCTAGCTATAAAGCTGATGGAATGGAATATTATTATATTATGAACCAACATTAATTGCCCTGCATTATAAAGTAGAACTACTAGCCAAAACCGTTTGGTTGGAGGGAATAAATGAAATTCAATGAACAAGTTTGTTTTTAAATTTTTATATGTTAAAAAGGAATTTAAAAACTATAGTTAACTAATATATGCATTTGGTCATAAAATTGCAGAGTAGTTGGAGTGGAGTGCAAGTTGTTTAAAAAAATAAAGTTTAAGTAAAGGTGTGAGTAAGAAGTTTTACTTTACATGAAAATATCAGGGTGAATGAATAGGAAACAACTCAACCTTAAGACTAGCCGTAGCTCTATTTTATTGGATCGACATCGCATCGAGTATGCTTAGGTTTAGAGACGAATTAGGATGTAAAGAATTAGTTTGATCAAAATTTATAGACGAATTAAAGTTGAGTATAATATGTCGTTTTTTACTCATCCTCCACTCTAGTTTTTAACTCTATTATGTTGCTAACAAGACTATCATACAAAACAAAATATTTAATGTAAAATCCATGTTAAATAGAAATCTTGTAATAAAGTACTCTTTTAAGAGTCGTATATTTTGAGTTTCAATATGTAGCAAAATATTAAAAAAATTAATTTTATAATTTTATTTCAGTTGTTATTTAAATCAATTTTACTTGATCTTGCTTCGAAAATATTTAGATTCGTTTAATTTATTAGTATATTAAATGTGAATAAAAGCTTCTTATTGAATGAAAAAATAGATGTTAAATATAATATATCATATATTTAATGTGTTAAATTTCAGGTGAATATATGAAATACAATAATCTATTTATATAATTGCTCTTAATTTGGTACAACATTAATTCATATATACAATAATTTTTCTGATATAGGAATAAGTTAATTGAAGTATACACTAATCTTTTTTGTATTGGTCTAAGAATAAGTTAATTCAAATATAAACTAATCATGTATTAGTCTAGAAATAAGTTAATATCTAATCTAATAAAAATCGTTTAAGAATGAGTTAATGTCTAACCTAATAAAAATTAAAATTAAAAACAACTATATTTAAAATTATTTACAAGTATAAACAGTGTTTTAGATTTTATGTTGAAAGACAGGCAGTACTGTTTATCTGCTTTTTACTGAATTGAAATTACGTGCAGTACAATGGAATCAGAATGTTACTCATGGTTTATAGTTTTTAAATATACTACGTCTATTCATACCGAAAGATGTTGGTCAAAGTTCAGAGACAAATTACTTTCAAGTTATTGCTATTAAATGTTTACCGGTAAGCCTTTACTGCTTATTTAATATTTATTGTAATTTTTCTCATTCATATATATTTTTTTATATATGCACGATCAAGTAGTCTGTTTAGACCGCAACCTCATTCATATATTCATATATATTTTTTTATATATACACGATCGAGTAGTCTCTTTAGACCGCAACCTCTATCCATGATCGAGTAGTCTGTTTAAACAGTAGTCACTTCCGCTGTGATACATTTATTTATATCTTTCTTTTTATCTCTTTTGTTCTCTGAACATATAGAATAATTGTATCAAAAATAAAATTATAATTTCAATGAGAAAACTTATAAGGCTTAACTGCTCATTTAATATTTATCATAATTTTTCTCATTCATATTTGAGTGTACGAATATATGTGTCAAAAATACAATTATAACTTAACATGAGAAAACTTTCATATATGAATGTAATTGAATGTATTAGAAAGTTATATAACTCTAAGATAATTGTGGTTTGATATTTATTGAATGAATTTTGACTATACTAAATAACTGTCGTTATCGTGACATAAATTGATCTAATCTAACATGTATCATGTACGAGAATCCTCAATGCATCTTTAAATTGATATGTGTACATAGAGTAAAATTTATTTTATCAAATTTTTTAATTATTAAAATTGCAGTTTTTTAATAATGCCAAATTTTACCTATAAATTTGATTGAAAGTACCGGGATAAATAAATTTGATAAAAAAATATTTATGTTAAAAAAAATTAAAAAAAAATTATTAATTGTAATAAGGATGTGAAAAACAAATCATATAAGTCTATAAGATAATTGAATTTTGACTAGAACTGAACTGAAATATGTTAATAGATATGCTAATTAATATAAATATAGTGATGTATGTTGTTGTAATTTTGAACTCTGTATTTTACGAGAAAAATTGTTTTATAGGTAGAATTGGAGTGATTGAGTTATCGGTGCCGAAATGTATGTTTGAATCTAATATACGAACGTGACATGCTATTGTGGATATATTTTTTTTACATGACTTAATCTAACCAAATGACATGCATCATGTAGATTGATAAGTGCGTAGATCCTCAATGCATCATGCAGATTGATATGTGTATATAGAGTAAAATTTATTTTATGAAATTTTTTAATTATTAAAATTGTATTTTTTTTTATAAGTCCCAATTTTACATATAAATTTAATTATTAAAATTGCAGGTTTTTTATAATAATTTAAATAAAAATACATGTAAAGAAAACACCTAAGTAGAAAGTAAAATTTATCTAGTTGCTAAAATTTACTATCAATATATTCTAGTAGGCAAATCTATACTAACAAATTTCCAAAGGTATCATCAATCTTCTTCTTTTATAAAGGTATTTTTGTATATGTGCTTATTTAGTCTAAGTTCAATGTTTCGTTAAGTTCAGAATCAAAATACCAAACAATCAAAATACCAAACAATCGAAAATACCAAAACACTTCAATTTGTTTATTTAGTTTTAAGTGTGGAAAAAAATTCACAAGCAATTATACTAGATGTGATTGGTAAAAAACTCCTATATAAAACATTGCAATTATATTTAAGGGAAAGAAACCACACGGTTGCTCATATATAGTTACCAACAAACACAAAACCTTTCAAGAACTATCAAACAAACAAGTCTTCAACACAATAGAAAAAGTATTATACTTGTTAAGAAACTTGGTTGAATACAATTAATGTTTTTGATTTAATAAAAAATGTGTATTGTCACGAGTATCCTTCGAGGAAACTTGTTTTAAGAGTAATTAAAAAATAAAGTTTATATTAATTGAAGAATATTATAGAATATATATACATCATTAAATTGAGAGAAAGTAAGTTATACTCTTAATTACTTATATTTCATAAATAACAAAATCCCTTTATAAATTCGAGATGGGAGGATGTATGAATGAAATAAATACTCAAACTCATTACATCAATACTTACAATTAAATGACTCAAATATTCCAATGGATTAGAATTACAATCAAAATAATGCAAATTAAATTTCACCCCTCCTACAAATAAATTAGTCCTATGAAAGCATTTTAATACGGAAAAACCACCTCCAAAATATGTCTTTTCTCTTGAAAATGTGGCATTATTCCCATGCATTCAAAGAGACCAACAAACCAAATATTATCCTCTTACAATTTTTAACCCTGCCCGTATATGATCCAAGATGTAAGAAGAGGCACGTACCATTTTCTTGATATATGCATGCACTTTCAATCCTCATCCAAACGTAAATATCAACCTAGACTTTAAACGAAAACATACAAGAGAAAAACAAATGGTTATGACTTCACGGATTCACCATGAACAAAACAAACAACACAAGATATCTCATTCCATGATCGTATGATTTTGGTGGCACAGGTGGAGGTGCTTAACTAATTTAAGTTTTTTATTTATTTTATTACTCTAAACAAATAATTCTAGATAGTAGTCAAATACTTTAGAATTTGCATCAATTTTGCGTATAGCCTAATTTATAAAGTACTACAATGTTAATTATTATAAGCATGGTTAACTAAAGTTCAAAGACAAATGAGTATATCAAGATCAAGATCATGCCATATCTAGCAAGAAGTTATATTTATTTCATAGTTTCCATAAATAGCCCAATACATTCCATAATAGGATTTAGAATATTTTAACTCAAGTCCTATCTCCACCAAAGTCGCCGCCACCTTCACCTCCTCCTGCACCACCTCCAAAGCCACCACCTGCACCACCTCCAAATCCTCCACCTGCCCCTCCACCAGCTCCAGCACCACCTCCTGCACCTCCGCCAGCGCCTCCACCAACTCCTGCACCACCTCCAAAACCCCCACCTGTACCTCCACCACCTCCAAATCCTCCACCTACTCCACTACCCCCACCAATTCCTCCCCCAGAACCACCACCTGCACCTCCACCGGCTCCAGCACCACCTCCAAAGCCTCCATCATTACCACCTCCAAAGCCTCCTCCGGCACCTCCACCAGCACCACCTCCAATCCCTCCACCCGCACCTCCACCTGCGCCACTGCCTCCACCAATTCCTCCCCCTAGTCCACCACCATGTCCACCTCCAATGCCTCCTCCTAGGCCACCACCTTTACCGCCTCCAAAGCCTCCACCTGCACCGCTACCTCCACCCAGTCCACCACCATGCCCACCTCCAGCACCACCTCCAATGCCTCCACCCGCACCTCCACCTGCGCCACCGCCTCCCCCTAGTCCACCACCATGTCCACCTCCAATGCCTGCTCCTAGGCCACCACCTTTACCACCTCCAAAACCTCCACCTGCACCGCTACCTCCACCCAGTCCACCACCATGCCCACCTCCAATTCCTCCCCCTGCACCACCTCCAGCACCGCCTCCAATTCCTCCCCCTGCACCGCCTCCAAAGCCCCCACCGACTCCTCCACCATGCCCAAGTCCTCCTCCAACACCATTGCCACCACCAAAACCTCCGCCAGCACCGCCACCACCACCCAAGCCACCTCCACCAAAGTTATCAACATATTCATCTTCTTTTATTTGTCGACATTGAGATGTTCCTATCACCAATGCAAATATCAGGGTAAATGCACTAACATACTTGAGTAAATTTCCCATCTTTATTTGCACAAATTAAGATGGAAAATAGTAATAGAGCTGAAAACACTTGCTTTGCTCTTGTAATGAGAATGCTTAGCTATGAGTTCTATTTATAGCAACTCATACCATTAATACACGAAGACTTATGGACATCTTCATATAGTTAAGGGGGCCTAAATTTCAAACTTGTCTGGAAGACAATATCTATTGGCCGGTGTATTCATAATTGTCATGACAAACATGTCCCAACCATCAACAACCTTAGTCTTTTTTAACTTTCAAAAACTATTCTGGCGTACCTCCAGTAGTGAGCACTGTTAAATAAGTGTAAAAGAATAGAGAAATTCATATATATATATATATATATAAAATTAATAACTGATATAACAGAAATCAATAGAGAGATCAAAGAGATTAAAAAGTAATAATGCATGTGAAATCATAGGCTTGTGTAGATATGTCATTAATGTTTTGCGAAGTAGTAGTCATAACTCGTAACTTAGCACGACCCTAATTATTAATATTCAATTATTTAAATGAAAATGACCGCTTTAAGTTATAATAATTTTTTTTTAAACATTTAAGTTGCAGTAATTATCATCAATCAGTTCGGTAAAAACTTTTCAAATTAAAAACATCAAATGATTTTTTTGTTTAATTTTAAATAAAATTTTTCAGTTTTTTTTTAAATTGATTTTTGTAAAAAACTATTTGATCCTGAATATTAATATTAACAACAATGACACATGTACCTCCACAATTTCTATAGATTCATTCAAAACCTTATTTTTTTTCTTTATATTTCTCTTATTATTCCACTCGCTATATTTCATTTTCACTCAAGATGTCTGGAGAGTATTGGATGTCTTTCGATGATTTTTTTGTAATATTAATCAACCGTAACATCAAGATATATGTAGAACCAACTAAACATTCGAATTCAAGTGCCTAATCAATTTCAATTAAGGTAAAGTATTTGAAGAAAATCTTAGTTCAAAATTTATATACAATATTTTTTAATCAAATTTTACTTAGTTCTTAATCGCACTCCTACAAATTATTAATAGTCTTTCAATGAAAATTAAAGAATTAAGAATATGGACCCGACTATTCTAAAATGAACAACTCATTTAAAAAAATAAAGTGAGTAAAATTAACTCTTAAATAATAAATCAAAGATAAATATTACAAGTACATTATAATCGATCGTTATTTTATTAAAATAATAACTTTTGGATTTTTTCAATTGACACTTCAGTCACTTTAACTTCAAACCCTAAATATATATCTATATATAGAGGGAGAACCCTTGATTTTTTATTTTTTTTGGATTCAATGTAAAAACTGTACGTAACAAAGAAACTAGAGTGAAATTGCATTTATGAATCGATCAAGAAGGTCGCGTCTTTATGTTGTTGACATATATAACTGGCAAACTTGCCCCCACCATGTGTATAATTGTTGGCCCAAAACCATATATATCGAATTAGCATGTGATCAGGTTTAGAGATTATCAGCCACCGTGTGTCGGTGTCAAAATTATTAAGTTCACAACTATTATTATCTTTAGGCTGATTTTAATTTTTAATTAATTAAAAATCATAGCATTTTCTTAAATTGTGGCATGAGTCCCCACGGATCATCCATTAAATTTGAGTAATCACGCAACTGATTTAAACATCGCATTTCACTCAAAAGTCAAATTTTTAATACATTTGGTATGAGTCTTTTCACTCATATATATATATATATATCTAGTGAAAAATGAATCTCTTATGTGAGAATGAATGAGTCAATTATTAATTTTCATATCAAAATTGATGGTTGAGATTACATCTTCACTTAATATGCTCACATGTCTTGTCACTTAACCTGTCTTTTTATTTCTCCATGTTTTCGTCTCCAACATCCCAGTCTTTTTATTTCAAATAATACAACATTGTTCTTTCTCTCTTTATTATTTTGTTTCCCAATCATAATGTATTTTAATTCCTATTTTCTCTCCACTATGTCGATAATATTTTGTTTTATATAATTTATTTTCCATATAAGTAATTTGAATATTATATCTTTATTCAAAATCTAAAAATATTAAATTTAGATATATGAGATTTTCTTAGTTATATGTTGTTCAATATCCACTTTCTCATTTAATGTGAAACTTTTACTCACACTTAACACCTCAACATATAACTTGATATTTAGCCACTCCTACTTAACATATGCTTCATAAATACTCCATATTAACACATATTTAATTGGTGTAGAATTTGTAAATAATTTTTACACCATCTATTAATTATTGGCACATCATTAAAAATATATTACCTTAATTATAAAAGACTTAAAAGTCACTCATAAAAGAGCATGAAAGCAAGGCTCACTTAAATTGATTGGGGGCACTCTCTCACTTTACCAAAAGCTATTATTATTAGGGCTATAAAACGTTATAAAACGACAGTTGCAAAAAAGAATTAGAGTTATAAATTTTTTCTATAAATAAATTAAGTTTTTTAAATCTCAACCTCCCCTCTAGTCAACAAAAAATAAAATAAAAACAACTTCCAAAAATACGTTAAGAGTCTACACTCTATTATTGGAGCTTGATTCATAAAATTTGATCGAGCTCTCAGGATTGGAGAGGACAATCTCTTGAGTTAGTGATTCAATATGGGAAAAATTTCTCAAATATTTTCTAAAAGATTATATATTTTTTTTAAAGTATATTTGTAGACAACATAAAAACTGCAATTTTTTATGGAGGTATATATAAGTGTACTTGGGTTCGAGAACAAAAGCTCCCCGAAAAAATGGTAGGGTAATTGATAAGGGAGGGGTTGTGGCTTACCTCGCACGTACTTTGAATCAATTATGAATTATATGATACAAGTTATATGTGTTTATAATTTTAATTTATTCAAAAAATTATAGAGATAACACTTACATTTAGGGACAAAAATTATTGTTTACATTTTTTTTCATTATTGTAAAGTTGACATATAATTCATTGTTGATTCAAAGTGTGTGAGGTTGAGAAAAGAAACTCCCCTAAAAAATATGGCAGGGTAATTGATAAAAGAGTAGTTGTGGCTTACTTAAATGAAAACTCATCATTTTGGATGGTTTTGGTGAGATTGTATTTTTTTTTAGATATAGATAGACAAATGTTATTGATTAATAATGAGTTAAGGAGAGAGAGAGAGAAATTGTTAATTAAAGCTAGAGATCAAACTCTAGACATTCTTCAATCAAACTCTAGACATTCTTCATGAAACTTCTTTTAACGTCTCAACGCTTTATCATTGGGCTACATCTTTGATATATTTGGTGAGATTATATAATCCAAATTAAAAGATTTTGATAATATTTGGGCTATTGATGAGGGGCTCTCGGTGAATATATGGAGCCACCATTAGCTTGATGAAAATTCTCTCTTATACTCTTAAGTTTAGGCCTCCTATTCCTACAAAATATATGAAATTCCTAAGTTAAGACCTAAATTAAATTGAGTTTTTCTTAAATACTGTTTTAAGAAAACTTAAAATTTGAGTTATAGAAACGTTTCTAGTTTGAAGGAAAAAAAATCCCGAAAATTCAAATTTTGAATTTTTTTACAATAACAAATTATTCTATAAAAGTCAAAATTTTAGAACAATAAAGATTTTATAAAACTTCTCAAAAAGTGAACAAAGCTTGGCATGATATGCGATCTTCTTCCCAACCTTGGTTGGTTTCGAGACCATTCATGATGATTGGCTTTGTTTCTAGGGTTTTTATCAGATCAAAATTGAGGACCAAACGAAATACTAGCATTAAGGCAGGCAACGAATGTTGCAGTCTAGTAGTAAAAATGAAACGGTACACCCTCAAAAAATTACAAGACATAACATGTGATTAAGAAGAATAATGTATCTTTCGAAATACTTTTATTTTATACACAATCAAATAAAATTTGAATTTAATTTATATAAATTAATGTAATTTTTATGTATACGCGCGTTCAATGATTTGTTGTCATATTATTTAACGAGTATGATGATCATACATGTATTTTAACTAATTAAATAATGTGACAATACATTATTAGACGTGTGTAAAACTTTTTTATATTAGATTGTATATAAAAATTAAACTCTTAAAATATTTATATTAATATTACAATAATTTGGAGATAAGATTCAATCCTTTATCTAATTTGTACTGCAATAAATCTTGAATCTTTTGTTCAATTATATTCAATAAACAATGTGTT
>JBBPBP010000004.1:4347371-4368434 GCA_037974735.1 Cicer chorassanicum
AAACAATGTGTTCTTATAAAATTGAATAAACTAACATTTTAATTCTCAAAGTTGTAAAGATAAGATAATTTAGTCCATCAAATTTTTAAAGTAGCAATTTAGCTCAAATTAGAGAAAGTTGAAAATTTAGCTCCTCTTCTAAAATATATTCTTAGAAAACACCTACCATAATTAATGAAAGACATACATATTATTTTGAATTAATTTTATATGGTCATAGTGTTCGATTTCTAAACAAAATATATAGAAGAGTATTTATTAGGATAAATAAACCCTTTAAATAAATTTTTATATTTTACAAAATTGATCTCTAACTTTTCAGTTGAGGATACCTTTGGACGTATAAAAAAATCTCAAGTTGCATCATAAGAAACAATCATTGCATAGAAAAGCATAAATTAAACTTTATAATTATGGTGGTAAATTTAGAAAAATGAGTAAGTTGACTGAAGTTCTTTAATGTCATAGATTAAATTACCCTTTTCCAATTTCGAATAACTAAAGGAAAAAGTTTTGGTGTTTTTTTTATGTGTTTTTTTTATGATTTTTAAAATAAAACGCACATTTTGTGATTGTAATAAATTTGGAGAAAATTATGAATATTATAAAAGAAAACCGCTATTCAATATGAACTAAATATGTCTTATTAGTATGACCATCAGCCACTTATCATATGTATATAACTTAATAAAATTCATAATTTTGATATATATTTTGATTAAAACTATGTTTTTCAAATTATTTTATTTATAAATGTCACGGGTTTGAGTCATACAACTGAGTCTTCCAATTTAATTCGATCTAGTCATGCGGTTCAATAAGTGGCTGTCGTTCGATCAATAACTCTTTGATTCTGTAACCTTACCGAGTTGATGTCCGAGTCGATTTTTAAAACATTGGTTTCAATTGCTATTTTTTATTTTTTATTTTTACAAAACATAGGTACCTTTCTTTAAGTACTTTTTATATGATTCTTCACTAAATCAACTATGATTTTATTAAATCTATAATTTTCTTAAAAATTGTTATAACCACAAAAAATATATTTTACGTTAAGAATTATAAAAAAAAAAAAAACACATAAAGACCTAAATTTTTTTTATAAGCAGTTTTAGGAAAAAAATATACTTGTTAAACGTATGAAAATATCTCTTCATTTTAGCAAGAGGTGACATAATTAAAATACAAATACTTATAAAATAAGGTGACAAGTAAGAACAACAACAAAATATTAAAAGGCAACGGTGGTTATAAGTGACTTGGACTTGGGCTTGAAGGAAGGTTGAGTGATTAGAATATATAGATTTAACTTTTTGAACTAACAAAATAACAACTAACTAAAATTTGTCATTTAAAAATACATATTGTGTCCGTTGACACTAAGTATATACTTACATTGAAAATATATTTTAAATCCACATACATTCTTACTTTTTTTTTACTAATATTAAGATTATTTTAGTGAAACTGGATTCAGATCTTCTAAGAAAAATCTTGAACTCAGATGATTGTAAATGGGAAAAATATAATTGAGATGAAAAAAATCACTAAATGGCTAATAAGGCATGTGATAGTTGATAAATTTTAGCTCAATATATAAATCTTAATATTATTATATTAAATATCATATTTCATATATATATATATATATACACACCACATCTTGTCTCCAAACGAAAAAAAATGTCATAGCATTTTCTTTGTTCCCCATTAACGAGAGAATTAGGTACATTCCTTCACACTCTCTCCCGCTCTCTTACTTGCAATCTCAAATTTCTGTTTGTCTCGTGTATTACAATCTCTTGCCATATAGTTTGTCAGTCTGGTTTTCTCCAAAAAAAAAAAAAAAATTATGTTATTGTTAGGGCGTACACGAGTTACGTTTGGTTTTTGACCGAATCTAATATTTGATCAATTTTATTTGGGTTGGATTGAACTTTCAACCCATGATTTTTGCATCAAACTCGAACCAAACTAATCCGCTTATGAACACGTTGAGTTGAGTTGGATTCACAGGTAATATTTTTTTTTTTATTTTAAAAAAATATAATTAAATTTAAATACTTAAACATCTAAAAATAATAAAACTATATCGCAACATATTATTTAATACTTAAAATACATCCACAAACACAATAAAACACTTAAATTTGTTAAATTAGCAACGAATTCTCAAACATTGTTCAACAACTAAATTTTAACTATACATCAATAATAAAATATAAATAAAATATATATGTCATGTCAATGAGTTGGTTTGCAAGTTCATGTGTTCAATAAGTTAAATCCACTATTCGAATCGAATATTATTGAGTTTCAATTTATTGGTTCGAGTTAAACCCGAACTTAAATGAGTTAAATCAAAATGCGGATTTGATTGAATTGAGTGATCGAATTCGCAAATTTATCCGCACTCATAAATACTCTTGATTATTGTTAAGAGTAGTCGTTCAATATAGATAATATGTTTATTTATTTTCGTATTGTTTCACTTAGTTAATTATATTACATTTTAAATGTAACTTTTGCTGTAGTTTTTTATTTTTACTCATGCTATGGTTTTGTTGAGAAAAACATACATAGAGAAGTTTAAAGAATAAAGATATATATAACGAGTAAATTTCATAATAAAAATAACAAAAAAAAGAAAGAAAAAAAAAACATTTGTCTGCTAACTGGAACTAAAGAATAATAATGTTTAATTTGTGTTACAACACATAAATTTCTTTAAGCAACTCCATCTCTAGTACATCTATTTTATTTAAAGAAAATATCTGAACTATATATCAGAATACTTTAAAGCAAGAGTATAAATAAGATTGATCCAACACATGTGAAATGTGAAAGTCTAAAGTCAATTTTAATATGATATCTAAAATAATTTTTTAAATTTTAATATAACACCATTAAATTAATATAATTAATGTCATGTAATATTTTTTTTTCAATTGATTTAATATTGTCGAGACAATATTAAATTTTGAAAATATTTATATGTTTTAATTTTAAAAATATTAAAATCTGAAACTTTTTATTATATAAAATTTGTTTTTGAGGTTTTTTAATAAAGTAAAAATTTTGTTTTTCGCAGGTATTGAGCACTTGTTTTAATAGCCCTTATCCCCATACCGACCGTGAGTATATAAAAGAAAAAAAATAAACACAAACTTAAAACGTTTATAAATGGTGGATCTTAGAAAAGTCATAAATATAGTTATGACATATTACTTCTTTACGATGCTAAGTAATGTAAAACAATTAAACTCGATCACCTCCAACAAATTTCAAATGTTTTTATACTATAGTGTTTGTTTGTACTATGTTATCAGATCAACCTGTTTCCTTGTAATGATGAATGGACAACTATTCTCCCGGACTACACAAGCTTTGTTTTACAACTACAAGCAACTTCCAATTCAGCAAATGCTCGATTTTGACTTTCTTTGCGGTTTGACTCTATCATCTTAATATTCTTCTACTTATTGTTACATTACTCTGTTCTTATATTAATGGAAGTTCCAATTTTTATTTTATTTGTAGGTAGGGAAACACCATCAGTTGCTGCTATAATTACTCCTACTTCCCAGAAATTTCATAACTTCTTTTTTGGCCAGCAGGAAATTCTCATCCCGGTTTATTCTTCGTATGTGTTCTTCAATCCAAATTAAAAATCAATAATGTTATTTGAACAGTAACTTTAGACACTAAAATTCGATAATATTTTAACATGTTACCGAAATACAAAGTAATATGTTATGAAATGAAATGACTTTATTTTTTGCAGCATTGAAGCAGCTTGTGCTGCACATCCAAATGCTGATGTGTTCATCAATTTTGCAACATTTGGAAGGTAAATATACTTTAAAATATTATTATTAATTTATTATTGCTGTTGCTGTTTTGAGTTTAGGAGTATTTTATTGCACAATACAATGAGAATAATGTGATTAACTTGCAGTGTTGTTGCATCATCTTTGGCTGCATTGAAGCAGCCAACAATTAGAGTTGTTTCTATTATTTCTGAAGTTGTATCTGAGTCAGACACTAAACAATTGATTGCATGTGCTCGGGTAAACAATAAGGTTAGAAGAGAAATTGAAATTGAAATCAAATTCACACAATAGATTAACATGAGGATACTCATTATTGATCATGATGTGTTAGGTTGTCATTGGTCCGACCAATGTTGGAGGCATTCAAGCTGGTGCTTTTAAGATAGGTGACACTGTTGGAACTATTGAAAATATAATTCATTGCAAGCTATACAAGCCTGGATCTGTTGGATTTGTTTATAAATCTGTAAGTATAGTTATTCATGTTAGTTATTGCTTATATCATTTCCATCCTTTTCATTTTGAGGATAAATATTTTCATTTAATACTCCTATGAAAGAATCAGATTTCATAGACTTACCTTTTAATATTTTATAGAGCTCTTAATTTTATTGTTCAAGAGTGATGAAGACCTATTTTGAAGAAGTTAATATGAAATAAGTTTTTACGTAGATTAACAAACTATATCAAACTTTGAAAAATTCGTACCAAAACTAAAAAATAAGTCTTTGATAAGTAACAGACTTAGACCTTATAAATCATAGCTCAATTTTGTCTATTTTCAACCCTATTTGCAAGGAAGGATTTTGTGACAATAGGAACTAGAATTTTCCCCTCTCTGCTAAAATAATGGTAATATCTACTATAATTAGGATAATGTGCATACATTTTGCAAGTAAAATTACTTTTATCTAATGTTAGATTACCAAATGGTGGTTTATAGTTACAAGCTTTATTTCTTTTGGATCCTTCTAATGTATACACTCATGGTTTTGATAAAAGACATCCTTATAATTGAAACTACAGGGTGAGATGTCCAATAAATTATACAACACTATTGCTTGTGCAACTGATGGAATTTATGAAGGTACTGTTGTTTTTATTTTAACTTTCTGTATTAATTTCTTAATGCTAGGGTCTAAGTTATATTCTATTTTGTTATTATAGGGATTTCAATTGGAGGATATGTTTTACCTTGCTCCACACTTTCTGATCATGTTTTAAGGTTTAATAACATACCACAGGTAAAAAAAATTTACTTTCATCTTGAGGTAACATCAATTTGGAGTAATGTATCACTTTCTTGTCATTGATATATTCACATTAATCCTTAATTAGGTTAAAATGATGGTGGTACTTGGTGAACTTCATGGGAATGATGAGTTTTCTATATTAGAAGCACTTAAACAAGGGAAAGTGACAAAGCCAATTATTGCTTGGGTTAGTGATACTTGCACAGGACTCTTCAAATTTGAAGTACAATTTGGTCATTTTGTGTGTTACTGATTCTCAATTAAAGCATGCATTACCATAAATTAGGGAGCTAAAAGTGGTGGTAAGGTGAATTCTGCTCAAGCAAAGAATGAAGCACTAAGAGAAGCTGGAGCTATTGTTCCCACTTCATATGAAGATTTTGAAGCTGCAATAAAAGAGACATTTGACAAATTGGTTAGTTTATCTTCAAATTTTGCATCTCTCTAATTGAGACTTTTTCTAATTGTCCACGACTATCAACAACTCGGTGGTAAATAATTGACCTTGTAAAATAATCAGAGTTAAAATTCCGGTGAAAGAAAAAACACTAGCATAACATGCTAACAACCGATATACTAACATTTGTCAATCTAAAATAATAGTTTGATCTCAATGGCAGAGTTAAAATTCTCTTAGAAACAGTTGTGAAATAGTTATTAGTGCACTTTGATTAATAATGATTTTACTTCCCAACTTTTTTTTAGAAAAATAAAATTCCAAAGGGAGCAATATTTTAAAGAAAGTCTCTTCATTTTCTTTTGTTAGGTTGTAGAAGGGAAGATCACATTAGTGAAGGAGTTCATAAATCCTCCACAAATCCCAGAGGACTTTAACACTGCAATTAGGAATGGAAAAGTACGTGTTCCATCTCATATTATTTCCACAATCTCTGATGAGAGAGGTATGCTACTTATAAGTTATAAATGTGGTTTTTTCTCTATGTGTATTATATACAAATTTGAAGTTATATAAATCATAATTCTCTTCCAATATTCTGTTAAGGTAAGGAAACATGCTATGCTGGTGTAGCTGTGTCTTCCATTATTGAACAAGGTTATGGTGTTGGTGATGTTATCTCTCTTTTGTGGTTCAAACGTAAACTTCCTCGTTATTGTGCTCAATTTATTGAGGTACACTATTCAATATTCCATAGTAAATGATTGAATATTGATATCATTCGTTTATCTTCTGGCTTCTATTTACATTGATGATTGGTCAGATGTGTATCATGTTATGTGCGGATCATGGTCCTTGTGCTTCTGGTGCTCACAATGCTATAGTGGCTTCAAGGGCTGGGAAAGACACTGTCTCTTGTCTTGTATCAGGTAGATCCTTCACTCTTTCTGATACTAAACTATTCTGAATAATCTGATCATTTTTATTAGAGATAGTTGAGTTAAAATTTAGTTAATTAAAATTGATGTATCCAATTTATATATTAAATTTAGTAGGTGTCTATGTCTATGGTTACTAATATTTCCATTAAATGATCACTAATGGGCTTTTGAAACAGGTTTGCTTACAATTGGTCCTCGGTTTGGAGGTGCCATTGATGATGCTGCTCGTTATTTCAAGGATGCTTGTGATAGAGTAGGATTTTTTGGAGAATAAATAGTCATTTTTGTCCTTAAATGTGTGAGGGTTGTCGCAATAGTTATTAAATAAATGTATCAAAATAACTAAAAACATGTGTAACTATGTAATCTATTAGTAATTTTGATCCTCAAGTTTGTCTCTAGTTTGTTAATTTAATCGTCTAATGTTTTTTTATTAGTCAATTTGATCCATAAAATTACAAACAAAAGAGACACTTAGAGATATGTATGTAGACTATAGTGACAGTCTCTCACACACTTAAGGACTAAAATGACTTTTATTCGTTTTTCCTTTTCTCTGATTGTGAAGCTGATATATTTCATATTTGATTATCCAACTACAATTCCAACATTCAATACTATGCTTTTTCTTGTTACAGAATATTACACCTTACGAATTTGTTGAAAGTATGAAGAAAAAGGGCATTCGTGTGCCAGGCATAGGGCATAGGTAATGCATACTAATTTATTTATGACATTTTTGCTTTTGTTGTTGTTACTTTAAATATTTAATTAAATGCATGGGGATTAAATTTTGTTATGTGAAACAGAATAAAGAATAGGGATAACAAAGATAAGAGAGTTGAAATGTTACAGAAGTTTGCACGCATGCATTTTCCTTGTGTGAAATACATGGACTATGCTAATGAAGTTGAAGAATACACACTATCAAAGGCAAATAACTTAATTCTAAACATAGATGGTGCAATTGGGTCACTTTTCTTGGATCTTCTTGTTGGTAGTGGAATGTTTACTGAACTAGACGTTGATGAAATTGTGCAAATTGGTTATCTCAATGGACTTTTTATTCTCGCACGCTCCATTGGTCTAATTGGGTGAGTTTAATTTAAATCAAACAATATTTACATGAAGAGTATTTTTTTTAGGAGTGTTATTTGGACATAAAAATGAGGGCGTTGTATAAAATAACTTAGTAAGAGTGTGTGCATAATCCAATGAGAGAGAAAAAACAGTTCAATGAAAGAAACAATTAATATATAAACAAAAATCCATATTTTAAGTTGTTAATTTTTGTGTCAAGAAAGTATTTCTATTTTTTTTTTAAATAAAGAAAGAGATATTTTGGACAATCCTGCTTAGTGTGAAAACAAGTGAGATATGATTCTAACTTGAGATCTATCTTGTCGTTAGTTTGGACTGTGTGCAATTACAACTATGTGACGACATACACAGTCACACACACCTCGATCATTTGATTAAGATCAAACAATTTAAATTAAAATTTAGTATTTAAAAAAATGAAATCTATTTTCAAATTAAATTGTTCGATCTTAATTAAACGATCGAGATTCACGTGGTGTATGCACCTAATCCAAATCCTTCAATCACTCATATTGATTGTGCTTGTTGGTGTCCAAATAAAAGTGTAGTATTGCTTAGCATAGTGTTTGGGAACCCATTGGACTTATAAAATCTACATATAGGCTCCAAAAGCACAAAGGAAAACACATATAAACACAATATTCATGAGTTAGTCTAAATCATTTTTCATAATTTAAAAATTTTAGGCATACCTTTGATCAAAAGAGATTGAAACAACCACTCTATTGCCATCCATGGGAGGATGTACTTTACACAAAATGAGGGATTCTGTATGGCTGGAAGAACTTTGAATGACTTCAAATCAGCAATATTTTGGGTAATTATGAATCATGCTGGTAAAATATTTCATTTTATTTTTTTATGTATTGGTATCAACCCATCATCCATTTGTAAGTTGTATGAAAAAATTGTTATGAAATAACTTAGTTGAAGTAAGTTTTTATATCTTCTATGCACGATAACATTACTCCACTATTGGGCCAAATGTTCGGATCAGCTCAATTCTTAAACTTATACTACAGTATATTAAATGTTTGCTTAAAGTTCATAAAATTTATACTACAGTATATTAAATGTTGGCTTAAAGTTCATAAAATTTTGAAAAATTTACTCTGTACCTATAATTTGACCCGTACCCCCAATTTTTTTAAAATTGACAAAAATACCCTTCAACTTTTTTTTTACTATTTCACTAAAATCAGAGTAATTTTTTTTTTTTCACTATTTCATCAATTCCGGTGCCGTAAAAAAGAATTCCGATAACTTCCGGAAACCTTTTAAGAAGATTTCCGGTACACAACTGCCTTTCGGAAACATTGGTTTGAAGATTTCCGATACACAATAGGCTTCCGGAAATTTTATTTCAAGTTTTCCGTTACACAACAAAGTTTTGGAAACCTTGCTTTCAAAGCTCTCCGTACAGTACAGAAAAATTGTGTTCCGGGAAACTTAATTACAAGGTTTCCGGTACACAACTATTTTTTTGTTTTTTTTTTTTTTTTTTAATTTTTGAATTTTGTTAATTTTTTTAAATGTTAACAGATATGGATCAAATGTTTTCGGAAATTTAGAAAAAAATGTATTGTACCGGAGAAGTCAAAAAAAGATTTCCGGAAGTTTAGAAAAAAAACTTGTGTACCGGATACGTTAAAAATACATTTCCGGTAGAGGCTTGTGTACCGGATATGTTGTGAAAAGGTTTCCGGAGTAGTAGGCTTTTGTACCGGAAACCTAGTTTTCAACCTTTTCGGAAGTTTAGAAAAAATACTTACTGTTTGGTTCCGGAAATGTCAAACTCGCAAATGGTAAATTTTTTGGACTTTTAATATATAAGGGAGAGCAAAACGGTCATTTCACTGCTATTTTTGGGGTATAAGTATAATTAGGGGGTATGGGGTAAAATTTTCTAAAATTTTATACTCTCTTGTCTTAGGAAAAATTAAAAATCACAAAAATTGTATTTGAAATCTAATTCAACCGGCAAAATACATTGTTATGTTAAATATTATTTTCTAAGTTTAAATTCGAGATGTGTGAGTTTCTAATGGTACTATATAATCTTTAGACGAAAAAATTATGAAGGTTAACGAGTTTATTTAATGTATTATTTTTTCAAAAAATATATTTTAAAATAACTTTGACATTAAATACTTTCACACTCACTAATATGAAAATTAACTGTATTTCTAGTAAAAATTAAAAGGCAAAAGGAACATTTAAGTAATAAATGCACTTTAAAACTTTATCTTTTTCTTATATTTAAAACAAAAAATTCTCCCAAAATTTTCTTATACAAGAGACCAGTTTAATTGTCGTAAAATCATTTAGTTATGATAAAAATCAAATTTTAGATAAAATCATTTAATTATGATAAAAATCAAATTTTTCTAATATTATAATTGTTGTAATTTACTGACAATATAAAAACTCTTTATATTGACGGTGTATGTGAATTAACTTCTAATAAGTACTAATATTAGCTAAAAGTTTTTCTTTTGTTCGTAACACTAAAACTCACACATATAACTGCAAGTTTTCGAGTTTGAATTCAGGTGAAAATGTTCAATTAACAATATCGTCATTTGTTATTTGAATTAGATGTTATGAATCTAGGTCAAGATGTTTTGTCTAATAATATTGGTATTTGTCGTTGGACTAAGTATTATTATGACTTGACGCATGAAGTCTTAAAAGATTTTGGAGGTCGTGTTATAATCTTCAAAATTAGGTCCTTAACAAAAAAAAATGCAATTTCAATAATTAAAAAAATTGGTAAAATAAATTTTAATAATTAAAAAAATTAGTAAAATAAATTTTAATCATGCACAAATACCAATCGACATGATGAACTCTAATATATCAATTTACATGATGCACGCATATCAATTTACATGGTGCATATCATTTGGTTAGCATGTCACTCATATATAAAATCCAAAATTTAAATAACATTTTAAAAAGAATTTCACTAATAAAATAATTCTTTAAAAAAAATTCATTCCCTTTTTATTCTACATTGTATGGTACTGTAAATCACTAATAAATACTTAAAATCTAAAACTCTATTGTAAATTAAATCCTCATAAATTCATGGCATTATTAAATTACTAAATCAATCATTTCAAATAAATATCACAACATATTTCTATCGTCAACCAGAATTTGAGACCTTACTCTAAACTTTATACTAAGGTTTTGGTTGCACAGAATAACTGTCAATAAGTTAAAAATGACTACTCCACTATAGGAGAAAAAATTCATGTTTGTCCTACATTTTTTTTATTATTTGGATAACTCATCATGAAATTTTAAAAATAAAAAATAAACAAACTTGTGAAATTATTTAAAATATCGTAGAGTTCACTCGAAGAGGAAAAGAGAAAACACTTCGGTAAGATGATAAAAAAATGAACCGACTTTAAAGTAAACAGAAAGAAAAAAAAAAAAAAAATTAAATATGTATAACTTACACGTAACAATGCAACTGGCCAAATATTTAAAATTCAAAACAACCCGAGTCATTACTTCATATATCAAATTAGCGCGTGCCACATATTTTATATGTTTATAAGATGGTAATTAATAATAAACTCTTATTTGACTTGCGGTAGAGTAAGTAACAAGAATAAAATATATATGGATTATATATGTTTAATTTTATTAATGTGTATTCAATTTTAAAATATGGATTATATATGTTTAATTTTATTAATGTGTATTCAATTTTAAAATCAATATGTTACGTTCAATTTGTATGAAAATAGACCAAAACATTAAATATTATTATTTAAAACTATAACGATAATAATTTTAAATTTTAATAGATGATCAAAATAAATAAATATATTTTTCAAAATTCAATCCATCACATTTACCATCAATCATATTTTTATATGAACCATGAAATCTAAAAAAACTATTTATAAAGGATGTGATTTATTATTTTAGAGTTTTGAGTAAATTTTAATGGACTAAATTAGAATTTGTCATAAAAGAATATAAGAAAATCCAAACCAGAGATAAGACCTTGTTGATAATTCATATTTATTACTACAACTGTAGAAGATAGACAGAAAGAAAGAATTATACTAAAATAAAGAGAGACAGAAGAGAGATAGTGAGAGGTATAACTATAAGAGCTTATGAAGAGGATTGATTTGTAAATAAAATAAAATAAAATGATGGGAAGTGAAGAAAGAGATAAAGCTGTGAAGAAGAAGATCGAAGAACTAGAAGAAGGTCATGCTTACATGAAACAACAAATATCAAACCTTCAATTTTCTGATGCCAGAGAAAATCATCAACATCATCATCGTCAGAGGTCTCACTCTGTTTCTCCACAACGTTCAAGATTGGGTTTGTGGAACAAAAATTCTTGTTCATTCAAACACTCATCACCACTTCAAAGGGAAACTCATGCTCATTCACAATCACTCATCAATTTCACTGAAAAACAGTATCTCAATATTTTGCAATCTATTGGACATTCTGTTCATATATTGGATCTTAACTCTCGTATCATTTACTGGTTAGTTTTTATTGTTATTTTCTATTTTTGCTTTTTTTGTTTTTTTATTTCAATCTTGGTTTTTTTCTTCTTCTTCTTCTTCTTTAGTTTTGGTAGTAAATGGAGTTGGTGATTTATCAATTGCAGACTTCAATTTGCTACCACAATTGTAGACGCAATATTAAGGTTTTAGAGGTATCTACAAAGGCATCACAGTTGCAACTTCAATTTGCCTTTATTTTGTTGCAATAACAAAATTTATAGTATATAACTGCAACCGCAATTTAGAATCATGACCTATAATTAAAAATTGATGTGCATCCTTGATTTGATGAGTGTTGAATGTGTAATGGTCTGTTATGTTGATTGTGTGAATTGAATTCTGGGAGCTTACATTAAAGGTTTTTCTTGTTTTGGTTTTTGGGGATAATCATGCAGGAACCGTAGTGCTGAAAATCTATATGGTTATGCAGAAGATGAAGTTTTGGGGCAGGATGGGATTGAGTTGATTGTGGATTCTAGGGATTGGGGGTTAGCTTGTGATACAGTGAACTGTGTTATGAAGGGAGAGAGATGGAGTGGGCAATTCCTTGTCAAGAACAAGAAGGGGGAAAGGTTTTTAGCTGTAACAACCAATACTCCGTTTTATGATCATGATGATGGTAGCTTAGTTGGGATTATTTGTGTTTCGAGTGATTCGCGGCCTTTTCTTGAAATGAGAGTTCAACTTCATGGTGTAAAGAATGCTGAATTGGATTATGGTTCGGCTCATCCTAAAAGTAGCATTACAAATAAATTCAGCTTTGAATCTCAGCAGCCACTTCAAGCTGGTCTAACATCTAAAATTTCAAATTTGGTTAGTTTTTTTTAACTTTCAATGTTTATGTAATTTAGTATGCCATGGTGTGTTTTGATGTTAGAATTGTTAAACAGGCGTCAAAGATGGGTAACAAAGTTAAGTCGAGAATCTGGACAGGAGAAAATAACGGAGAAAGTCATCATTCTGACCATGGTTTATCAGAATCTGTTGTTTTGGATCATAGAGAAGATGCTAATTCGAGCGGAGCTAGCACACCTAGAGGCGATTTGCCACAGTCCCCTTTTGGTGGTGTGTTTTTTCATGTTGAAGAAAAGTCACAAGGAAAAACTTTGAGAGACTCTGCTGATGAGGGTGAAGGAAAACCTGTTCATAAAATTTTACCTACCAGTAAAGCTGAAGCCTGGATTCAAAAGAAAACTTCATCGTGGCCGTGGAAAACAAATGATCAAGAGGCAAGGAACGGTCGTGATGCTGGACGATGGAGGCAGAATGATCAAGAAAATGAATCAGTTAATCAGAAGGTTCTTTCTTCTGGATTGAAGCAGGAAAGCCACACAGGAGAAAGTAACCGTCCTACTTATAATGAGGCTTCAAAGTCGTGGTCTTCGCCGTTTAATGTTAACAGCACAAGCAGCTGTGGAAGTGCTGGTAGCTGTGTTGTTAATAATAAAGCAGATTTAGACACTGATTGCTTGGATTATGAAATTTTGTGGGAGGATTTGACGATTAGAGAACAAATTGGACAAGGTAACTCACACTTAACTAAAGGGTCGAGCGTAAGAAGATAATCTTTTGAAAATATCTATACTTTAACAACAATTATTTGTTTAAAATCTTGAGTCATTTTCTGTTTATAGAGTTCAGCTTCAAATTTTGTTTGTTATAAGGAGCTCTGATAATTTATGGAGTCCAAGCATGCGAACCGAAATATCTAGCTACCAGTGGTGATTATGAATTTTATGCTTTATGTGCTGCCCACTTACCTTTTTGTTGTTCAATTGCAGGTTGTTGTGGAACTGTATATCATGCTCTGTGGTATGGATCAGTATGTTCTTTTCTCTTTAATTTCTGGTTTTATGTTCATGGCTTCATGCATTATAAACGGATATTCTACAAGCAATTTGATAGGTCTGTTATTGTTAGTTAAGAAGTTAGTTAATTAGTTACTTAGACAACTAGTTAATAGGTTAGTTAGTGGGTATGTTGAGAGATAGTTAGGCGAAACAAGGCATGCTGCCTATAAATAGAGAGGAGTGAGTAGAGAGTGGCTCATCTTGTCATTTGCATAAACTTGGGGCCTTTTAGGCTATTGGGATTTTCCCTATTTTCTTAAGTAACACCAGTTGGTTCCTATCACAATTTACCAGAACTTATTTGATGATTGCTTTTAGTACTTCTCCCTTTTTGGGGGTGTGTAAATGTAGTTAAGTTTTTCATATACATCGATTGTGCAAAGTTACGACTATATTGCTACATGAATTACTAGAATTTAGTATACTGAAAACTGAGGTCTTTTGATGTGTCGAATTTGACATTTTGTAATTAAGGAGCAATAAGATTTCTGGTAGGCCTGTGAAAAGTATATGACAACTCCAACCCTGATATTGTTAGAATGCATCTTTTTTTTAGGTTGACAAACTACATTTTGGTGACTGCAATTCTGATGTCAAATTATATTCATGTTTTTTGCAGGACGTTGCTGTCAAGGTTTTCTCAAAGCAAGAGTATTCAGATGATGTGATACTGTCATTCAGACAAGAGGTATGTTTTCTTTCAGTCTAATATGCTGACTATGTTGGACCACAGACTGAATCTAATCTAATAAGGCGAGGCAGTTGGCATAGGTTCACAATTGACTTTTCAATGCTAATTAGCATCATAAAATGCAAGACTGTACATTTAGGTTAAACGATAAATGTATGGTTTCCATAGCATGCTTTAACAAAGTTCAGAAATAGTAATAATTAAACTGAAAGACATAGTTACTTTTTAAAAAAAGTTTAAGACAAGGGGAGGTTGCCCCATTCCAAGGTCATGGAGACAACACTATTATTTAGTTTATTTATCTAAAGGAAAGAAAAATGTTTTGGTTTCCCTTTTGATTGAATGGATTTATGTCTTCACTACTCAACCTTCAAGTAAAATACTAGTTAGTTTAGTCAGCATCTTATTATTAGCCACATAGTATTAATTTCATACACAATACTGTGATTTTAACCAAGATTTCATTATATTTTGTTTAAAATCTCTTACATTTTGTTAATTAAATGATTGGCGGAAATTTTGCATTAGTGCAGAAACTATTAGTTATTGAGTTGAGCCATAAGTCAAGTTCTTCTTTCTTACGAGTTCCTCTTTGGTCACTTCTCTCTTCTGAACCTCTTGAGTGCTTGGCAGCCTCCTAAAAATTTCCTGTCTTGATAATATGTTATTGTATTGTGTGAAGGTATCTGTCATGAAAAGACTTCGGCACCCGAATATTCTTCTCTTTATGGGAGCAGTCACTTCACCTCAACGTCTCTGCATTGTCACAGAGTTTCTCCCACGGTTTGACTCCTTTGTATCCTCACATTTTGATTGTAGTTTGTTATGCTGTACACCACAAAGTACTAAACTGAGCTGATTATTGTTGTTTTTTCATTTGTATTTGACAACTTCAGTGGGAGCTTGTGTCGCTTGTTACACAGAAACACGCCCAAATTTGACATGAGACGACGAGTTCATATGGCCTTGGATATTGTGAGTATTTGTTAAATAGAAACATCTACTAGTAGAAACATACATTCCATCTTAAAAAGCACCTCTTTCACTGTGTTTGAAGCAATTATACATACACTTACAACTTACTTTATTACAGGCACGAGGCATAAATTATCTTCATCATTGTAACCCGCCTATCATCCATAGAGATTTGAAGTCTTCAAATCTTCTAGTTGATAAGAATTGGACTGTGAAGGTATGTCACTTGTAGTTTTCATTTTCTACTTATCCTACAATGATGGATTGAGCTTGCACTTATTGCTTGAGGGTTTCTTAGCATTGCATTGTATTAATTTGGACCATATCTTAATTATTTGGTAACCAAACAGGTTGGTGATTTTGGTCTATCACGTCTTAAGCATGAAACATATCTCACAACTAAGACAGGAAGGGGAACGGTATCATTTTTTTTCATGGACCATAAGATTTTTATCTGTTTGAAATTGTGTCCTTTACATTTTCACTACTAAAGAGACTCAACATCTTTTACTGATTCTACCTTTTTTGTCTGCTTTGTAGCCCCAATGGATGGCACCAGAAGTTCTTCGTAACGAACCGTCAGATGAGAAGTGTGTTGCATCTACTCCCTTAATTACTCTCTTCCCACACATGTTTTAACATAAATGTCAACCACTGATTATCTTTTTTTGCTGCTTCTTGTGAACATCAGGTCTGATGTTTACAGCTTTGGGGTGATATTATGGGAACTTGCAACTGAAAAGATTCCTTGGGATAATCTCAACTCAATGCAGGTATTGCTTTCATGCATACATACTACAAAACAAAGATTACAAACTGAAATGAAAGTGAAACACTAAAATCTATTGAATGAAAAGCCACCTGCAAAATAATGCATTTCTCATTATGGTTGCTATTTTTAAATTTTTTAAGAACAGACAGGTGGAAATGGGTTAGGCTAGATTTAGATTAAATAGGTCTAGCCTGTTAAAAAGTCCAAGGTCAAACTCTGGCCTACTACTTGACATTTGCTTATTTTTAAGGTTTGGCCCGACTTTTTTAAAAGCCCTTCTAAGCCATACGCCCCTGTCGAACAGTCTGGCCTATTTTCATCCCTAGAAACAGAGGGTAGATGCTCATCCCCCCACCCCAATAAAAACTTGGCATTTTACCGGAATTGAAAAATTGAGGGAAATACACTACCGAAAGTGTGCTTCCGGTAGTGTATTTAACATCTTGTGAGCAAAAATAGGGGCGGATGAGCAATCACCAAAACAGAGTGATAGCAGCAGACTCCTATTAAGAAAACTTACGTGAGGCACAAAAATAGTGACTGAATATTTTTATCCAGAAACTGTTTTTGCCCTGTTCCTTCTGATATTACCTCTGAATATTTCTTTTTTATGCAACTATGTATCACTGTGGGTTCATATATTAACAACTGTTCCTTTAGGAATCTTGCAGGTGATTGGAGCTGTTGGGTTCATGAATAACCGTTTAGAAATTCCGAAAGATGTTGATCCACGGTGGGCTTCTATAATTGAGAGCTGCTGGCACAGGTTTGCCTTCTCATCTCATTGATCTGAATAAAGCATAAATGTTGTAACCTCAAAGAATGTAGATCAATGTACTTGTGATTTGTGTCGTAATAGGTGGCAAGCTTACCTAAAAAATCTCCATATCAATTGTTGTTTCATCAAATTGAAACTATTGGCATTTTTGTTTATTTAATATTGGATAACATACTTAGTAGAGAACTGCTAGTTATACACTATATGACACTCTTTCCAACACTTTGTATGTTAAATAGTGTTGAAAAATGTGTCTGAATGTGTATCTCTAGTACGTCTTGAGTTTGATTAGAATTTCATTAGTATTGAAGCCAAGGTGTTGCAATCACCAAACATCTTATACCAACTTATATGTTTGCCCATTCCAACCAGTGATCCAACCCTCCGACCAACTTTTCCAGAACTGCTTGAAAGGCTTAGAGAGTTGCAAAAATGGTATGTCATTCAGTTCCAAGCAGCCCGGTCTGCTGGCGGAGAAAGCATCCAAAGAAAGGAGTCCTAGAGACAGCCTTGGACATATTCTTTCACTTTGTCACACATGGCTGATGATGCACAAGTATGTATAATTTTGTGCATATTATATATATATAAATGTTCCTGGTCTTTTATATAATGGTATAAACAACTGGTCAGAGACTAAGGTCTTCATCAACATCTGCCAATGTAATATAGATAAACGAGATATAAGGGAGTACTATACTTTTTTATGTTGAATTGGGTTAGTCATTTTTATTTGTATTAGTTGTCTGTTACAATCTCAATTTTATTTTATTTTAATTTTATATGCAAAATGTTTGCACCATTATATAAAACTTGCACAGAAGGTAGTGAGTGAAAAGGGAAAAAATGGTTGAATTTCCATCATCATTACCAACTTTTGAAGTAAAAGTGCAGCTCAGCACAACTATTTTAAATGGACACTATGTTACAAAGAAGAAATCTTTGTTTTCTTAATATTAGTAGCGGTAGTGTGGTAGTAGTTGGTATAATGCGCTGCTATTACAAATTAAAGAATTGATTAGTAAAAGGCTCATAAAGGTTCGTAACTTTGCTTATTTGCTGATGTACTACATTACTACTAATATTATTTTATCCCGCCATAGATTTTATAGTCGATGACATAGATGCTGAGTTGTAAAGACATCATAATAGACGTATATTAAGGATTAAAAATAATGGTGATGCTTGCAACTGCCTTTAACAAGTGCCCTAACAAAAAATGTAAATAAACATAAGTTTTAAGTGACAATTTAGATTTAAAGGTAAATTTTCATTTTTTTACAATTTCAAATAATAAATTATGCAACTTCTAAGATTTTTTTTTCTATATTTAGATTCTTAAAAATTACAGAAAAGCAAGTAAAAAGATAATGAACGTTACCTTCTCCAAGGAATTGGATTAGATGTATTGTAGGTAAATTTTAATTTTTTTTAAAAAAGCATAAATTTCAATCTTAAAACCTAATGTTCAATCTTGAATAAGCAACTGAAATGGTGTGACCATACACTACCTGAATCCTTTCTATAAAGTATCAATTCACAGTGAGGATATATATGAATGTAAAATATAAATCAATTTAGCTTTTCTTATTGAGAATAAATCAAACTCTAAATTGAAAAGCAAGGATTTTTTTTATAAGCGATCAACCAAAAATTTATAAAAACAAATATCTCCCCAAATCTATTTGGTTTGCTTGATGCAACGGAAGCAAAATTTGTTTGAAGGATGACAATTTTACTACGAAATTGTAAATTTTAATTGTTACACAGAATGAAAAACCCTTTATAAAGTATTTTAAGATGAATCTAGGTGACACTCACCATCATTTTCATAAAAAGACACATTTAACTTAAATTAATATGTAGAGAAACAAATTATATTTGACTGATTTGGTGGGTTGCGCCAGGCCCATGCTTTAGTGCAACGCATAGGCGACACATGAAAAGCCCAGTAGCAAGCTACTGAAGTGACTTCTCACCCTCAAAAAAGTAATTTAATATCGTGTGGCCCATTGGACCACATATCAGATATTAAACTGATAAGAACAGATACTACACTTGATCTTAGCCAAAAGGCCGAGAAAGGTATGCTTCATAACTTGTTCAAACGCGTTATTTATAACTACGTCCAGGCGTTTGTTATTTCCACTAGGCGATGTGGGACTTAGCTACACAGTGCTCAGCACTAATACAATGCAGTGCAATTGAAACTTCTACCAGCAACCATGCTATTCTAGCCATTCTTGTTTAAACTTTGGACATTGCAATCATGGAACAACAGTTAACAAAACTAAATAACATGATTTAAGGTCTAAAATATCTACAATGAAAATAGTAGAAGTAATTTCTCAATAATGCTTAACTGTTACATTGAGTTTAAGAGTGGCTCTGAGATTCACCAAATCCATGAACTCTGTTTCCATAACCCCATACCCTTTAACAAACCGAAAATAACCAGTTCCAGAAACAATTCCAAATTCTCGTTTCTTCATTGTGAATATATCAGATCCTTGAATCTCCAAGCTACTTCCTGTATACTCACCAGCTGTGAAAATCACTGAAAAAACCATGTACAACGCTTTACCATCAAGCTGTGAATTTATGTACACACCTTGGGCCCTACCAATGAGTGTTGAATCCATTGTGGGTCCATCTGTTACTGGATCGTCGACTATTGCCACGGTGCCAAATCGTAGGATGCTTGAGGTGGGTCCGGTTTTACCCGCGACCGTGGCTGCAGTGGTGTCTTCGCCAGTGAAGTGGTCGTGGACGAAGAAAACGAGGTTGGTTTGGTTTGGTTGGAGTCTTGGGAAGGTGTAGGCAACATAGAGTATGGTTAAGGTGAAGATGAAGAAGAATGAGTTGGATGTGAGGTTCAATGGATTGGCCATGCTTGTGGTCTTCTTTTTTTCTCTCTAGCTATGGCTATTTGTTTTTAGTTAGTGTTAATTAATTAATTAATTTAGATTGATGGTAGTGAAGATGCTTATGTGATGATTAATTGAGATTCCCTTTACAAAGTGACAAGAGTGACTAAGGGCTATTTTGTACTCCTTAAAAAAAAATTATATTTGTAAGTGAAACATGTAACATGAAAAGTACAAGAGTGGCTATATTCTATTTCTTTATAAATGAAGTTAATTTCTCAATCGCTGAAAATAAATGTCATATTTTCTATGCTTCATACTTATTATTTTAAGTTTTTTCATGAAGAGGGAGTTTGTCTACAATTGAGATACAATTATGATTTTATTCATATGCATTTTGTTATTTATAATCAGGATCCATTCTCATGCAACAACAACCTATATTCTAAATTTATCCATATTGTAGGGAGATATAAATTGTTTTGTAATTGTTTAGTAATCCTTAATGTTTTTCTTACTTTAAAATGAAGAATTATATTTTTATTTTTTGGTTTGAAATCACATCTTTCTTTTTATTCATACATACAGGAGTTGATAATTCAATTTCAAACTCCTTTATTTTTCGGTTGCCGAAAATTTCAAATTTGCAAAAAATCATTAATTAAGACTAAAACATCAATAGATAATGTGGTAAGTAATTCAGTTGGTGGTTAAATGACACTAAAAAATTATTAAAACGAGATTTTGAGTTCAAACTCGATAAAATAAATTTAACTTTTAATTTATTAAAATATTTACCTATAAAAAATATAGTAAAAGACTTCTTTTATCCTTATTAAAACCATGAATAAACCATAAATTTATTAGTATTTCGTAAACCTATTACTATATCTCCAATGTAGTTATAAAAATAAAAATATATAAAAACAACAAATATTATTTAAACAATATGAAATCCATTAATTTAGTCTTCAAATTTTAAGAAATTCAGTTATTTTAATTTTTAAAATCTTAATATATTATATATTTTAGGATTCATCTGATATGTTTTGAGG
>JBBPBP010000004.1:4370498-4393383 GCA_037974735.1 Cicer chorassanicum
AATATATTTTAAACTTACTTCAAAAAAAAAAAAACACTCTATAAACTCACACACAATTAGTAGATCTCAGGTTTGAATTCAAGACAAGATATTTAACATAACGCCGACTTTTGCTAATTAAATTATGACTTAAGTACAAAATTAAATACACTTTATAATTTATAAATAATATATTAAATATTACTAACTATGTCCTTAATTATAAACACAATGTCAATATGTTGTTATATTTATTTATTTTTATCAAACATACATTTTATTAATATTATTAATTTGTTTTGCTTTTAACAAAGGATGAAGGTAGTAAATCATTATCATTATTTTTTATATAAAGGTTGTAAATTACTATTCCGAGAGGATTACTGACATCGATTAGAAGGATATGTAAAAACCAACAGAATACCGCACATGAATTGAATTTTAAAAAAATATATTTTTGAAAAGATTAGTAGAATTATACGCATTATGACAAGTAAGCAAAAAATTAGTGGTTATGGCAGGGTTTAAGAGTGCGAGGGTTTTTGGGTTAACACTGAATATTACAGACAGCACCACATAGAAATGATAAGGGGCCGCCTATACTAAACGCTACAACACTCTCACTGTTACTAACGAACTCTTCACTTAACAAAATGGAAGATGATTTCGCCGACGATGATTTTGGAGAACTTTACGCCGACCTCCAACTTTTTACTACTCCACTTCCCCAACAGCAACATCATAATCATAATGATGATGGCGGCGATTTCAACAACAACGAAGATGACGCAGATGCTCATTCTACTGGCACAGACAGTGACGATGATTTGAATATTGTTTTGAACGACGATGATCACCGCCGTGGTTTTTCCGACGACGATGTTCACGGTGACGGTTTAGAATGCGTCGGTCACTCCAATGTTGCCTCCGAACAACTTGTGAGTTCCGATGCACATGGTGGTGTTCAGAGTAACAATGGTGTTAAAGGTGGTTACGGTTCACAGTTTTTTCGTTCAAAGGTATTCAGTTTCTTTCTATTACAGCTTCTTTAATCTTTGATTTGGAGGATTCATATTCACGTTTCTACACTATTTTGCTATCTAATGTAGTTATGTTTATCGTTTTGTTTAATTTCAATTTTCCCCTAATTATATTGTTGTACTATTTGTTCTTTAATTTCATGAATTTGATACTATTTATTAGTCACATTGTGGCAGCATTTATGCAGTTGAAATATTTGTTTAATGATTGATTATTTTGAGTTTGGTTATTTATTTATTATGATTCATTTTGTAGTTTATGAAGACTCAACGGTCGAAAAGAAGGGGAGATAATAATATCCAGAATCAGATATCAAGCTCTAGTTACTTTGATGGATCTTTTCTTCCTTGGCATTGGTCAGTAGTGTGTACATTCTGATGTTGTTCATGCATATATATATATATATATATTAACTTATTACATTTCATTTTCCACTGTCTTACTCAGTTATGAAAGAAAAATGAAAATTACATAGAGCTTCAACTTACTTAATAAACTGATATATTTTGGAGCAGTTTTATGATTCTTAACTTTAATATATTGACTATGGTATTTTTTGTGTTTTATTCTTTCTAGAATTCAAAGATTTTTTATCTTCTGTGCTGATTTCTTCCCCTTCCTTACAGTAATATATATGATGTGAACATTGATAAATTAGAGGAGAAGCCATGGAGGATTCCAGGAGCTGACATAACAGATTACTTCAATTTTGGTTTTAGTGAGAACTCTTGGAAGCAATACTGTTTGTCTTTGGTGAGTTCATTATTGTGCCTAAAATGGCTTAACTTGTAGCTTAATTTGATGTGATGTTTGTCGCTTGGTTTTTCTGGTCAGCTTCTACCATAACTTATGCTTTCAGTAACTAATAGTCTTGTAGTTTCCACTACATCCCTCTTGCATTGCTCATCATATCATCTGTTTTCTGTTAAACTTTAATTAATCGGGATATGATTGGCATATGGTTTTAATTAGAAGATTGTTGATTAACTTATCTAATAAGAACCTTATACTCTCAAATTTTCAAAAGGTCAACTGTGGCAAACATTAATGAGAATTGGTGTCCCCATTAACCAATCTACTAAATTGAATCGGGTCTGTAATGATGTGTAAAAAACAGTTAAGCTGTTTTATTGTGCTGAAAGCTATTGTTTGACCTTGCTTATTGGAGTTGGTATTTCAGGCATCCACACGGGAGCAATTTGATCAAGCTGTATCAGGGAGCTTACCTTCTCCTTCCTCAAAATGTGAAGTGGTATGCTGATATTAAGTAGTTGCCACGTTTTAATCATTTTGCTTATCGTTCAATCATGCTTTCTTCTTAAGTGTTGAATGCAAATATGAAATTGGGACTTTGTTACTGATTGTTTGTTCAGCCAAAGGGTAGAGCAATACAGGTTGAAAACAGTGTGGTTGAGCGCCAACCATCCACACACGTGAGGCGTCCACGCGATATGGATTCTGATGTTATTATACAGGTTTGCACTCACACTAAGTTTACCATAATTATTGTGTTGTAGTTGTCATATGTCATTGTAGTAATCATATGTGCCTTGGAGCAGATCAAGGTGCACGGGTTCTCTGACAACAATTCTGGTTCTGTCAATAGCAATATACACGATTTATCTGAAGAGGGGGATTTAATTTCAGGCAATAACAAAACCATTTCTTCCGGTGAACATGATGTTCTATCTAAAGAGCAATGGGAAGCTGCTAAAAATTCAGAAGATTCGTCTGGTCTGGAAAGGTCTGCTATTTGTCTGATGATTTCAGTGATTCCTTTGTATATGGTATATGTGATTACAACAATTCCCGTTGTATGATGTAGATCTGTTTTCACTCAATTAGAGCTTTTGTGTGTTTCTCCCATGTTAGAAGTATGAACAACGGTGCTAAAAAAAACTTGTTGTGCTTAAAACACACTTTCTATCACAAAAGTAATATAACATATTTGTGACTCCAAGTATCCTACCCATAGGGATTATTAACAATTATGGTACTAGTTGAGATCCAGTGTTATTTAGACTAACAGAAGTAAGGTTGGTTGGTTCACAATAACAAGAAGCACAATAACTATAATGAGAACAATAACACAACACAAGTATGAAGAATCAATGGAGAGAAGGCCTAGGATACATTTTCATTTGTATCTTTGATTCCCTCTATCCTAATTCTCTAAAAGTTATCTGTTAAATCACAAATTCCAATCTCTCTACAAGTCCTATTAATATGTTTTTGTCATGCGCTACTGATATTAATTTACTGATGCTGATATCCATCTTAAATGTATGCTGATTTGTACCTTCCATTCTATGGACAATCATATTTTTTACATAGTCACAAGCATTTCTTGTTACAAATTGATCCTTCATTGTAATTGTAAATGCCTTCTAGAATTTTCTCCTTCTATTGACATTCAAATATAAATTCCTCAATGAAATTCATTGTGCTTGTTGAAGTTGATTATTTGTCGGGAGTTGAACATATTATGTAACTGATGTGGACTTTGATTTTCACAATCACAGAAATGAACTGATTCCTGAAGTGGTTGAAGTTCAGCATCTACATGAAGAGAACCAACATTCAGAAGATGCTGAAGTGCTGGATGAAGAAATTAGAATGGAGGAGAGAGTTGGCATTGACACATGTAGTGCAGATCCATGCCGGAGTGAACCAGAATTATCACTTGGTGATCAAGAACTTAGTCTGACTTCCTATTCTGACAATGAGTCTGAGGGAACTGAAGATAGTATACGTAGCGATAATGAGAGCAATCATAGCCCTTTAAGAAGCCATTTGGTGAATTCTAACACCGGCTTAAAGGAGTCTTTGTCACTTTATAATAAAACCTCAAAGAGCATCAGTGTCAACAGAAAACCAGTAAATACATCTTATTACTCAAGAAATAGAGGGCCATTACAACAGGAATGGAGGCATCGAAGTGGTAGACATAGACCTTGTTCAATGCTGAAAAAGCACTTAGAAAATGATAATAATGTCTCTCACATCCCCAGATCCGGTGGAAGGAATCTGTCTCCATGGGGTCGTCAATTTGTTAATTACAGATCGGAAGAACGACTGCAATGTTTTGGAAGTCATAAAAGAAAATATGTTTCATATAATAGAGAAACAAAACAATCATGCTATTACGGTGCTGACAAAATTGTTGACGACCTGGATCAGGCAGTATACAATGTATATTCAGATAGGGAAGATGGAGACAGCTTCAGAGAGAATGCGAATCACTATATCAGAAAAAATGGGGATAAGAGGGAGTGTTTTTTTGAGCAAAGAACTCTAATGAAATATAATGAAGACAGCTATTGGCATTCTGCTAGTAGAAATCACTATGTTGATGATGACTTGAGTCCCCTCTCGTATAAGGAGTCAAGGGTGTTTGGTCCAAAGCATTCTTCCTTTCCTGCTGAAGATAGGGAAACTCAAAGGAGAATAATGCATCAGAAGCCTCATATTAAGGACGGAAACTGTGATTCTGATCAATGGTTTGATGATGAATATGAGTTTGAGTTTTTAAACAGAAATCATACAATGCCTCCTTCTTTTGCTGAGAGAGAAATGGAATCTTTTAATCATACACATGAAGAGCAGTTTCCACAAATTGATAGAGCACTAAAAAGATATACAGGAAGGCGTAGACATCATGACAGGCCTCCCTTACTTGTGGATACCCTGTGGTCTGGAAAACCAGAAGACGAGTTCCCGAAATATGTAAATAATCAGAATTCATATTTGAAATATCAGAGACAATCATATCCCGAGTCAGAGAGAAATTATATGCATAGAGTAAATGATAATTTTAGGGGACATGAGAGACATAAACATGCCTTCAACAGAGGCAATGACTGGCACCGTGATTATACAAATGCTGCTGCAAATGAAGATTGCACAGCTTCTCCTGTAGATGAGTGTGAGTTATACCCTTTCTCATCTGAGGTTCCACACTGGACCAACAATGATAATGTTGTTTGGCATCATGAGGGATTGCACCCTGAAGAAGATGCATTATTCTACAAGGAAACTCCAAGGCACGAAAGACTTGCAAGAAATGGAACTTTGCATGCTAGGGTGCAAAGATATGATATAAAATTAAAGCAGCATCGGATAAATTTTTCAAAGAGAGATAGAGAGAGCTTTTTAAATAGCAGCTCTAAGGTTATGAGTAGAGATCACTGTCACCAGACAGTGCTGAGATGCAAGAAATCAGTTGACTTGATTAATAGGGAAGGAAAGGTAAAATTGGGGAAATTATGGTTAAGAAACTGTACTACTGTATTTTTTATCCATTCGAGCTACTCCACATCTGTTGGGCTCCATTTTTTTCTCATTTAATATCTATTGTACCACTGCCCTCATGCAGCTATATTTTGTTTTTTTCTATCTTTACCTGCTTTACTTTTATGCTTTTAAAATAGTTAAGATTGTAGTGATGAGCTTAAGTTCAGCATCCTATCAAGCTAAATTGAAGAGAATTTCAAGTCAAAATTGAAAGCAAGTCCACGAAGTCATTATAGCATAAGTCTCAGATTTCCTTTCCAAATAAAATGTGATATTTCATGGTTTGAAGATGCTTCTTTTGGTCACGTATGTTTACCTGTATGTCATGTTGTTTGATATTACTTTCATGATACAATTTTTTCCTTTTGTTGTAGCTGATTTTTCTATTTTCCCTCAAGTTTAATTTTATTCTGGGTATACATTGAAAGGGGGCCTTGCTGCAACAGTTGCAATTGCTGTCCTGTGCCTAAGAGGTTACAGATTTGAATTGTGGACCCAGCCTCTTGCTTATGCAAAGTAAGGCTACCTTCAATAGATCTATAATGGGCCTCGTAGTGGGAGTTTTATGACATAGCATGCCCTTTTCTATGGTTTACCCTATGCTTCCATGATTTTAGTAATGGAACTCTAATGATCTTCGTCTTTTCTTCCTTTTCCCCCTTGGATACTCGACCCGCCTAAAAATTGATATATGGGCTGTGCTGGGAATGTGACATATTATGGTAATGGGTTGTGGTGATTATGATTGCTGTCATTAACATGGATAAATAGTTTGCCTACAAAAACATGGATAGTTAGCATGGCTGATCGGGGACTAGCTACATCCTTTATTCTTTTGTCTGTATATAATTATGTGGCTTATGTGGTATGTTTTTTCTTTATAGTTTTTATATTTAAATTGATTACAGCTTTTCCACTGGACATTTATTTTGCTTGCACATCTTTCATCGATTTTTGGAATTTCTAAATCAGTCTATAGCCTTGCAACCAGAGTTCACTACTTAATCATGTATGTAGATAAGTCCTAAGAAATTAAAAAATAGTCTTGGACATGTGTATGTGTGACATCAAGCATGAGGAGCAGCCAAAAGAACATCTGTCACTGATTTTATTTCTCTACTAAGATCTATAGCTTTTTTTACCCTAGAACTTGCCAGGTACACTGTTGGTTCTTCGTTACTTCAAGTAGAAATATTATTTTTTTCTGTATAGAGAATGAATTTACATGTTTGGTCTAATGCGTAGACCTTGCTAATGGTTCAAATTAGTGTTTCTGGCAATAAGGATAGTATCTTCTTAGTCATTTTCCCTCCTCTGATAATGGTGGCATTTGCAAGATTGTACACTGTGATGACTAGGTTCTGGCTAAGTATTGTGACTATTTTATGTATTCAAATCATTATGTTGTAGCTCCATTTACATGATTGGATTACATTGGTCTGATATAACTGCTTCAGTGTCATTGATACTTTTAGTTCTTAAACTTCTCATAATTAGATTGATTTAACTGCATTTAACTTTTAAAATGAATGACATTGTTGATCGTAGTATATTTTCATCTTATGTTGAATATACAAGCCAGCAGAGGTATAAGTTACATTGTTTTTATGTTGACCTTAATCCTTATGATCAGAGGTTCTACTATTTGATTTTTTTTAACTTGCTGTTACTTTAAAGACTTCCTGCTTCTGTCGAGCATTCTGTTAGTATCTATGTTTATTTGTATTAGACATTCTAATTCGGTGACTCAGATTTATCATACTTGTTGCACTTTCACTCATTTATTTGATGCATCATACTAGTTCAACAACAGTGGTTTTTATTTGTTAGATAATTCCATGTTTCGATAATAAATTTATGAGGTACCTTGTGACTGATTCTGCAGTCTGCAAAAAGTTCCAGAATGACGTGCAATGATAGGCTTGAAAATGTGGATAGAGGGATTGCTGAGAAGCAGAAAGCTTTGGTAGGTTTTGATGGTTCTCGTAAGAAGGCAGCAACAAAATCTCTGTGTGACAACGAAAATAAGAAATCTCTTCAGAACCTTCCAGATAAAAGGCAACAAGAAGGTTTGGATGTAGAAGAAGGTGAGATAGTAACAGAAGAACCATCCATGGAGGTTTATCTATCCAGAAGAGATGCTTCTGAGGGTGCAGGACGTGCTGACAGTGTGAAGAAGAGAATGTCACAGGATGGAAATAATTCAGAACTGCATATAGGTAATTTTGACAGCCAGAAGATTCTTGTTACAATAGCTAAAATGGAGAAACGTAGGGAGCGCTTTAAGCAGCCCATCAATATGATAAAAGAAGCAGAAAAGAGTTTGAAGCCGAACACTGACTTGGTAGTCAATACCGATGAAATAAAACAACATAGGCCAGCCCGAAAGAGGCGCTGGAACGGTGGTTAGTTTTTAAGTTCGAGGAATTTTCTGTTGATTAGATTTTGATAAATGGCAGACAACTTTGGTCGGTTAATCAACAATATTGTCGAAAATACTCTTTACTTGGCAACGTTGATTTTAATTGATATTTGCATTATTGAATACTTGGGGAGGGTTCTGTTGCTGTTTTTTAATACCTTTGCAGTGATTGCTGAGAATTCATGTCTATATTGTATACTCTGATCTTGGGCTTTGATAGATATATCAATTTTAATATATAACAGGAAGGTTGCTCAGTGAATTTGGTCAGGAAGTTTTTAATTGTGGAAAACAACTTCTCTTTGCGGAAAAGTTGTGATGTGCATACATTTGGCTATTTTATTATGAGTTTAATGGTTATATACTAAATGTGCAAACTTTGTTTTACTCATATATCCAATTACATTGCAATAACATGTCACTTTTTCATATTAATTTTTAGAACATCTCAACATATATCTTACATGAGAAAAATGTAATCTCAACATATATCTTACATGAGAAAAATTGTAATTGAATGCATCTATAATACCGCGAATACATAACTATTAAATTATTTTATTTTAGTTACTGATTAATATTTTTTAAACTTTATCATATAATATTAATATTAATAATAATGTGATATGTTTAATGAGTGAACACCGTAAAAAAAAGTTATAGACGAATCAAATCTCATTTTAATATGTCACTATGAAACTTATTGGATATATGTTTAAAACTTGTATTTTTAGTGTTAAGTGTGTTATCATTAAAGTCATAAATATACCTGGCAAGAATTTAACTCTTTTGAATCGAATCTGTATGTGTGTATTTAATCATAATACTAACTGTTGACTTTTTATTTGATGATTATTGTTGTATTTAGTAGCTTTTAATGGGCATATGGTTAGACACGATTTGAAAGTAATTTGTGATATTTTAAGCATAACTTTTTTTAAAAAAAATTATGTATTCATAATGTTTTTTAACTGTATTTTTTTTACTGTTATTATTGTGTTTCAGATAAGGATAAATTTATATTATAAATTTCTTCTTCGTGATTTCTTTATGCTTTATTTTATCGTGATATATTTAGCATCTCTCATTTATATTTTCTCTTTGAAAAGAGGGTTAACATGTTTGATCTTTTTGAACATTACTGTATTATTTTTTTTTAGAAAAACAATTCTGTTTATTATGCTTTGATTTTGATATTATTGTCAACCATTCATTAGAATTAACCTCGTTTTTTTTTACAGATATCCCAATATTATTTCCCTCGGTTTTTTTTTACAGATATCCCAATACTATTTCCCTCGTTTTTTTTTTACAGATATCCCAATACTATTTCCCTCGTTTATTCACGTTATCTTTAATTTTTGCAAAATATTTTTATAAATCTTTTAATTCGCAAGTATCATTAAATCACGAACTGGAGTGCACTTGCCAATCATGAACTTGCACGTGTCACTACAATCTGCTTTTTGGATAATGGCCTCGGCCATACAAGCCATGTAGCTACGTGGATAATCTCGGTCCTGCTACAATATAGCTTGCACAACTACCAAATTGCCCTTAAACATACACTTCAGATTTGGGAGAGTCATAAACATTTCTTTTAGTAATTGGGGGTCATATACTATTGACGGATTATATCACACTAGAATAAATTATCAATTTAATCTTATATTATCATGTTCTTTAATTTAGTCTATAAATTATAGAAATATATGATAAAAAAGTTAAATTAATAATTTATTCTATCATAATTACATATTATTTAATTATTGGACAAAATAAAAAATTAAATACTCACTCACGCATTAGTTTACAAATTTTATTACAGTTTTGATTCTCTAATGCATTCAAATTTTTTAGGTAATTCCAATCAAATTCTTTTCCATAGATTTTGTTGAAAATATTTTAAAAATTAACTTGAGAGAATAGCACTATAATATAATATAATTAAAGTAATGTGTAAAAAAATAGCAAAGTTTTTTGAGTTTATGTAGACCGTGGAGGGCTATCATGGTAATTGTACATGTTATCTTCTTCCTCCTCCACGTTTGGTTTGTAGTAGGAAACAGTTTACTCCGTTAACCAGAAATGAACTCCATCCCTTCTCCACCTCCGTCTTCTTCTTCCTCTCCAAATTTCACTCTCTTCACTCACTCCAAAACCCCCAACTATCTCTTCAAATTCAGCCTTAAAATACCCATATCCTTCCACTCTTCATCTTCCCATCTCACTTCACATCCACCATGCTGCTCTCTCGGAGACTCAACTTCCTTGCTTGACAAAAATGCCTCTCCCTCCGAACAGATTTCCCGCAACGACGTTCCACCGAAAGAAATGCTCGTGGTTCGCCGGCCGGTGAAGGAGTTTCCCGGCGAAGTCTCCGACGAAGAGGAAGAAGTGAAAGAAACGGAGGAAGATAAAATTAAAGGTTCTTCAATTGATGATGGACTCACGAATTTTGCGAAGAAGATGCCGATGTTTGAACCGGAGAGAGTCGAATCGGATTCCACAGAGAAGCTTCTGACTGTGAATTTGGATTTGTCGTTATATAAGGCGAAGGTTTTGGGGAGAAGCTTTCGTTATGAAGAAGCAGAGGCAATACTTCAGAAGGTGAGGTATCTAAGGATCATTTTGATGTTTAGGGTCGACATTTAAGATTGAAGGCCTGGTATCCAATGTATACGATGTCCCACACTACACATGTGATTACGTTTAATCGTTTATGTTTCTTAAGTTATTATCAATGTTTGTGTCGATCTTAAATGTCGTTTAATGTGTTGTTTATAGTTCTTAACTTGTTTTTTAGAAACAACTTTTTTGTTGCTATATTGGTTTTGTGGTGTGGTTCTGATAATGGGTTTTGTTTTTTGGTTGTCTTTATTTATGAAAGTGTATATGTTATTGGCCGGAAGATGGTCGACCTTATGTAGCACTTGGGAAAATTTTGAGCAAGCAATCTAAAAATAGCCAAGCCAGGGAGATTTATGAGAAGGGTTGCCAAGCTACTCAGGGTGAAAATGCCTTCATTTGGCAGGTTAGTGTTCAATTGTGTTTTTGCATGTGATCATCACTCATCATCTATGACGCATTGATACAGACGCATAGACATCAATATCGGACATGAAATGAACACCAACACGTAGACACTTGTAATAATTTAAGAAAATGGAAGTAATTGTATGTAAATAGACGTGCCAATGTTAGTGCCATGTCGATGATGGACACTCAGACATACCTTTAGTCTAAAAGTGTTGGTGGTTCATAGCTCATCGCATGTAGACACGTGTAATAACTTGAGAAAATAGAAGTGGTTGTATGTAAATACATGTCAGTGTAAGTGTCATGTCGATGTTGGACACTAAATGTTGGCGGTACATAGCTCATTACACTCTCAAACTCAACCTTATTGGCTTATCAACTGGAACTCGAACTCGTTCATGGAGCACTCAAGCCTTAGTACTCATGAATTTGTAGTTTGGCTTATACATCACATGGCTATAATATAGTTTTCACAGCCTGGCATGCCTATGTCCTTTGAGGCTTGTACTAGCTAGAACTGTCTTCATCTGGTAACATAAGGAATGGGAGAGATTGCTTCCAATACTCTAATCATATATTGAATTATGATTTAACTTGTGTTCTGCTGAAGTTAACAAGTGAAAGCTCTCTTTTGAACAGTGTTGGGCTGTTCTTGAAAAGAAAATGGGAAATATCAGGAGAGCTAGAGAGCTTTTTGACGCTGCAACGGTTGCTGATAAGAAGCATGTTGCTGCTTGGCATGGTTGGGCAGTTCTAGAGTTAAAGCAAGGAAATATAACGAAGGCAAGGAATCTTCTTTCAAAAGGTCTTCAATATTGTGGACAGAATGAGTACATATACCAAACACTTGCATTGCTTGAAGCTAAAGCAAATCGATATCAGCAGGCTCGATATTTATTCAATCAGGCCACAAAGTGCAATCCTAAAAGCTGTGCAAGTTGGCTTGTAAGTCACCATCATCTGAGCGACATTGTTTCTGAGTCAAACTTATATGTTATTGTTAATGTTAAGCATGCTATCTTATCAAGTCATTTTTATTTATTTATTCTGAATAGGCTTGGGCTCAAATGGAGGTTGAACAGGAAAACTATCGTACTGCTAGGAAATTGTTTGAGGTTATATCTTATACCGTCATTTCTATCGTATCTTCTTTCTGATTTCTTTGATCCATAGAACTCATCCAATTATATTTCATTACGACTTAGGAGTTGGAGGAAACTTCCTTTGCCATTTATTTTTGTTAATTTTCATCTATATGTGACTTATTTTTCTTTTCTTCTTTGAATGAATAGAATGCAGTGAAGGCAAGTCCTAAAAATAGGTTTACTTGGCATGTATGGGGTGTTTTTGAAGCTAACATGGGAAACATTGACAAGGGAAAAAAGCTTCTAAAGATAGGTCATGCTCTAAATCCAAGGGATGCCGTTCTTCTTCAGTCTCTTGCATTAATAGAATACAAACACTCAAGTGCAAACCGTGCTCGGGTTTTGTTCAAGAGAGCATCTCAATTGGATCCAAAGCATCAACCTGTTTGGTTTGTAAGTGGCTTACTCAATTGTATCTTTACCTATATCTCAAATATCGTTATTCAAAATTCTATTCCTTTTTTATATGGTTTGTTGTGAAGTGAGCTTGACATGGTGAATAATTTGTCTTTCTGCAAACACTTTAGGTTAAACACGAAATGCACTGCCAGTGTAAAATAATTTTACATTGTCCAACATTTCGTAGTTATTTTAAAATTGCGGTTACAAAATAGTCCTACGTGGCAAAATCATGAATTTTCATTGGATGTTGTAAAACTATTTTACATCGACCGTGCATCTCCATTAAAATCATTACTTTACATTATTCATGTTGTGGTTCCAACATGAAGGAAGCACGGTGTTTCAGAATGACTTACTAAGGAACATAAAGTGACATTTTTTTCCCGATTTTAATTCAAAGAATATGCTAATTGAACATGTGTGTAATTTTTTGGTATGTAATTTCATGAAAAGAATATATAATTTTATGTAACTTTTTGGGGGTATGCAGGCTTGGGGTTGGATGGAATGGAAGGAAGGAAACTTGAACACAGCTAGAGAATTATACCAAAAGGCTTTATCAATTGATCCAAACAGTGAAAGTGCTGCTAGGTGTCTCCAGGTATAAATGTTGTGACAACTTGATCCTTTCCCTAACTTGACATTCACTTCTCAAACAAAACAACTTTCTTACAATGCAGGCATGGGGTGTTCTGGAGCAGAGGGTTGGCAATCTTTCAGCTGCACGTAGACTATTTAGATCCTCATTGAATATAAATTCTCAGAGTTATGTGACATGGATGACTTGGGCATCACTAGAAGAAGATCAAGGAAATCCTGTACGCGCTGAAGAGATTCGTAACCTTTATTTCCAGCAGGTAACTGTTATACTGCCTTTTTATAGTTATTCAATTTATTCTTCTAATCAGGAGTGCTGCTAATATTTGAAATGTTATTTGTTGCGTGCAACAGCGCACGGAAGTTGTAGATGATGCTTCCTGGGTTATGGGATTCTTAGATATTTTAGACCCTGCCATTGACAGTTTGAAGAGACTCTTGAAGATGGACCCAAATTCATTTAACATGGCACCAGAGTCCATGAGAAATATTACCGGAACAAAGAAAAACCCAGTTGATTTTTCTAGTGACAATGATGATAATGATGTGGAAGATGATAGTAAGTTTGATTTGGATGCTTTCATTATGGAAAGGTTATCCTTCGATGTGTCGAAGCTTGAAGTTCAATTGGAAACACCAAAAAAAACTTTTACGAACAAAATTTTGTCTCCAAGAAGGGTATGGCGATCAAATAATAGATTTGCCAAAGTGTAAGTTCAGAATACAGGTAATAGTTTATGGTCGAGCCTTGCGTAGTACATATCGGTGTCTTGTCAAATTAACTTTGAATAGTTCAGTTGGGATATTGGAACTTATTTCCTTTGTTTAGACCGTTTTGCAGTCTTGGACCTATAAAAATAATCACATAGTACATAAAGGATATCTTGCCTTGTGTTGAAAATGGACAAGAAATAATTTAGCATATGTTTGGTTAGGCGTTGGCTAAAGAATTTTTGCGTTCCAATGCATTGTGTACATGACTATTATGAAGCTGCATTTGATAGCTTCAAGTGAGACGTGCGTTGGGTGGATGTTCCACCGTGATCCCAAACAGGTGCTTAATGTATACAAAGTATAATAATGACAGTATTGCATTGTGTTCAAGGAAAATGTGTCCACCTTATAGATTTTAGTAAGTTAAGATTATGATGAATGTTAAATTAAATTGTAGGTGAATATAAATTATAGCGAAATGTTAACAAATGTCATTGAAACACTAGTTAAGAATGCAAATGTATAATTTTTTTGAAAGTTGTGTAATTCATACTTAGGAAATGCAAAAATGTAAAAAGTGTAATTTTTCACTCAAAACTTATTTTTTATTTCCTTTTTCACTCGAATCTTGTTAGCATGACCCTAAATTATATAATGCAACAAGTTCATTTTTGAATAGTTTTGTCTTCAAGATATATCTGCTTTGAATGTGCATACATGATTACATGTAATGGCAAGAGAAAATAAATCTATTAGCTAAATAAAAAAAGACTTGTAGGACCTAAAGCAAAATGGAAAACTATTTTGATGAAAAGTTACTAAAAAATGTGCAAGATTTAGGAAGAAAAATAAAGTTAATGATGTATGTGTGAGTTTTATTATTCAACCAAGGTAAAGTTGCCTAAAGTAATAGCTTCTCAAGCTTTCTCTGAATTTAAAGCCTCTTTTAAAATTTGCAGCTTAGCTTGAAAACAGTCTTAAGAATATTGAGTTCGCTTTAGCTGATTAATTGGAGCGTCCAACTTTATAGTTTCTTTTCCCACTCCTATATTTTTAAAAGATTCAAATTAATATGTTTAAATTAATTAATTTGGATGTATTTTTTTTGTTTGTTAGAATACATCTCAAAAATATTGAAGGTTGAGGAAGAAACTATCAAAAGAGATTCCACCAAGGATAGATATTATTTTGGGCTTGGTCATGGAACACTTTTGTTTTCCATCCAAACCTCAAAATAAATTTGTCAAAAAGGATCAATATTTGTTGTACACTTATAAGTGCCATAAATAAATATAAGGTATAAACTAATGATTACCATCTGTGTTGCCCTTTTCCTGTTTTTCATGAGTTGTAATTATCTAGAGTGGAATTAATGTTGAATCTGCCGCATTCAATATTTTTTTATATGCAAAAGTTAGTAATTAATTAAGTTAATATATTTATACCTTGTTTAAGATTTGGACCATGATCCTTTGACTTTTTTCATTCCTTTAATCTTATTACATTCACCTTAATTTCTATAATAATTATGAATTTAGACGCAAGAACTCTGGCCTAGGTCGCAATAGGAGTCGTGATCTATAAAGAACTCCAACTTGTATTCACGTGTTTTTTTTTTTTGAATAATATGTCTTTAAAATGAAATTCATTATAATTTATTTGATTATAATTAGTTAATGTTCATTGATTTAGTCCATGTTTGATTTACGATGATAAAAATTGATTTTGAATAAATTAATTTTACTCAAAATTAAGTTTAATGTAAAATAATTTATATTTAAATATATTTATATATAATTTAATTAATAATAAATTTTAGTGTAAATTATATTTAAAGTTAAAAGTTATAAATTTTAACTTAAAATTAGAATCGATTATTGAGTAAATAAATAAATAAATCATAAAGGTAAAATAAAATCTACCCAATATAGCATGTCAAATATTAATTTTGACTCATCTAATAGTATAACATGCTGGGTCGTGAAGTCTGGGGGAGCTTAGTTATGACAGAGGAGGCCACGGCCACCCCAAAATATTTTCTTCTTTGATAAAAATAGGTATACCTACAATAATATTTATCTATAATACATGATATATATATATATATATATATATATATATATATATATATATATATATATATATATATATAATGTCTCACTAATAATATTGAATTGTGGAGTGACTTAGTGGTAATAGAGATTTTTATAAATTTTATGTCTCTGGTTCACCTAAAAATTAGAATTACCAGTACACCAAAATCAAATATATAAGATTAATTGAAACATAATTTATATATAATCTATTTTATGTTGGCCCCCTAATAAAACTTGTCAAGATTATCATATTGAACCAAAAATAACTATACAAATAATTGAACATCACATCTTAACCCAAAATGTTAAAGTAATAGATTTTATGGTTCATTCCATTTATATACCATTCAATATTTATTTTTTCATCTAAGTGAATTTTATTTACTCACACTTAAAATACAACATAATCAAATATATACAAGCACTTATGCCTAAGTTGTCTTTAAAAAATTATGGACAATTTTCCTATCACCTAATAAAAATTAATCACAAAAATAAATGTATAAGTTACCTACAAATTCATGTGTATTTCATTTATAAATAATTTATTTATGTGACACATTATCGTTAGACAATTTTTGAAAAAACCATATAATTTATACCGAAGTATGTAGAAATTTGTGTGGGTGTGCATTATGACAAAATGTGTACGATTCCAATTGTGGAATTATTGTCATTACTCATTCCTGCATTTATATACATATATAGCCGGAACGCTGCAGCTTTTATCTTTAGAGGTGAATCAGCAAATCCAAACTCGTATATTTTCTTTGCCTTTCCAAACAAACAAGACGAATCCATTCTAATTTTAAGGGATTTTTTTGTTATAAATTTTTATTAAAAAAATATGATAGTTTAAGGGAGTTGTATATATCCTCATACATTATATAATAAGTTTGTTAAAAACAAACACATCCTTAATTAAGTTCAGTCAGAACTAGCTAGAAGTCTAGAACTAAAATGAATGAAAATATTTTGCAATAAATTCATCATTAATTTTACATATCATGATGAATGATTATTCGTAAAACTGGATTCGAATACTCTCTATCTCTATGACCGTAAATATAAACAAAAGAAAATACATGCATTTGGACATGAAGAGGTACTACCTTTTTTTTATATATATATATATAAAAAAAAAAGACAGTACATAGTTAAAACTAAAGAAAAAAAAACTAAGTTATATATACGAATATACCTTTTAATATGCGAATTTTGAATATGTCATAAAAAATAATTTTTTTAATAATATTTGGAGTTTACTGCCAGCAAACTTCAAAATATGAAAATTAGGACAATTTTACGAAATACTATAGCGAACTAATCAATCAGCACTCTTGTTTTGTTTACGCCGAGTGTGTTTCATTTAAATTTGTGAATTCAATCTCAAGATCTCATAAGCGACGAACAAGTGTTGGAACATCGTCGACATTGTTGTTAATTTGTACAATTGTTGGGTTAACAAGAGTCTTCTAAACATATTATAACATGAACCTTTGACAATTAATGAGATTTAGATAAGTCTAAATAACATAAATATTATAAAATCTTAACAAACGGATTAAAATACGAAATATATTATGCTTTAACATTTAATAAAACACAATAAAATTTCGGATATATAGATTGTCCGCTAGTTTCAAATAAAATAAAAATACAATGAATGATTGACCAAGTTATGACAAAGATTAAAAAAAATGACAAAGATAATTCTTAACTTATACCTAAAAATCTCTAGGATCAATAAACACATTCCCAAGTAGTCTCTTCATGACTAGCAATTCATCATCATTTTGATCATCTTTGCTTGCAAGTCTTTTTGTGTACCACATATCATCAATACATGACATAGAATCCATTCGAGGGACATGGTTTACAAGTGGATCACCAAACCCTAACTCGGTTATAACCACTCTACACTCCTTTAAATTTTCTCCAAATCTTGATGCAAATCTCCATATGGATTCCATTAACCCTTCAAGGTTCTCTCCCTCTCCATGGAGTCCATAGAGAAAAACAAATCCAAATGTGTTACACATTACTAACGAATCCATAGAGGAAAAGAAACCCTTTAATTTTTCCCTTGCATGATTTAAAGCCACATGAAGAAACCTAATAAGTGGTTGAGACTGTTTTTTATTATCTTGAAGCTTATTATAAGCTTCACAATTAGTATTATTCCATAAACTAAAAATAAGCCATGATGAACTCGTTGTACTTTCACTTGTAATAATATTGTCTTTGTTACCTTCATCTTTGTAATAACTCACCCAAGTTCCTAAGCTAAGTTTTTCTTTTAGAATAACATCCATGTCTAATGGATACAACTCTTTGGTCTTCAAGATTCTTGAGTATAAGGAAATTGCTTGGTCTATATTTACCTTGTCTATTTTGATGTCCTTGTTGGAAATGTGCTTTGGAAGGAAACTAGTTGGATGGACAAATATGAAAAGTGAGGTGAGACTCACATAGTTGCATTTGTTGGTGAATAGGTTTTTTGAGGCATTGTTATTCTTTTCTGTGGCTAGGTATGCATACTCAGCCCCATTTCTTAGCATCCATTCTTCAATTGTTGTTACAAGTTTTAGTCCAACACCCTTTCTCCTAAAATAAAGCAAATGTTACGAGGTGTATATGTATTATTTTTCTCAAAATACAAAAAAAAAAAATTAAAAAAATTATTTATAATTATGTTTACGAACTTTATTTATTAGTTTAGTGATAAAAATTTGATTATATAATTTCAAAGAGAGATTTTAAATTCTCCTAATAATGAATATAAATTAATGGTCATCAATGCTATTTTAATTAATAATATCTCTTTAAAATAATTATTAAAAAAACATGACTATTGCAATCTTTTGCTTCATAACAAAGTTTTCAATCTAATTAATTAGTTACCTGTGTGTAGGAGAGACTCTAAGGCCTAGTATGCAACCCATCTTGTAGACTGATCCAGAAGGAGTTCTCACATTCTTAATGCATCCTCTAATTACTCCAACAAGTTCCCTACTTTCAGCCACCTCAGCTACCTGCATGCCATTATGAATCATATATACAATTATAGGATATAATATATATCTAGTAGCTACTAGCTAACTATTAATAATATTTTCCGTAACAATTTCTGAATATTTTGAAGGTCTATGCAATTATATCACATTAACATATGCGGTCATATATAAGATATTTAAATCATCTACAACGTTTATGTTTATATTATTGTATATGTTGTAGGTGATCGGTATATATCAATTACATTTGTTTAATTTTTTTATAAATATTATGTATTGCAATGCAATTTGTATTGGAAGTAGAGAGTATTCAATATTTGTGAATTTGAAAGAAGGAAATAGTGAAAGATATTGCATATAGTTAGTTACACACCAACATAAGACGAAGGGGATAGAACCTAATCCTAGATAAAGGGTGAGCCATGATGTTGGTGAAAATGGAGAATCCCTTTTTAGTCTCATTAATCTCACACTTCCTTTCAAGCTTCCCCACCACTTTAACATCTCTATCTTCATCAAACTCTCTTATGACAACCTTGCTCTCTATATTGTTAGTGTCAACCATATTTCTTCTCCCTAACTATATAGTCTAATGAGAAGCCAGCTAGATAGTGATATAAGGTAAAGTTAAGAACTTTGGGAAAGAAAGATTTCTCCTAGGATTGGACCTTTCTTGATTGGGCTCTCACCCCAACAATTCATATATATCGTGTACTTATATATGCTGAAAAATAATTATTAGTTCTCTATCTTGCTAAAAATAGATTAAGATTAAGTCGGTTAATATTAAATCTGCTTTGTCTATTGTATATCATCTTTTTTAAGTTTGAGTCAATGTTTTTACCAAAGTTAGATATGTACGAGCTCGGCTTATTTGAGTAAATATAAATAATATTTTCTTTAATATTATTGTACTGTTTACATCCTACATCGAGTGTTACTTTTTTTCCAACTCATTCACATTAAGAAATGGTTATAAATAAAAAAAAAAAGAGGAAAAATAGTTTTGTCAAATTATTTTTATTTATTATATATCATTGAATTTCTCATTATCATAAATTCAAAATGAATTATAATGATTTGGAGTGACATATATAATATTAATTAAAATATACAATTAAAAAATTCATTAATATTACATTAAAAACTACAAATTATATTTATTTTAAGATATTTTTTTATTTAAATGAAACTGATTTTATATATTTTTTAAATTTAAATTATATATATGCTACCTTAATTTTTTTATAAATAATATACTAGTATATGTACTACCTTAAATTTAAATCATATATACACCACAAAAATTGGAGGTGTACTAGCCTTTCAAAAGAATCCAGTGATCAATCATATTTTGTAATGATTCTCATAACTTTGTTCAAGCTTTGTCGCTTCTAAAATAAGTACATGACATATTGAAAAATTACACATTGCTGTCCTTTGGGATACTCTTGTTCTAGCCTAGTTTTCGGATGGTTGGAGCATACTGCCAAATGTTCAATGATCTGAAGAAATTCTAACATTATATTTCATTTTAAAATTTTAAAATATTATATGAGGTGTTACTTTTATATATCAAATATTTAGTTTATTTGTTGTTGATTAAACTCAACAATATTCTCTCAAGTGTAAATCTCATACATCTTATATACTTGCACAATTATTATTATGAACGACATCCGTCTCTTGACTATAAAGTTAAGAAGACTTTCAAAAATCCGATCCACTCTTATTTTTTAAATATTAGCAAGACATTTGTTCTAATAAATATAAGTGATTAGTTTAATGGTGATGATGAGCGGTAGGTAAAGTTATGAGTGAGGTGAGTAATAAGAAAGTAGTATTTGATGAGGAGGCAAAGCAATAGCAAGGTAGTGGAACCGAAGTGTAAACATAGTTGAAGAAAGCACGTGAAGAAGCTGGCACCGCCAATGGAGAAGTAAGGAATATAGTTAAATCACAATGGTCGATCCTATTCCTGAGTATGTGTTTATTCTAGTCATTGAACTTATAATTGCTATGTCGTCCTTTTTATTGTCAGTTGCAGAGATCACCATCATAAACCTACTTTACCTACAGACAGGAGCTCTTATACAGTCCAAACTCATGGAAATTATCGACAAACATCAGGTATGGCCATGTCAGTTTTCTTTTTCTTTTTCTTTTTCATCCATTTTCATACAAATATTCATACTCTCAATTCAATTCATATATCTACTACTTTTCTTTGTTACGAAAGGAATGTCAATTACCGATTCCATAAAAAAAATTGTTTAATTTGAATATATAAATTAATATTTAGAGATGTGAATTTATTTATAAGTATTTCTTAATTAAATCAATTTTTTTTTTCACCTTTTACTAATAATATTATGTGTTCAACTCAAATTTTTATAAAAAAATAAATAAATAATTTTCTCGTACACATTTTTACTAAAAATATTATGTGTTCAACTTTAATGATGTTATTTTCTTCTATTTTTTGTCATACAAAAATTAATGAGAAAGGAAAATTAGTTTAATATATCATGAAAATGAAGAATTTTAAAGAAGTGCTATTTGGATGTTATATTTAAAACTGCACAAACTAAGATGAAGACGGAATAGAGAGACATACTATTAAAGAAATTAAAACCATGTATAAGTATAGTATTGTAAATTCCAAATATATACTTCCTCTTACATTTGGCATGTCGTATCATTGTATAGTATCTGGCATCACAATCTGAATTGTCCACAAATCATTTCTCATTACTTTATTTTATTTAGAAACGACGTACAGTGGGAATGCATGTACCTTTGCCACTTCCTACTGGATGAATTATAAGAAGAAGAAAAAAAAATTAAATTACATATATTATAAAGTTAATTGATCACAATTAATTTAAACAAAATAAATAATTAATTTATTCCCTAAATCATCGTCTACATGACTAATAAATTAGAAATCATTAGAAATACAAAATATTAATGGTGTAACAATTATATTTGAATGAATCTTGTTTGACACAATAAATAATTGTCGAAATTTATAGCATAATGTATTGAGTTTGAATGTAATGGTTAATGAAATTTGAAAAGTATATTAAATAAGTGTAGTTGTGTGTAAAAGAATCTGTATCGTGGGCAGAATAATTCAGCGTCCCAATGAGTTGTCTCTTTCAAGCTGTGGCACTAATCACAGAGCACTGTAAAGAGAACCAACCTGCAATGCAAATATATTCTGTTTCTTCGTTCTAACTATATGTGGATGTGGCTCTGCAAGAATTTCTATTTCCGGATGTGGCGTCTAGCCTGTAATTCATTTCTTTTTCCTTTTTTTAATCTCTTATCCTATTTATAAATATTAATATATTTAATCTAAAATTTAAATGTAATATATTAATTTTTTTTATAAATAAAAATGGAAAGAGTAATTGACAGTATAACGAAAATCAATTACTATCTTGTTTTTACTCACCACGTGCAGCAAATGAGCAAATATCTACTTAAAATATATGAATCGGCAAATTATTACAAATATCTTCCAATTCCCGATTATTTATTTGAAATTGAAAGGGAGAAGTGACGTAAATTATAAAAAAAGTGAAACTAAGATAGTTTATTATTTTACAATTAAATGGAGATGAAAAGAATGCAGTGAGATATATTAAATTCCGTTTAGATTATTTAAGTTTATTTATTTTGATTTAGTTATTTAAATTACATTTTGTTTGTATTATTAATTTTTTATCTTAATTTTGCTAATAATTAATTTTATTAAATTTTTTGAAAGATTAAAAAATTTATTAAATACTGCAATAATATGTCTCTTATATTAATTATTTAAAAATGCATTGATTTATATTTTTTTTTCTACAATATTTTAGTTATATGTGTAACTTTAAAAACAAGATAATAAATGTCTACTCATACCATCAATGTTTTTAACTTAATTCACGTGAAAAATAGTTTAGATACTCAACTTGTTACGATATTTCAATTAATACAAACTGAATGTAACTTAAATGATCGAATAAAAAATACATAAACTTAAAAGATCTAAATAAAAACTAATCTAAACTTAAATGACTAAATAAATTTACTTTTTACCTAAAATAAATTCCACTTATTAAGACTAAATTTGATTAAGAAAATAGC
>JBBPBP010000004.1:4433264-4455752 GCA_037974735.1 Cicer chorassanicum
TAATATTATTATTAATGTATTTTATTTATTATTATTAAAATTATTATTATTATTTAATAATGTATTTTATTTTATTATTAGTATTTTAATTTTTTAAATATTCGCAGTGAGGCAAATTGGACAATTTAAAAAAATATAATATACATAAAAAAAAATCCTTAAATTTATTCTAACTTCGGCTAAAAATATTTTAGTTTTTTTATCCTTAGGTCTTTACGTCATGATCCATTGATATAAAAAATTTATTAGTTCATCAATTAAAAAAATTATGTGATTCTTACCATGTAACATGTGCATAATAGTGAGATGGTAAATTATAAAAATTCAAATTGTTCCGACTTAAAAAAAAGCAACTTATTGTAATCCTAACTTAATTTTAAGATTGGTCATTAACTTTGTATCTGAATTGATCCTCATAATTGTTGGCCTTTAAATTAAGATTGGTTTAAGTTTATGGTGTTCTAAACGAGACATATATAAATAAAAATTAATTACATTTTTATATGACCGGCAATGAATCTTGTATTGTCGCTCTGACGCATAGGAAAAGGCAAGAGAGATGTGGTAGAGCGCAACAACAAGAACAACAGTGGTCAACATGATCCCATTGAGGAAATTGTGAAGATTGTAGAGAATTGAATGTAAGAGACACAACTGGGAGTAGTCTCATTTTTTTATTTAAAAAAACATCGAGTAAGGAAACTGGGAAGTTGGAGATTTTGGCTTGTAAATGGTGGCATAAGAAAACCAAAAACCAATCCAAAAAATGAAAGGTAATAAAGAGGATAAAGACTTAAAAAATGAGTAAAACATTAACTGAATTTTAAGTAGCACAAACAGCGGCAAAATGGTGTTCTTCAAAAAAAAAAAAACACAGAGAAATGAACTTAATGAAATGGATGGATTTTTTGTTAATTTTTTATTTTATTTTGAAACTTAAAACACTAGCTTAGATTCCTAACAACCGCGAGGAAAAATGTGGAGCTTGACAAGTTTAATTGAAGCAATAATTTAAGAGTTGTGTTATTTAACCGCACCAAAACCTATTTTAATATCGTATATTAATAAATATTAAATAGCGTTGATGTTCAAACTTATGTTAAGAAATAATTTCTCATAATTCAAAAGAATTAAGGTATTCTTGAGTCATAACGAAACTTCATTGTTCAATTTGTAACAAGATTAATTGAACCATAATTCAAAAGGACAATAATTCAAAAGGGTAAAGATATTCTTGAGTCATAACGAAACTATTGTTTAATTAACTAAGACTTGCAGATCAGTCTCCATATTTTTTAGATATTTATCAAGTTGTATTTTGAATCCTATTGAGTATAAAATAACATGATTTATTTCTATTGCCATAAAAAACATGATTTATTTCAAAAAAGAACTTCAAAAAAAACAAATGACCCAATTGAACCAAACTATATCTTCATATAGTTTTAGTTTGAATATCGTAAAAACAGAACAAATAAGATTTGTTACACTCCCAACACTTGAGTTTGTTTCCTTTTGAAACATACTAGTGTTAACGGTGAAACTCCACATTTGCAAATGCCCCACAAAAAATCACGTTTTCTATATTAAAATTGTTACCAACATTTTAGGATTGTTTTTCTTTTTCCTTTTCTATTTGGTTAATAAAAAAAGTTAGTATTAGTAGTACTAGAGGCTTACTTGGGCTATAATTCAAAAGCTTTGGACAAAGAGAACTACAAATTCAGAAAGAAATCTTACTACAAGTTCATTTTAAACAAGTACACCAGAAGTAATTATCACAAATCATCATAAGATAAAAATAAAAAAAGCTATAAATCTCAACAAGGCACTGATTTAGAATATCCCTGTTAGAAGATTTGCAGCAGTTGAGATAGCTGCTCCAGTAATAGCACATTGCACAATCTGTTCATGAGATGAGTCTTCTGAAGTTAGTGCAAGTGTTGCCCCTGTGATTGCTCCAGCTACTGCACTATTTTTCTGTACCAACACAATAAATTAATATTTTAGACCACATGTAATACAAGGAGTAAATATCCAAAACTTTCATCTTTTGAGCTAATACAAGCATGTACAGTACTAGAAGATTACCCAGTCATGAGCACCGCGAGCTTCTTTCATCCCATATGTGAGTCCTGAATATAGTCCTGCAGCCAATCCTGCATTTTAGAAGAAATTTTTTTTGTAACATTCTCATGCCTTCTAGATAACTCTCATCGAAGACACCAAAAACCCTGTGATTGGTGGGATAGCCGGGATAAACTAACAGAGGCACAAGCAAACTTGAAAACTATGAAGCACTGACACAGACATCAGACCTAACATTGACACTGATAACAATTTGAGTAAGTAAAAGTGATTGAATGTGATCAGATGTGTCGGGGTCCGAATACCGCCTTCAATCCGAAGCATTGGGGCTACATAGTTTGAAAATGTAGGCATACTTACATTCCTAATGCAATTTTGGCATTTATAATTTATACAAAACTAAAAACAGTATCTAAAAATTGCCAAAATGACATATCATATAGAAGCACATGATGTCCCTTCAAGTTAAGGGAATGTAACATTACCCCATTGGAAGGACTCTTTCCCTGTGTTTTTTACCTGATCAAGAAAAAGAAAAAACAACAATTAACCAAAAAGAACAGAACATAACAAAGGCTAACATAATTTTGCACAGACTGAAATTATATATGAACTCACCATGGCCTCGATGGATTTACTGCTGGTTTCTCCTGAATGTGCCAAAAAAAAAGACAGAGAAACAAATGTTACTATTCTCTCTCTAAAAACACTATAAATTAAGATTACAAGAGGTTGCCAAAATTGGTATCATAATTTAATATCAACATAAATTGTCTCCCTTTTTTTTGGATTGGGGGAGGGAGAGAGTCAATATGTTTGATAGTTTTAATCATTTCAAGATTCACATTAAATTTGTATGCTTGAAATTGAGTGGTTCTGAATATTCAGCTTTTTGTAAATGTTTGCAATTTGCATGTACCTACCTCTAAGACCATGTAAACGATGTTTCTTGGCGGCAGATATTTCTGGAGGCATGCCACTAGTATTATCAATCACAGTACCTATATATATTATTCATCGAAACCATATTAATATTACACTAACACACGGAAATCACAAAGATGTCATAGGTTCAATTGTTCATCTAACAGAATTAATAACTAATTACTAATAATTACTAATTAACATTGGCTACTTCATATTAAAAAAAATCAAATTAATACACTTGTAGAAGAAAAACATCAATTGGTATTGGAATCCTAGTCTAATCAACCAAATTTACAAAGATGATTTTGGCAAAATAAAACTCATAAGAAACGTTAAGGGGAAGAATTGCACCTTCAATAGCCGTGAAATAGGCTTCACGGGACACAGCTTGAACTGCTCCAATCTTAAAAGAAATCAAGGAAAGAAGACATTATTAACTCTTGCCTTAAAATGGCATTGGAAACATAATAAATATAAAACTTCACATCAAAATGATTAAAAAAAAAAAAATTAATTGCTATGCTAGACATGCATTCAATCATATCATAATGTCCCTTCATTTTAAAATTTCTCCACAAATATCTATATAGTAAAATGTGATTAAACTTATATGTAAAAAAGTGATACTACAAATTAAATTCCTATAAATACATACCCCAGCAGCTTTGACAAAACTCTCGGCTATGCGGTTAACAAGAGGATGGCCAAAGTCAAAGATTCCACCTTTATTAAAAGTACTAAGTTCATCAAGAAGAGAACGAGTTTCCAAGTTGCTGCTGCTATTCATCTTAACTACACAAAACAAATCCTTTCTATTTTGCTCTCAATCAAAGACCCAAACAGACAGACACAGAAAAATAAGTAACAAAACAAAAGGAGTTACATTACAAAGAAAATAACCGACACGGATTAGTGCTTTGGAGAACACGTGTTTCATTGACACACGTGTATCTTCCTAAACAACGTGGATGAGGAGTTAATTAGTGGCAACCCATTTTGTTTGCAAGTTACGTGAGACCGAGTCTTCTTCCATCCACGATCCAAATCAAACCGATTTTCATGTGTAATGTTCAAAATCATGCAAATCCTTCAAAAATTAAATACATAGAATATCCGATGATACTCTAAAATATTTTATGCAAACAAAATATAAGTAACATTCTGATATAAATAAATAATAATGAAAATTATACCAAGTAGTTTTCTTTTTGCAAAAACTATACAAAGTAGTTGAATTGCATGCAAATTTATAGGATTTAACTTGTATATGCAACATTTCTACGTACACGTTCAATAACATTTCACTATATAGATATATTTCTGTAGATATTTTAAGAACAAACTTAACAAAGTGATATTATATTGTAATTTGACTGTGATGTATATCTAAAAAAGTAAATTAATCTCAAGTTAAATTTGAAATAGTTATGATGTGACTTATCGATGAATATCATTAATGACATTAAGCGTGAAAATAGGTCAATTTTTATTGTATCTTATTACTTTTGTTGTATTAAATTTTGTATTTTATGTTAAATGGTAAACTTGCTAACCTTTTATGGAATTCAATTTCTGACATATAAAAAGATATCATTATAAAATAAAATTTAAATATGAAATCATATAAAATTAAATTTTCTACAAGATTATTAGATATCAAAATAAAAAGTAATCACAATATTCTATTAACACTGTTAAACTATTAACTTATCATTAGGTAATTTTATATCACTCATAACTTAAATGGTGTAGATTTGAAGTAAAGACTATATTTAAATTATATGTTATATTTAACATTTATCTTACCATCTAACATTTATATCTTAACAAAATATTCTTATTTTAGTAAGATTAAGGGTGTGTTTGAATTTAAATTTACAAACGGCTACTTTATTCAACCTCATTTTGCATACGAATATTTGATTAAAAATGAGTTTAAAAAAGATTGTGCCGTCAAAATGTAAAATTCTGAAAAGAAAAAATATATGCAGTACAACAGTATACATCCAAAAGCCTTTGTAGCATTTTAGAAATGAGTTTAAAAGAAAGTAACGATTTTTTTATCTTAGAGCTGTGGTGATCAAATTGGCAATAGGCCCAACACATTACGACATTTATGCAAGTGCTGTTAATGGTGCTTCGAGACTTTTTAGCTTTGCACTGGTTAAATATATAACTACTATAAGCCTTCAAATCTATTTCTTTTAATGAACTAACCGGGTTTAGACCAAGGAAGAAGAAATACAGGACTTAGCGACCAAAGAATACAGCAAATATATAAATAACATTGGAAAACAGAGGGACACATGCTACGATTTTTAAGCTGGTACCACAATTAGCTCGTCAAGATTTGAAAACATTCCTAGCATGACCACAACAAAACAAACCGGAAAAATATAACATAACGGCACCGCAGTTTCAACTTCGAGTGGGCTGTGGGCTGTACGATGCAAAAACCGAAAAGACTAACGCAAAAAAGGTAAATGTAAAATCCAATTACGATGTGGAAGAACTGCACAAAGAGACCATTGCATACGCAACAGTTTCATACAGATTTACAATGGATGACGATTCCGAATACATTTGTGAAAAAATGGACCTAGAAACTCACTGCACATTTATCCATCCCTACCAGCATCCACCAAAAAAAAAAAAAGAGAGAAGAAAAAACATAAGAAAAACCTGTATTGGGCAAAATATTGGCGCCCCCTAACATTAAGTTTAAATAACATAAGAGGAACAATGATAAAAATACCACCTCTCATCCACACATTGGGTCCTCCGGCAAAAACTACAAAAGTAAATAAATGACCTGGAAGAGGTAAAATTTGGAGAGGAGAAAAATACAGAGTTATTGCTCAGAAAAGTTATGTAAAAGCAACAACCACTAATCTCAAAGCCCAAAATAGCAGATTGAAGAAATAGGAGCAGATCCATCCACTTTTCTGTATTAATATTCTCCCACCTTAGTGGCGCTGTACAATACTACCTCCACACAACATGCCCCCAATGCAACGGATGACCAGAATTTAAACCCTTGTAGGTAAAATTCCTTTGTCACACAAAGCATGCTACTTTGATAGTCAGCAACCACTCAGCCACCAGCAAATTTATATGCCAAACAGAATAAACAATCTGCCTTCCTGTATGAGTGTAGATGCTTATGATCCATTTACAGCCATCTCTGGTGAAGTTTTAGGAGGAACTAGTGGACGTTCCTCGCCACCCAATTGTGTGTTATCCGATTTTGCATGCAAACAATCAGAAAAGCTTCTAGAGGCTGAAGTATCTTGCTCTCCATGGTTATCTTCAGCTCCTATGTTGCTATTATCAGAGCTGCTTCTAGAAACATTTTGTCTGTCTTCCTGATTGTCTTCACTAGAGCTCATCCTCCCCTCAACTGTCCGGTCACCCATATGAATATTGATTGCAGATTTCTTACTAGGTAGCACAGCTTGGCTCAATGTTGAACACAAGGCAGCAAAAACACTATCTTTAGATTTTGAATTCTTTGGTAACTTCTGCTTCTTCACAAGTTCGGGCTCTTTATCCTTTGAAGGAAGTTTCCTTTTCATCCTGAGAGACTCCATTATCCCTTCATCTTCCTCAGATGCTTCTGGCTTCTTCTTTGGTGGTGGTTTATAATCTTCATCATCCTCGTCGTCTTCATAGTCAACCAGTGACCTTCGACTGAAAATCAAGATGAGTACCTATTTTATCACATATGGACTTCTAAAAAACGAACAAATAAAGTAGACAAGTATACCTTGACTGTGGATAGTTTGAAGTAACTCCATTGGAAATAATAGGTTGTTGAGGACCTTTACGATCACGTGGAACAGATGCAGACGCTGCATCCTCCTCATCACTGATCAAATCTCCCCAAGTTCAGAGACTCCACACCAATTGCATAAAAAATAAAAAATTGTTATAGTTAGGAAAGAAGATATGTACCTGTCCTCATTAAAGTAGCGTTCTTCTTCTTCTCTTTCCACAGCACGCTCATCAATTCGTCTTCGAAGGTCCATTACCGCAGCAGCATTTGTCCCACCATTATCCACACACTGCAAGCATGCATGTAAACTCAGATCTATGAACTTATGCCCAGAAAACATGCAGGTAAAAAAAATTACCTGCTCATATTTTACTTTCAACGAGTGAATTGAAACCAAATGCTCAAATTTCACCAGCTGATCCCAAAAAGAATCCACTATATATTTTAGCAATAATTTCAGATTCTCCTACACAATACAACATTGTCAGTGTAATATTGTTTTAGATGGGGAATTTAAGATCCACAATGAATAGTCATCAAAGTTTCTTACCTTCCGAATATACTCAAAAAGTTCCAGAACAGCAGAATTGAGAAGATTGTAACGATTACCATTAGCAACAAAGGCATCTATAATTGGGTTGAGAACATTATTCCTAACGAAATAATTTATCATATGCTCATCCTGCAGGTTAAAACTTGAAATGTCAGATGTACTGCATCTAAAGTAGACAAATGAACTCTGCTGCTATATAACAAATAACATTTATTTTGATTCTTAAAATAATTGGTGGTCAAGAAAAAGAAATTGCAACAGACAAAATCTAGCTCAAAATAATGGTGTTTAAAAATATCTAAGGGAAACAATATTTTAATTTATAACTAAGCTGTGAGGATATCAAATCACCATTCAAAATTTAAAATCATGACTCAAGAAGCTAATATTCGAATTGTGGATTGTAAACTGTATCAAATATATTTACAGTATTTCATAATAGAGGAGACTCCCCACATTATAACACCATGCTACCAGTGAATTCGCTATTGACAAAACCGATGCCCTTAAACCAGTAAATGATTTTTCTCTTCAAAATTTACAATTTTCCCAAATTGCATTACAAAAATAGTGCCTGAATGTAAAGACTTACATGCCGGGAGAGGACAGTTCGAACAAACCGGACAGCACTGACAACTAAGTATCTTTCTGCTCTCCGTGTCAGTAGCAAAATGTTTTCAATTGTATTATTAAGAAGAAAGTTGCACCTGAGACACAAAGGAGAGATCCATGATAAAAAAAGTTCATGATTAACAGCATAGAATTCAATCTAATTACTGAAGAGCAAGAAGGCAATACTTTATCCTGTATGGGTGATGAAGGACACAAAAGCATAGTAATTCACATATGTTTGATAAAATCTCCGGTTTTGTTCCGTGTAGAAACCGAACTCTTCGTCCAGGACCTATTGATTTGCTACTTGCATCGATAATATTTTCTGAAGGACATGACGCTACTATAACCTCAATCAGTTGACCCAAATGCTTCTCAAAGAAGATGTCAATAATAGTGTCCCTCTGTCAGATGAAATTTAAGTAGTCAATAAAACAAGTTCAGGAATACATATCTTACCAACATAGAAAAAGACTTCCATCTTACGTGAAACTTTAACCGACAACTTTTTCCAACAAATCAGCAGACACAATATAAAACACAAATCAATATTCAAATATTATACCTGCACAAACAAACCTAAGTATGTTGACTTCAAATGCATTGCGAGAAAAATACCTTGACCCCACATTAAGTTTTAAGTGGATAACTTTTCCAAAAATTGGTAAATAGGAGCATACTATAGAACATAACACTGACATTCAAAAATTAATCAGCTAATTCACTCCAGATGTACAACTGAAAAACTTGCAAAATGAGAATAAAAACCCCTCCCCACCAAATAAAGTTTCAAGAAGCTAGCTAACTACAACATCCAAGATAGACAACGAATGACACCAGTGAAAAGGTTCAATATTAATTGTATGGAGCAAAGAGATGTACCATTTAAAACTAAATACAGGCCTTCTAAAAAATGTAAATTCATAACAACTAATATCCGGAAATGGAACTTATGTCAATAAATTATCGATCAAGGTTCAAGAAAAAACAGAAATAGATACCTGCGGTCCAGACAATGTGCTCGAGTCCAATAGAATGCGAATAATCTCAAGAAACTGGCAGTGCATGCTTTCTCCAAAGTCTGTTACCATTCCCTTAACCTGTACACCATAGCATGACCAATAATTACATGCAGGACTAGCCTTCCAAAAAGCATAACTAAATACATAACAGATCAACTAATATGTCTACTGCTACATATGTCTGTTAGGCATATGTAGCAGTATCGCCTAAGAGATTCTAGCTGAACCAACTGTTAGGCGATACTGCTACATATGTCTATTAGTATAACAGTTGGTTCAGCTAGAATCTCTTAAATTCAGTTAGGTATGGTTATATGACTGTAAGCTGTAACAAATCAGTGTAGTTTTGACTGCTGCAACTGCACTTAGATCAGCCTGCCTCTAATAGAGGTAGTTTTCTTTTCTATAAACCCAAAGGATCTTGAAACTTTGTGAGAATTGGGCCTACCCAAAGGATCTGCACCAGTTACATTTATAAATTTGGAAGCCTTCTATGAGGAAGCTAAACATCTATGGCAATGGTCTGCCTTTGCTGTTCTGTGGTGCCTTTGACAGGAAAGGAAAACTGGAATCTACAAGAAAACTTTCTGGTCCTTAAACATCATTTGGGAAAGGTTATTTATTATCTTCAGTATGGTGTTTCCACACATGGTCTCTTTAAGGGTGTTTCTTTGCTAAACATGCAGTATACAGAGAGATTGGTGTAACTGTCATATGACTCAATCTCTTAGACTCAATGTCCTTTCTTGTGATTACATTTTATCCTCTTCATGCTCGTCTAAATAATAAAGTATTTATCTATTAAAACAATACTGCTCGGTGAATCATTTAGAAAAGATGAATGAAGCAGGAACATGATAGGGATTTGTTCAGCAAAACAAAACCCAAAACAAAAAACAATTAACTGAATTGTGGGACAGGTTTCTGCTTTAAAATAATGTATATAACTGAATTTTCAAATCTGAGTTACTGTTAAACACAAAATTTAGAAGCTAATTACAACAAACCGCTCCTTCTTATATTGTTTCAAGCCTATTCCCCCTTTTTACTTTTCTGTAGAACCAATCGAAAATCATAAATACTTCTTGCAGTAACAGTCAGAAGTCACACTACCAAAACAGTCATTGGTTTCAATCTTGAATTGTTTTCCTAATTTGGCTCTTGTATCAACCATTACCAAGATTATACTATCCCTTGCATTCAATCTTTCCAGTCATTAGTATTACCAGCACAAACTACATATCGCAAGTTCAGCACCACATATTCTACAACAGTTTGCACTTTGTAGCAAGATTTGTGACTAGCAAACCACAACAATTGACCACTGGTTTGAAATTGCAATGTAGAGAGGGTGCATACACTCACACATACAGATAGGTTCATCAACAAGGTTTTTTATTTCTGTAAATTCTTTATACCGCAAATCAACCAAAAAAGAATATGGCCATTTACAAACAAAAAGTTGAATATGATCCCATTTATATACAAACAGCATACCAAGAGTCCTAGAAGAGCAATTCCTTCCTGCCGAACAACGTATGATCGTAGAAGATTAGGATCCTGATTCAAAAAAAGAAGGAGGATGTCTGTTCTGCAACCATCACAATGAATTAATATTAGAATTTATTCATAAAGGTGTACAAACAGAACAGTCAACTGGACTATATACAGACAACTAACAAAGAGGAAGAATCAATACCCAGTTAGCACAAGTTTCTTGTCTTCACTTTGCAGAACATCACCAACAATGTCAAAGATGCCTTCATTCATCAGATCCCTACAAACATTTAAGAATTTGAACCTACTAACTAATGGGATTCAACAAAGATACAAAATGTAGAATAAATTGCAAAAAAAGGTAATGGGGATGGATTAGGTATCAATGTTCTGAGTCAAAAGAGAGCTGTAAGAGGTCACTTATAACAGCTCCATTCAAAAGCTATTACAGACATAACTTTTCACAATTAATATCAAAAGTTGCCTCTATCAGTTGTAGTATATTAATTGCTAAGTAAAAACGTCCTAATTCACAGTTAAAATTAGGTCCATGACCACATAGGAAATTTATGACAGACCAAGGAGAAGTGGCTCCACTGAAGGCTGCCATAAACTCCCAAAACAAGGGGAAGAAAATTAAGCAGTGGACTTTTTTATATGCCTAACCAAAATAGACAACCAATTGAATAATGGTAACCAATGTTTAAAACTTAGGACGGACAACAAGCAGCAAAACAGGTTGTGTCAAGATACCAATATAACATACCTAAAAAGCCGAAGCTGCTGGACCATCTGTAAGCTCTTGCTTACACTACAAAACTCATACAAGAAATGGACCTGTCCATCCCACATAAGAGGCAAACTATGGTTAAAATAAGAAACCTTGGAAGATCATGATTCATGAACATTCAACAGGGAAGCATTACCATCTAAGTTCTACTAACCATATATAACAATACAAGATAGGAAGCAACACACTAACATCAAACCTCAATATATGATAGTTATATAGCCGTGATTCATTTGGATAGAAAGTGGAAGCACTCTCCATATCCTAATTGCAATGTAATTGTGCATGAATCTACAAGTTACTCTGTTATGGACTTATGGTGCATCTTGATGTACATTACTTTATTGGAAGAGAATAAACTTTCAAAGACTACATATGAATACCTAACCTGATTCCTTAACATTAAAACTAAAGGGGAAAAAAATGAGACCATATGAATGCAACGCTTTTTAATAAAAAATACACTCCAGAATCCAAGGTTGAAGTCCATAAAGACAACGGATCCATGGATCAAACATCACATTGGTATATACAGTGGTCTGAATTCTGAACACCGAACAAGATGAAACTAAAGAACAAGGAAACATCTGTCAAATTCAATTGAGTTCAGGACAAAAGCATGTGCATTGTTTAATGAGTTAAAAACTGAAACAAAGGAGTATCCATAGCACATACCAGTTGTAGTTATCAATGATCAAGAATGTGACATACGATAACCTATCAATTTTCTAAGTTTTGAAACAAATCAATTGATTGGCAGAAAAGAACGTAAAGTATACAGGACAAATGAGATAGCTTATTGGGATATATTTACCAAGACCTACCAAGTTCTTCTTTGATTCTTGAGAAGTGGTGGGTGATTTTAACCTAGCAAACAACTCCTGGATAAATGTATTGTCGTCCTTCAACATAGCAATAACCTAGAAGAAAAAAATAGAGCAGTCAATAATAAATGCAACACTATATTAAATGATGTATTTTCTCTCTCTGATAATCAAAACTTACAAAGGCATTGTTAGCATGTATTATAGAGGTAATGGTTGCAGAAGTAGTGTCATCTAAGACTCTGGCCAAAACAACATCCTGAAAAGTGAGAAAAAAAGGTAAGTTCACATTGAAGAAGAACCGGGGTCAGCAGTAGAAGTCTTAAAAAGGAGACAAACCTTCAAATAACCAACTCTATATGTCTGATGTATCTTCGCTAGTGCAATGGGATCTTTTATAGGTATGGCCTACAAGAGAAAATAGACAATATACGATTGAGGTAAAAATTTCTGACACATTGTCAAAGCTATCCACCACCTTGCAGCTCTCTAAAAATGAAAGATGGGGCGAAAAAATACCTCCTTAAAAACAACATGGTCCTTTAAGAATTCACGATGATGCTGAACACAAGTAATTTCCGGATCATCTGCATATTGCTAAAACAAGTGGTTCAGCAATCAAAAGTAGTAGAGGAAAAGAATGAAGACGTCAAAATGAAACCATCTAAATCAATGATACCTCCTACACTGAACCCACTATTAGCAAGTAAGGAATGGTATACCACAATCAAGATATCAAAAACAATTTAAATTTAAAACTAAAAACTAATCGAGAAAAGAAATATATTATTATGGAATATGGAATAATCACTGAATGAGAAGAACTCATCAATCAATTGGGAAATTAATTTCTGAAGAATGCACTTACACTCAAGGGCACCAATGATGTCCACTATAAACTCTTCCTTAAAAATCCTCTCAAGAATTGGTGGACTATTGAGTAAAACTGCAAGATTACAAGTCACAGAAATAAATAAATACAAAAATAACCAAATAGGGATCCAAATAAAAATGATGTAAAAATGAATACTGACTGATCCCTTTGACGATTTTGAAAATCATGTGAAGGCCGTCCACATTTTCCAAGTCTTCACACACCCTAAATAGCCCCATCAGCTTCCGAATAAATTCTTGCTACATTATAAACACAAATGAAAAAGGATGGATATCATATACAAAAAGAGAAAAGATCGAGTAAACACAATCTATTTGGCACTCTGCCAGATGATTCATGTGATATGTAGGCTTCCAAATATAAGAAAACACAGCACTACTTCATCCATATTTATTTGTAGAAAAGATTTTCTAACAACACAAAATTAACAGGATTTCAACAAAAAATCAGGATTTCAAATGGCGGCCATGGCGGAAAGCAGGATTTCAACAATCCGCCATGGTCATTTTACACGTGATGGCAGCTATGGCAGTTTATACTGCGCCAAAAATAGCGGATTTTGGCCTCCACCATCGACAACACTGCTTGAGTCTTCGGTCATTTACATACCATACCACTAAAAAACTGAAAATTTAACTGCATGCAATAAAAGGCCTTCATGCAAAGATCACAGAGTGAGTTTTTTAATACATTGAGATAAATAACATATGAACCACTACAGTATACTCAACAGCAAACAATGTTAACAAATATTTCCATCATTACTACAAAAGGGGCAGGTTACAATAAAAAAAAATATCTATGAACTTAAATGACTAACAGATCTACAGCAACAGTGAGACATCAACAAGTCATGCAGAGTGAAGGCCATACCATATGAAGACAAAGTATGCACAAATACCCAAAGTTAATGTCAGCTTACATTACTTAATAGTAGCTCCGTTAGCCGTATTTGATCTGTAATGCTGCTGTCAACAACAGTCTGCAAACCAAAAAGCAAAACTGATCAAAATGAAATTGTAGTTTCATGGATAAAAGCAAATTATTTCTAACCCAAGAATAAGTCTTACAGTATTACATTACATTCAACAATACCCAGAATTCCTCAAACTTCTCTTTATTGGATAAGAATGAGGAGAAAGTCAGCATCTCAGAAACAACACCACAATAGTTATGAAAATTCGTTTTATTAGATGACAATAAAGAAAAAATCAATATATGCACAAACCATTAAATTACATATGTAAAACAGTACAATTCAAGTAACATCACAAAGAAGTTTGCATTAACACCTTGCAGGATCACTAACAAATATTTTGATGAATCTACACAACATCCAAAACAATTTGATATTATAATTCTTGTAGTGCTGAGATTCATGGATCACAGAAAATAATTTGTTATAAATTGGCTTGCAAGTTGCATTTATATTAAAAAATGAAAGATGCCCTTCCAGCCCCCCAAAATTCTTGGCTTTTTACCAGATTCCAAAATCCGGTAGTGTAATACTCCAATCTGGTAGTGAAAAATGGGATTAATGGTGTTACCAGAATCTCCAATCTGGTAGTGTTTTTTGCTCATTCTGAATAAACATTGGGGGGTGGATGAGCAACCACCAAAACACATTGAGCTCGAACTCAACCTAATGGCCAAAGTGCCTCGTAAAGCAATTTTTTAGGTGGTAGTGTGGTAAATCAGTCACAGTCGTATATGTGTATACTAGGTCTAGAATTTAAAGTGCTGAGCTGAGTAGTTAATTCTCATATTCTTCATTAGTCATAGTGACCTTTCTCTGATTCACCACCGTGTATATAGGATTATAGTTTATCGAAAAATGAACAATTACGTTATGCATTTATTTCTCTTCCCCCTATTCTGTTTGCACACCTGACTGTACCTAATAGACATAAAATCACTCATATGCTTTCATCCAATATCCCAATCCTGAATCATGACGCTGAGTCATTTCTAGAAGTACAATTACAATCTCTGCAAACTTCACAGATGCCAATTCCTTGGAGTAAAAAGGGTACATTAAGATCCAGATTGGCTACTGTGAAAATAGACAGCTACTATATAGCCAGAGTTCTCTTAAAAATGTATTGGCCAACCTCCTCCTTGAGCTAATTTTTGTAATCAAGTTAAACCAAATCCATTCTCAATTCTAAGATGGTTTTAGAGTCAAATGCCACGACCCTCATCTTAGGCCACCCACTAATGTTCAGTCTTGCAAACATCATGTTCTAGAAGTCATCCTAGGCATGAGAGGGGTGTTAAGATTGCATATCAACTATGACCAAAGCACTCCGTTTAATGACTTCAGTTGTCCTTCTCATTGAGTTAGTGCATTGCCCAAGTTAATTCTTGTAATTCTCACATGTTAAGGTGGGTGGGTAGTGTGCATTGTCCAAGTTTCAAGCCAAAAGGCCCCAACTATAAGGGGTCGTGTCAAATACAAAACCATTCACCTGTTTTCACCAAAAAAACATGAGATATAATATTAACATGTTCCGGTAGTTGGTTTGTGAACACAAGATAATATAATACAGAAAATGCAGTCCCAAATTCAGGTTGATTGAAGAAATCCACTCAAAATGCTACTGACTACTTCTTGTATATAGTTTTCCTTGTCATCTCCAGAAATGAAGATATCATCCCATTTATCGTTACTCAACCCATCCTAGCCCAACACTGAATTGAGATTGCGCCAACAGCATTCCCTAGCAAGCTCTTGATGAATTTTCAACACAAGGTCCAATGCAGAACATGATTCGCAAAATACTCTCAAATCAATCTACCAAACGTGAATTATTAACAGCTGCGTGTGTCAAGAGATTCAAAATTGCTAAACCACACCATGATTATTTATCAAGAAAAAAATGTTAAAACAACAACTGCAGATGGAACCAGTGATAAGTAATGGGTTCAAATTTGAGAGGGGGGTAGTTTGCTAAATAAACCTCTCATGTTAATGGCACTCACTCCCCAAGTAACTGAACATTTAGGACAACGTACTCTAGAAAGTAAATAAACATGCCTAAAGCAGATCCCATCTTAGAAATTGATACAATTACGTATTAGAGATGTGCTTATCTTGCGCTTATCTGCAGTTTGTTAGGCTAGTTAGAATTCAATTAGAAGCAGTCACCTGTGTCAGTAACTGCCTTCATCTAACATCTAACAGTGTAACTATAAATACATGTAATAACTAATTTTCATAATGTCAATACAGTAATATTCAGATCTATTTCCCTTCATTTTTCTTAGTTTCTCAAGCTCTATTAGAGATAGTTTTATAAATTTAATAATTGATATGGATGTTAAACTGCCATATATTTCCAAATTATGCATTAGAAACCATACCACTTGTTTTCAGTTAGTTTCCTATTTTCAAAGATCTATGCAAGAAACATGAAATGAGATACAGTTTCGCAAACCAAATGAACTCTAAATCAATTGAATTCTCAATTACAAAAATACCGCCTTGTTTTCCCTTTGTTTCCTGTTCTCAAAGATTTATGCACGAGACGTGAAATGAGAACAGATAACAAACAGACCATAAATCAATGGAATTACCGAAGTTGTTTCAGAATTCCTGTATGGTAGGCTAAAAGCAAACAAAGCCACAGCTAATCTGACTAAAATAATTCTCAGTAATTAAGAGACAAATTGAAGAGAGATGTGATGGACATGAAATTTAATATTATAATTACACAAAAATAAAAATAAATAAACAAGGATATTAAAGCAATGCCCAAACCTTAAGAATCAAAGGGAGTGTCGATAGTTCAACAGCAGGCAACTCCCTTAACTCACTGTTAGCACTTTGAAATGGCTCATCTGATAAAAACAACAGAAAAATACAGCCACGACAGTCGGACAAAGGCTATAAATAGTAAATAATTTGATTTGGCAAATAAAGCAAAAGCAATGGTCAAACACTGAAGTAAAAATCTGATTTCACAAATACTTCGGCGTGATGTTTTTGGTCAAAGAAGCAACAATTTCAAATAATATGTAAACAAAAAAGAGTCTTTTTTTGGCAAATACAAAAGCAAATTGTACCAACAGGGGTACAGATGAGATTAAAAATCGACATCACTTACTATTTAAAGTATTGAAATGCATATTCCTCTGCGCATTGCAAATATGATCCCTGAATGAAACAAGCATAGTAATTAAGCTCAACCCACATCAGCAGAAACAAGACTCCAATAAAAAGGAAAAAAATCACTAGTTATTCTTTGTTACCATATGTAAGAGCATCCGCTAGGCTCTTGAAAGCTAAGCGCCAATTCTGTGGCATATTCTGGATCTCTCCATGAGATTATTGAATCTAAGGAGGAAAAGCATCCATCAACAGATAAATGCAATCAGCTCTTAAATGTTCACATTCATAGATGAATTGCAATGCCCACTACCGATATACATATATACTTTAAGAGAGAGAGAGAGAGAGAGAGAGAGAGAATAGATAGAGCGCGCAAGAAGTTGCAAATTACCTTCTTGCTTCCTATAAATATCATCAGAACTGATGCGATGCAAAAGTATGGTCTCATTGTCTTCTTCATCATAAACAAATAAGCCCAGTTCCTCTGATCGCTGCATTATAAAATATAAGATATTGTATATATTTTTAATGCAGCAAATCTCAAAGTTTGTCCAATTAAAAAATAAAAACCATCTATAAATAAATAATATACATTAGCATACAGTAATATGCATGCTGGCCATCTATTCGATTGAATACTAGGATGTATATAAACCACGACGATTTTATCATTAGGAAGAGGGGAAGATGCAATAGTAATCAGAAATAAGAAGAAAGAAGTATTCATCGGTAAAATAAATACACTCGCTAGTCTCTAAGGAGGATATGTTTTAAAAACAAATATTACAAAATTTGTTATTCAAAAGACAGAGATAAAGTGTGTATTTGGTTCTACTATTGCCGAAAACTTTGATTAAAAGTAAGTTGAATATAAAGTGATTGATTTATGTTTTGATACATTCATGTAAATATGAGTTGAACAATTAGTTTGGGGATAAAAAACAAGTTTGGAGGCAAAAGCTCCAAATCTCAACTTCAAATTAGAATACATTCTGGAGGCAAAAGTAATTCACTAATGCTAATTCATAGCACTCGAATATGTCAAAATCAATTTTGCCTTCCACAAAAGTGAATCCAAACATGCAGTCATGGACATAAACAAACAGTAGTGTGTTTTTTTGAAGACATGTAAAATTATTCTTATGAAAATGAGGTAGGGAATGCAGTGTAGCGTTATTCGTTTCAAGTTTGTACAAAAATCTCATGGGTATTTTTGATTCCCAAGAATGATACTTACCCATGTTTTCTCATTTTTATTCTCAAGTTAAAGGGTGGGAATCTTACATTCCCGTGAGAGTAAAAAATACTTTGTAATACAAACCATTATAACTTCCCACTCCTACCTCATTCTACAACAATTGTTCTAATTTGAATTTTTAAAGCTTTAAAACCAAATAAATTTCTTAAATATTCCTAAGATTACTATAAACTTACCAAATACTGTGAATTATACCTAGTATAAGTATTCCCAGTATTTTCTACTTACTAATGATATTTCCGGGAAAATGATTTTAAACCTTGAAACAACACTTCCTAAGGGAAAGTCAAACAGATGTATGAAGTAGGCATGTCAGTCACAGATGAAAGCTTCAAACAAGGGGAAAAAAAGTATTGTCTGCTCCATAAATCAAATTGCATCATTGTATTCTGTGGATCCGTCATAAACTAATTAACCAAGTCATTATTGTCACAAATAAAAGTGCACGAAAAAATATTTACAAACCTCCAAATAATCAATAGTTACATGTCCAGTACCCTGGTCATCCCACTTTCCATCATCATTCAGACGGTACACCTTGACACGCTGAAATACAATTAGAAGAGAGACTAAGTAAAAAGTATGCATTGATATGTGCCTCTCAACCATGCAAAAAAAACAATGTATTCATATATGCCTATCAACCACTGATGATATCAATATACAAGCAATAAAAACATATTCCATGTAAGAACTCCAAAACGCCTAAAATTGTATCACAATATATGTGGGGTATGTGAGCAGGCTAACTGCTTGCTCTTGTGCAAATAGCTGAAATCTAAATCATAATGTGCCAGTAGACCTCCTATTACCAAAGTCTATATGAGGCGTAGACCCAACTAACAAGGCCCAGATGTAGGTTTAAAATAAAATTAAGTTTGAATTTTGTGGGGAATTGGTTTTTATTAGGTTGTTTGATTGGTTTGGGAGATACTAGATTCTCTAATTCCTAGAGATTGTTTCTATATCCAGCAGGTACTGATTGTATATTTGTGCCAGTAATAATTATTTCTTGTAAGTAACCACCTCTTGGAAGTTATTCCCAGAGTATGTGTACTGCGTTATTCAATAGACAGTATCAATTCCTCAATTAATTCATAATAGAACCAGATTCTATCATAATGAATTTGATAAATCATCTATTCGTTTTACTTCAAAAAACAATTAAGAGGGAGAGGACAACACAACTAGCAGTTGCAAACAAAACCAAAACTGAAAAAGAAAAAATATCCTATGAGCCAAACGAAACAATAATGTCCTAACTTCTAATTTCCCTTACACCATAATCAGAGGAAACAAAATCAGGAGAACAAAAAGAAAGCAATATAAAACAGAATTTACAAAGCGAATAAAGAGAAGTTTATTTTACGTAGACAGAAATTGATAAACACAAAAACTGAGACACAGATCAAGCATCCTCATCACAAAATTATTTCGGTCCCTTCTCTTTCTATGAAGACCATTCAGAACCTGTCTAGTGATGGGATATCGACACCAGATAGGATAACTACTACCCTCGCTTGTAAGGGTAAGATGAATAGCAAAAATTTAAGCACTAAAAAAAGTGTTAATATTATTGAAGTTTTAGTGCAAATTCTGTTCTCAGTTACGTGTGAATTTTGAGTATTAAAAAGTGCTTGATAAATGGTTAAAACCAATAACAGACCAGCCTACACAAGAAATAAGGACAGCGAAAAAGTGGTGACAATCAGGTAAAAAGTACAATTTGATCCTTCAAAGTGGTGGCAAATGTTGCCCGGCATTATGCATACGGGGACAAACAGTGAGTAAAGGATAGTAAGTAATGAAAGACATTCTTTTATTCAAGTATTGCTTAATATAGCATGCTGCTCACAAACAAAAATGATGTGTGCATTTAGCGACCACCAAGCCTTAGGGTCTGTTTGGGAAGGGGATTTCGGAGGGTTTTGGAGGGCTGAGTCTATATTTTAATATATATTTAAATAAAATAAAATGTACGATCGTAAAACATTAACCACACTTCAATCATTCTTAGAAAGATTTTATAGCTTGCTTAATTTCAAAAACAAAAACAAACTCTCCCCTCCCAATCAGAACCTTACAGAATGGGAAGACTATAAATTGAACAATAACTAGTGCATTCCGAATATTAACTGTGACAGAAAGAGCATGAGCCCGGCTCCTCCTGCTAGCCAAAAAGTGGATGAGGAGGCCTGAAGGTAATGACAGAACTGTCGCCCTTAAGTTCAATATTTTAATTAAAAAAACCAGGGAATAATTTCCATAAAATTAAATATGGTTAATACACCAACGAGCATATTTATTTATGCCCTAGATTCTAAAGCGTACCTATATAAATACATTTTCCACACAAGCTTTTAAAGATACTGATAGGCCCATTATTAATGTTTACAGCAGAAAGAAGAAAAAAAAATAACTGAAACAACAATGGGCCTAATGATCCTGGCTTGTGCAGGGGCTAGAAGGTGGTGTGCAAAGAGAGGAGGGAGGGGGAAAATACAGAATGTACACCTGGTGGAGAGGGATTGGGAAGGAGGGAATTGGGTATTTGAAAGAATGATGAGCAAGAGTATTATGTGGTGGAGGAATATAACCGCATAGGCATTTTTGGCATTGTGAGGTTTTGGGTGGTGTTGTGGGTGATGAAGAGAGTAGAGAGCTGAACACCATCCATTATAGCCAATTATTCCTTCATTACCATAATTGTATTGGCGACTATCCACTGTTTTTCCATTAATACAGAAGTTGATTCAATGTTAGTTCTTAAACTCTACATTGATTCTTATCAGATACCAACCAACGAATCAGGCATGTACACTTGTTGATGCGCATTATGCCTCTACTGTGAACGGGGAAACAGTACCATATAAGTGACTGACTTATTCCCACAAAATCTTCCAACACATGGTTAATATCAGATTAACTGGCTCTGGTGCACACCAATAACAAAATTGATAATCCAATTAAGAAACCACACAATTGATAGTTGGTATTGCAATTTCAAGATACATAAAACAGAAACTGCTGGCACAAGTTTAATAAACCACGCAACACGCAACGGAAGTACTAAAACGGAAGGCAGGTGGAGTTAAAGTGAAGTAAACAAGTCTTAATGAATTTCCGAAGGTAGCACCTAAGTAAACCAGAATTCAGAATCATTCAACAAACAAAATTCGAAGTTCGAACTCCAAATTCCAAGCAACGTCGAATAGTAAAAATAAGCATTAATTGTTATAAGATAGCACATAAGTACATATGAAGCCTTCAACAAACAAAATCGAAGTTCGAACTTCAAACAACATCGAATAGTAAAAATAAGCATTAATTATATTCTAGGGCAAAGCTAAACGTTTCGAATTGCAATAGAACTAACTTGCCTGCATCGAATTAGCGTTGGCCTGTGATTTCTCTGGCGCTCCCATCACAGCTCCTCAAAATTCAAAGCAATAACGAGCATAACCAATCTTGAAGACACTAAATTAGGGTTTTGAGGCGAAGGAGAATGAGAGGGAAAACAATTGAAGTGAAGGGATTAAGTTTCGTTGGATCAACAGGAAACCCTAACGGCCATTGACGCGTGAAATTTCTCTTCACTCTCGCTCTCTCTCTCTGCCCTCTTCTTTCTCTCTCCTGTTTTAATATATTTTCTCTCTCTGTGCAAGACTGAACCCGACCTACGATGAAGCACAAATAGAAGTATACAAAATTACGAGCACAATTTATTAATCATGAAATCTCATATTTGCCCCTAGTGTTCAGCTGAAACTACGAAATGACCATTGACACGCCTGGTCCATGCCACATTGGAGTTGCTGGCTTCCCTCACATTCATCTAATACTTTTATTGATTAAATATGTTTTTCGTTTTCTAAATTCATCAACTCTTATTTTTAATCATTGTAATAAAAAAAATCAATTTAATCCTTTTTAGTTTTTTTTTACTAATTTTAGTTCTTGTTTTTTTATAAAAGTTTACTTTGTATGTTTTAAATAATTTTTTTTATGACTTATTATTTATAAAACTTTAAGATATTTTTAATTTAATAATTTAACTATTTAATCTTAAACTTTTATTAATTTATCTATAATTTCACATTAAATATTAAATAGTTAAGTTATTAAGTTAATGATAT
>JBBPBP010000004.1:4456356-4467348 GCA_037974735.1 Cicer chorassanicum
TTTCAAAATCTCTTTTATTAAAAAATTTATTAACCAAATTAACTAATAAAAAATATATTTGTAGATTAAATCGATTAACTATAGACATATTTGAACACTATTGTGACAGTGTATCACACAATTAAGGACTAAAATAATTGTTTACCCTTACTAAATTTTAAAACAATTCATTAACTAATTAAGATTGATCAAAAATTAATTAAAAATATTCAATTCGTCCATCATTTTATTGTAAATCATATTGTAAATAGATGAATATCCATCCAATCCGTCTAATAAATAAATAGATTAAATAAATTATATATAAACAATAATAATAATAATAATACTTGTTACTTCTAAAAAGTAAAAACAAATTATTATTTTAAAATACTCTTTTACAAATTTAAAAATTGTTTTTTATGTGAAAATAATTTTTATTGTTATTGAAAATTAACCAATTACCTTTCAAAATAGTTATGGTGGTTGACCAAAAAAGACATGTGGTTGACCAACAATTGGAGGTGTTTAATCGGTGTGTGACGATGGTTGTCATACTCTATCTCTTATTTCCTAGTGATTATTTCACTTGATATCGTCTCATCATCAATTAACATGCATAGTGAGTAAACAGTCACAATTAATGGTGTTTGTGGTGCAGTTTATATTGATTTTGAGGCAACAAATTGTCTGAACAACAAAAAAATCACATGTTATTCGACTCGATTGAAAGACACATTCTTTAAAAAAAAAATGATCCAATTCAATTATAAGTGGTTACATTTATATCGAATTTTTAGATATCAAAATTCCAACAGTAGAAAAATATATTAATATGAATACCGTTAAAATATGGTAAAATAGTAAGTTTGATATAAAATATAAATAGAATATACTAAAATTTAACATTGCGGATTAATAATGATCGGTTGTGTTTGAAATATATGAAATAGGAAGAAAAAAAAATACATAAACTAATAGTATTATTAGGGAGAAAATTAAAAACCAATAAATAATATATAAATACAATGTATCATAATGATAAAAAAATAAATAAGTATTACAAATTATTTGTGTAGTTTGGTTTCATTCAATTTTGAAAAAGAAATCCGATATGATCCGTGCAGTTTTCACAAAAATAACATCTAGAAATATCCAATAACATTTGATTTTGTGTGGTTTTTAGTTTTTTGGACCGGTTTGTGGTTTATTTTGGATCGATTTAGATATGAACATCCTTGGTGACATAGAAAACAAATGAACGTGAGTCATCGTCATCGATACAAAATCAAGCAAAGTGATGTAGGTTAAATGCAGATTCAACATAATAATATTACGCGTGACAATATCAACAAATGCAAGATGGTGCAATAGGAATCCTAATCATTAACTACTTTATGCTATATTCTTTTAATTATGGGTTGATATGGGTGTAGAGGCCTCATATTACCCCGCAAACAAAATTATATAGTTAGAGTGATTTACCATTCAACGAAACAACTTAGCGGTGTTCTGCCTTTACATAAGACTTTTCCGGTGATAACCCCATCAAGGTATTCTGAACTGTACAGCTCTCAACACGTCAACCTATTTAAATGCAACATGCATATCATAATAATCATAATCGATCGTCATTGTTCAACAACACTAATCACATATATGCAACTAAGTGTGCTACGACATATTAACATTTATCATTGTCATATCAACGGTAAGAACAATATTCAATTTTATTAACTTACTTGTAGATTAATAGTTTAACCTTAATATCTAACTTTAATTAGTAGTCAATCTAAAGAAAAAAATTGTAATTCTAGTTAATTATTAAGCTAATTGATCATTATTACTTACTTTAATCGATTACTCCTAATAGTTTAATCGACTATTCTTATATTCATTGGTTAATGACATAATCTTAATCGATTAATGTATGAATTAGTCATTTTCTACGTTTGATTCTTAACCTATTCATTTATTAAGTCATCCTTAATTGATTAATTATGGTTTATAATTTATATGTTAAATACCACCTGTGGTCCCTTAATTTAATTTCGGTTAACGATTTGGTCATTTATCTTTCTTTTTTTTCCCGATTTAGTCTTTTATGTTTTTAAATAATTTCAGTGTTACCCTTTAAGTGAGATTCCGTTAAGAAAAGGTTAAAAAATCTCTCATTTAAATCATTGCATATGTTCATCAAACCTCTATGAACGATTGTCACTGACCTGAAGTGATTTTTATGGAGTATAAATACCAATAGTTTCAGTTTTAACGAATCAATTATACTATCAAACTTAGAACAAACTTCGAATATTTTTCAGAAATATTTCCAAAACATAAATGGTAACTTTTTATGAACTTGGATGAGGAATTTTTTTAACTTTTTCTTAACGAAACCCCACTTAAAGGGTAACGCTGAAATTGTTTAAAAACATAAAGAACCAAATCGAAAAAAAAAAAAAAAGATAAAAGACTAAATCGTTAACTGAAATTAAATTAAGAGACCACATGTGGTATTTAACCTAATTTATAATAGATCATATTTTAATCGATTATTTTCCAACTTCAATTTTTGTTGGTTTTATGCATTACATTAATCTATTAATATTTTCTCTCAATTCAGTTATTATTTATTAATCTTAACACTGATTGATTAACCATAAACAATAATTGTTAATATTGTATAAAAATAGAACAACGTGCAATTTTCTAAAGTATAATCCTTTTTAATTCCCAATTATCAACATAACTCAAAATACACCATTCACAAATTTCTTCAGACATATATCATCAATCACACATAACACCAATCATTGACCTAAACATCATCACCAAATATCATAATTTAAGTAAAAAACTAAACATGATAAGAGATGGTATAATACCTAAAGAGTATTAAGACAATTCATATTTTAATATATTAAAATGAACTTTGTTTATTTTAATTTTCTTGTAATAATTCTTAGTTTATTTTAATTAATAGTGTCACTTATGGTCCATTTATATTTAGAGATAGTTTTACTATAGATAAGCATATGTAGTCTCATACGAGACATTTTGGAAATGAATTAAAATTTCTAGTAACGAAAATGGTGAAAGTGAGAAAGCATCTTATTTGGTTCTTCCATTAGAACCCTTGATGTTTATAATTTATATAATATGGATTATCTTCATGCTCTTCCTGTCTATATCGTGGTATAAATAGAAATCACATAGCGTATTCCACTATCCTCACAACGGTTCTAAATACATAAAGTAGTTGGTGCAAATTCAGAGATCGTGAAACGTTACTATTTAATAAATATACTCAATCTACTTAATATATATAAAGAGTCAAACTCTCCTTCATATTTGAATTGACAATTTCTCATATCATTGACTCAGTTGCAAAAAAGTACAACTTTTGTTATTCACAATATAAATGTTTGAATTGAATACAAATAAAAAACAAAAAGTTAATTTGATATGAAAATAAGAAAAAACACAAAACTTGACGTCACTTTACCAATTAAGAATGATTATGATCGACGAATGAAACAATACGATTTAAAGCTCCTTGAACGATAGAACACTGAACAACAAATGGAATTGAAATAGGTCTATAAATAACAAAGTTACGAGTGTTTATGGATTTGTGAGACACTAAAATTTACCAATTTGAAAATCTACAAATTTATGAAATTAAAAAGGAACCCAAATTTGGCTACACGAGACTTGAAATAATTGTTATTTTTAAGTTTTAAGACATTGATAGATTAATCGAGTAAAAATAGGATCCTATAGTATTAAGTCACGCGTTAGTAGTTACTCAACCTAAATTAGTCGATTACTCATTTTCCTAATCCAATAATGTTATTTATTTTTTGACTAATTGTTTTAAAGCAATTATGTACTATTTCTACGTGTGGATGTCATGATTGTGTTAATGTTTTTCAATATAGTATAGCATGATAAGCATCAACACCATCATCATTAATTGAATTTTATGTAATACTCACAAATAACCTTTTTGGCCCTCTCAACTAATAGATTTTTTGATATGTATATGACTATAAGTTGTTTCGATAATTTATCACTAAAAGTATCACAAATATTTGTCAATTGATATGTTTGAATAAGTAAATCCAAACATATCCCCGAACAAGAATAAATTACCAATTTAATCGTCAATCTTGTAATAGTTAGTCAAATTCATTCCTTAAAATTGCAAACTAAAAAGAACATTGCAATTGAAGAGCTTACATCAAAATTATGTATCACTTAATTTTTTGTTTTAGAGTATGAGGTGGTAAGTTAAAAGCTTACATGTAACTCCACTTAGTTATACCAAAATTTGATATTCGTGTATTTGTTTTGTCTTAACCCTTTGATTCTTATGAGATATGGTTTTAGTAATTCGGGTTTAGCTAAAAGTTAAATAAAGTTTTAAAAATATTGGAAACACTCTATTTTATACATTGACTTTAACACCCACTCTCTTATTAAGTGAAATATATGTGAGTCTAACCACTTTGTGAGTGACTTATTTTGAAAGTGTGAGATGTATATTAATTTTATCCAATAAGAGAGTGAATATTAAAGTGAGTGTTGGAAAAAATATTCCTATCACTTCTCATAATATTTTACCAATAATTATTTCAATTATAGTTCAAACTTAGATATTCTTGATAAATATATCCTTAACTAAAAGTTATTAGTTATTCGAATTCAACCACTTAGTTGTCTCTAACTCATTCAAGCACACTTAATTGAATATAGTTATCAGAGAATAAACATTCAAAGAGTATAAATTATTTTAAACACTCAAGTGCATAAAGAACTGATGGTAGGTGGTACAAATAAACTCACCTTTTGATTTGCCTTTTAATGTGCTCCAACTTTTTTTATCTGCAACACCTAATATATTTTGAGCAAAATTTGGGATACAATTCAATTTTGTGAGCTTTTCTGATGGATCATCTTCCACTCTTGCAAACATTTGTGGGCCAATGTTGTGACATAAGAAAATAATTGTAATTAGCTATTGAGATTACAAATTGGTTAACAATGACAACGCAAAAGATTTGCAGTTCTAATTATTCCCCATAACAAACATCTCTACCTTTGATAAAATTGTCATATTCTACCCTAAATTACACATTTGATCAACGATTACGTGCATTGAAATACTTTTTTGTAGAGGAGAAATAAAAAAAAGAAAACTATAACGAAGTACAGGATATAAAAAAAAGCTTATAATATAGACAAATAAATTATAAATTAGTTTTTTTTTTTCATATAAATTAATTAAGGGTAGTGCTAAGGCACTTGTTAAGAATAAAAAAAAAATTATACAAAAAAAATCACTTTTAGAATTTCAAAGTATCAAATATACAACTTTCAAAATTTTGTTTTGGTTTTCAATTTTCTAATAAGTGTCCTAATTTAGTGGTACTGCAAAATAGAATCTATGTATTTATTTTTTATAATCAAAACGAATTACAACACAGTATAACTTTATAAGGGGTACTTCAATTCAACTCAATACAAGAAGTGCAATGGCCACTATGAAGGCAGTCAAATGGATTATTACACCGATTAACGAAAACATAAGCACATGACAACAAAGGTTAATATACTACTCATAACCAAGACAAAATGTTTGATACCAAAAACAATACTATATATATCATTCATTTTACTCTGAAAAATAATTTTGTTACAAACTGACCAAATACACCAGAAAATAGTTAATCAAATGAACTTTTTTCACATTCTTCAACTTTTTCCCTTTGCTCAAATATTTAAACCAAATAAAATGTTGATGACTACTGTCGACACAAACCTCATTCACCCCCGTCCACTAAAAGACTTTCATCCAAATAATCCTTGTAACATTATAATCAAAAAAATAAATGGGAACAACTTACAAGCTCTCTAAAACATAGAACACAAGATGGAGTGAAGCTATAATTTAAAGCATCTCCTTTCAATAATTATTGCGAGTTGGCAACCTCAGCAACAAAAGTTTCCAACAACAAAAAAAAGAACTTCAGAAGGTACCTTATTTTTCCAAAGTGTTTGCAAATCCTTAAGCAAAGTTGGGTCTGATGCTTCGTTGAAGTTGTTATAGTTAAGAGAATTAACATCTCATAACAGTAAAACCACATACTCTATCAACAATCCAAATTCATCGATCACGCACACCAGGATCAAACTGTATCACGTCAAACATATCATGAAGCTCATTAATTTGCCACATTGATATCGCCTAACTGTCACTTCCAACCTAAATCAACCCAAATTATCGTCTCTTGAATCTTTGCAGATTGATTATTTGACAAAGCCATAAGAGATTTTCTCCAAATCACTTGTCTCTCAAAAAGTCAATATTGTCCCCATTTTCAATATTGCAACAAATGTTAGAAGCAAACCAATTAGGTTATTCTAAATAAGCATCACTCTATATTGAACAACTCATTAATAACCTTCTTGGAGCCTTATAAAATGATTAAAAAAAATAAAGAGGAATGCTACTCAAAACACCGACTTGATCAAAAGCAATCTTCCATCCACTAGACAATGTATTTCATTCTAACAACTTAATAGTTTTCTTGTGTTATGGATGACATGTAGCCAAGTTATACACTGCATTGGATTGTCTCCCACTGACAAGTCAATTAACTTAAATGGGATTAATCTAGAAGCACATAGTTATAAGGCGGATATAGCTTCCAACAAATTTTCGTCAAGATTGATGCCAAAGAGTTTACTTTTACAAACATTCACTTTTAGCCCAAAAAATAAATTTTCCCAAGAACCTTCACCTAGCAGGATGGTATAATCAACATATTGGAAAATATCAATTTTCCATGAATCATTAACCCGAAACCCCACGAACACCTTTTGTTGAACACGGAACCACACCAACCTAACTAATCCTTCAGAAGCAATCAATAGCAAAAAAATGGAGCAAAAAGATCCCATGCCTGAGGCCTCACCCCACTGAAAATCTGTCGGCCAGACTGCCATTAACAAGCCTTGACATACTGCTAGAAAAATATAAGCCTTAATCCACACAATCAATTTACTACCAAAACCCATTCTAACCATCATGTATTCCAAATATCCCCAACAAATGCAATTGTAAGCCTTTTCAAAATCGACCTTTAGTAGAAAACAACAATCCTTTCTTCTTTTGACAAGATCAATAACTTTATTCACGATAACAACTCCATCAAACACTTGTTGACTAGGAAGAAAAACATTTTAAAGATAAGAGATTATAGAAATAAGAGTTTATTTTAAACTAGCAACCAACAATTTTGCAATAATTTTATAAAAACATCCTATAAAATAAATGGGTCTAAAATCATTTATCTTATGTGGGCGATCCAATTTAGAAATGAAAGCAAAAAAACGCATAAGTAAAACGTTCCTATGAAATTCAGACAAAAGCAACCACATCATCCTTAATGATATCCCAGCATTAATAAAACCTACATCTGAAAAAATGAGTATTTATTATCACAAAATAATAACAAACCATATAAATATTGCCCAAATAAGTAGGTGCAGTACTATTAATATAAAAAAAAAAGTAGTATAAAAAGTTTTAATGAAAAAGTGGTTTATGGTTTATCCGCCCCTCTTTGTTTACTCCGCCAGCTTCCCAGTTTTCTTATTTTCCTCCTAACACCTAACGGACTCCACGAGGTCCTTCTCTTTCTTTTATACACTCTTCCTCAGATCTCTCTTCTCTTTCTCTCTACATCTTCATTTCCCCATTTCCATTCTCTCCTCTCTGCAAAATGCAATCCTCTCTCTCACTCTCCCTTTCTCCTGCCATCTTCTCCAGATCACATCCCTCTTTTCCAGTCTCCTCTGCCAAGCCTCTCAACCTCAGCTTCTGCGGTTTAAGACGCGAGGCGTTGGGATTAGGTTTTGCAACTTCTCTTAACCGTAATCTCCGCCAGCTTCCTCGCCGCCAACACTCCGCGGTAGTATCCGCTGCGGTATCTGACAATGGCAGCACTTCTGGATCCTTTGATTATGATTTGTTGATTATTGGTGCTGGTGTTGGTGGTCATGGTGCTGCGCTTCACGCTGTCGAGAAGGTTTGATCTCAATAATCTCATTTCATTTCAACTTTTTATTGCGAGATTCATAATTATTTCAGTATTTCACAGTCAATTTTGCAACTAAATCAGTAAATAAGTTCAAACTTCAAAGCGATACTGACGATATGCACATAGAAATTCATATGTAAATGATTATTACTCACTCCGTCACAAGATGAGTGTCACGCATATGGCTCATTTCACACATATTACGGAAAAAGAATAATTATTTATCCAAATTAGTCTTCTTAACTATTTGATGTGTTTTTCGTTATCATAAATGCAGTATAGAATTAAAGGTTTGAAAGTAGTATACATAGTAATAATTAAAGGATACAATTGAAAAAAATAATTAAAGTTACAATGAAAATTGAGAATGATATTCATTTTGACATAAATTTTTCTTGCTAAAGTGTGAGACGAAGATGGAGTATTATCTATATGATAAATCAAGTAATTTTCATTGTTAAATGCTAGTTATTATGTGATAAAGTAAGATGAATCATGAATGTCACATTTTTTGTGCGAGTGAATTTTGATAAAGCATTGATTGCAGGGATTGAAAACAGCTATAGTGGAGGGAGACGTGGTGGGAGGGACATGTGTAAACAGAGGATGTGTTCCTTCTAAGGCTCTTTTGGCTGCTAGTGGTCGTATGCGGGAACTAAAGAGTGATCATCATTTGAAGTCTTTGGGTTTACATGTAAGAATGTTACGTTATAGGCTCTCTTAAGTCTATTATTGTAATTAGAATTAGAATTAGAATTTAGAATACTATACGTGATGAAGAGAGGTGTAGAATGAGTGCAGTTGCATGTGATGTTACCTTTGTATGTTTGGATTTTTTCAGGTTTCTGCTGCTGGGTATGACAGACAAGGAGTAGCTGATCATGCTAACAATCTTGCTTCAAAAATCCGTAGTAATTTGACCAGCTCCCTAAAAGCGATTGGAGTAGACATACTTACTGGTTTTGGTACTATAGTGGTAGGTGGCGTATAAATATTATTATGCAATCTATGCTTTGTGAACATGCGATTTGATTCACAACTTAAATTAATTTTTATTGTTTCAAGCACACTCTTAGTGAAAGGAAAGGAACTATCTGTTTCCTGAAATGGCAGAAGAAACTTTTTACATTTTCATTTGCTGCCATGCATGAATCTGTGCAGGGTCCTCAAAAGGTGAAAATTGGCTCTTCAAACAGCATAGTAACTGCAAAAGATATCATCATTGCCACTGGTTCTGTTCCTTTTGTTCCCAAGGGTGTTGAAGTTGATGGTAAACATCAATTTTTCCTTTCATGTTATGAATATTTGATGCTCATTCTAGTTTTACATAATTTAGTTGACTTCTGGTCTTTCATTTACAAAAAGTTGGACTAAACTCTAGAAAAAACTGAAGTCCTATGAAAGGAAAAAAGGGATCAATTTTCCATTAGAGATATGTTTTGGTTAATAGTATATAGAATAATATCGGAGAAAATTAATTTGGTTTTATGACAGGGATGTAAACCGTGAAAGCAATATACTTTCTAAGAAGATTGATAGAGGTATACCTTAGGAATCAAAATGACTTGTGCATAGTTTTTATTGCTTTGGAGAAGGGATGGTTAGGATGCCTAGAGAGAGAGGTTTTGTGGATGGCTTTGGAGAAGAAAATAGTTCATATTGCTTATACTCAAGCAAATTACTAATATTCATAGTAAGGTTATAATAAGTGTGAGAACTGTGAAAACATGGTATGCCACATATGATAACTATAATACCAATTTTCAGCTGAGTCCGAATTTTTTTAACTTGGTCTCGAATATGCTTATTAAATATACTTAAGAGCCAGTGACGTGATGCGTAGCTTTTGAAGATAACATAGTCCGAGTTGGAGAGAGGCAATGTAGTCAAATTGCCGCCATAATGTTCTGGCATAGTGGATTCTTTGCCCAATTGCTAGAGGCTGCAACAGCTATTGTATCAGCCACGTTTCCCCCATAGACACCATGTTTATATGGCGTATTTTTGGCTTGCTGCCATTGTCCTTCATCTGCCACTGATAACATTGGAGAGAAGTGATAAACTGAGATGTAGAGACAAGCTTTCAAAGCACATGAATTTTATTTAAAGTAAATGCAAAAAATGAAGTATCCGAAGCATAAGTTTACAGGAGGTGCAGTAATTTAAACTTAGAGGTGAAAGATAGAGATTATACTGTACCTCAATTCGCATTTTGTAGGAACCTTGGGTCAATCACATGTCATACAAAATGACAAAGAAATAGTGAGAGATGTACCTATAGATGGAATCATCCCCTTGAAAATGCAAGGTAATACTGCCTACAAAAGATTCACACTGGGTTTGACCCTTACTTGAACCTCACCATGGCTAGCGCTCTTCAGCATCAGCCATCAGGTTGCCTTTTTTAATTTTACTATAAGTTTTGTAATTTTGCATAAGACTGAATGTTGGACAGTGAAGAGTCAGGAGGAAAATAAGCTCCATATTGCAAATACGATGACATTGCGAATGATGAGTATGCAAATAAGACAAGAAAGGATTTAGAATGAATGCATTAGAGAGAAAGTTGGGTAGCACATAATACATATTGCGGATAAGACCTTTAGAAGTTCTAGTAAAGAGTGTAGATTAGTTGGAGAGTAGTCCAATAGTTAGAAGAAGATGGAGGCCAAGAAAAATTATATAAATTTATAATCAAATATGAGGGATTTTAAGTTTAAATGGTTTGATTTTAGAAATGATTTACCATTAGATATTATTAACGTCATTTGATTCATGTAGTCAACTCTGCCTATTTACAGTCCATGTGGTTAAGGGGCATCAAGTATACAGAAATAGCCATTATCTCTGCAACAGTGGAAAATTTAAGAAAAATTCCCTATATCCTAATTTGTACTTCCCCCCC
>JBBPBP010000004.1:4467390-4478338 GCA_037974735.1 Cicer chorassanicum
CCCCCCCCCCCAAGTATCGATGTTCAATGTATGGTTTACCTTCCATGTAATTCAAAATTTTAAAAATTCTGTCTGGTCCTAAGATTTGTCATGAGGAAATCTTCTTCTTTATGACCTACATTTGATAATCTCTTGATTTCTTTTTAAGTTTTATTGGCTGTGATCATTTCTTAATAAAAAAATTCCAACTGTCACCTCTAGGGAAGACTGTGATTACCAGTGACCATGCACTCAAACTGGAGTCTGTTCCTGATTGGATAGCAATTGTAGGAAGTGGGTATATTGGCCTTGAATTCAGCGATGTATATACGGCACTTGGAAGTGAGGTGACGCATCGTTGTGATACTTTTACTTTTTTTTCCACTATCCTTTGTTCATGAGAAATATTTGCAAAAAATTGACTATTATCCATTGAAATCAGAAACTTATGTTTGTGTTGCAAATCATATTGTTGTTGTTATAGTTTTTATTAGTTCTAGAAGTTAACAGATATATAATCTTTATATTATTTCCATATAATAAAAGTTAGGTTTGTAGTTTATTGTAAGTTAAGTAATTATTGGTATTATGCAGGTTACTTTTGTTGAAGCTTTAGATCAGCTTATGCCTGGATTTGATCCTGAAATCAGCAAGCTGGCTCAGAGGGTTCTTGTAAATCCCCGTAATATTGACTATCATACTGGAGTTTTTGCATCCAAGGTAACTACATCTTTTAATTTCTTGATTCAGTTTTTGTTGATTGGTTACTTTGACAAGCCACAGGCCTCACATTTTCCTTATAGATCACTCCTGCAAGGGATGGAAAACCTGTCTTGATTGAACTGATTGATGCAAAAACCAAGGAACCAAAGGACACTTTGGAGGTAACTTAATCTTTTTATTAGAAAGATTTCAAGTAAACTCATTGTTCATGTGTTAAATGTGTTAAGCTGAAGTGCCGAAGCTTCTGGTAGTTGATTCAATAAAATCAGATCTTATTTTTAAACCCATAAGTGCTTAATGTACTGGCTATATGTTTAGCATATGAGTGCATGAAACTGCACTGAAGCAGAAAATCTATATGACTGATTCACAATTAGATTCCACTTCTTTCTCTTTTCCCTTTTTTCTTGCTTTGCTAAGGGGTCAGTTTTCCATGCTTAGTTTCAGAGATAGCACCTTCTGTACTATGTTAGTTTACCTCTTGTTTACCTGTGTATTTTATTTGGATTTGTTACAAGCTATTTTCTTTACTTTGTTACAGGTGGATGCTGCACTAATAGCAACTGGAAGGGCTCCATTCACACAAGGTCTAGGACTGGAGAATGTATGTATTTCTAACGGAAATGGGTTTAGGATAGGAAATTTTCGCTGAAGGAAATGAGTGTATATATTTGTATATTGTTCCTACAGGTTGATGTAGCAACACAGCGAGGTTTTGTTCCTGTGGACGAGCGCATGCGTGTAATTGATGCAAATGGCAAGCTGGTTTGTCTGAATTTCTCATGCATTAATTATCTTTTATCTGACTTATTGTTACTGATATAGGATGTGGAATGATAGGTACCTCATTTATACTGTATTGGCGATGCAAATGGAAAGATGATGCTTGCTCATGCTGCCAGTGCTCAAGGAATTTCAGGTAAGTGGAAACTGATGTCATTTTTCCATTAATTTTTTTTTTTTTTTTGCTTCAGTTTCACCTTATTAAAAATATTCTGACAGTGGTTGAACAAGTCACTGGAAGAGATCACGTGCTCAATCATTTAAGTATCCCAGCTGCATGTTTCACTCATCCTGAAATTAGCATGGTTGGATTGACAGAGGTATATCAGAACTCGGCACTCCATTTTTCAACTCTGCTACCCCCTTTGCCACTATGTTATTCATACAATAAAATTACTGTTGTCCTTCAGTGGAAATTCTTATGTGTTATGACCTAACTTAAAACTTGCAGCCTCAAGCAAGGGAGAAAGGTGAAAAGGAGGGGTTTGAAGTCAGTGTTGCTAAAACAAGTTTTAAAGCTAACACGAAAGCTCTAGCAGAAAATGAAGGGGAGGGACTTGCCAAGGTTATATTTTTGTATCTTGCTCCCACCAATGCTTATTAAAGTGTTAAATGCTTTTGATGAATTCTGTACTAAAGAATTTCTTTGGTGGTACCAAAATTATTTGGTCATGACAGTTGTTCTACATTCTTATCCATTTTTTTATCTGGATGTGTTTTTTTGTGTGTTCATATACAGGCTTGACATTGCTAACTGTCATTTACACTGTCATGCAGTTGATATACAGACCTGACAATGGAGAAATCCTAGGAGTTCATATTTTCGGTTTGCACGCAGCAGATCTCATCCATGAAGCATCCAATGCTATAGCATTAGGGACACGTATTCAGGTAATATTTCTACTGACCGACACTGTAATTTATACACAGTGATGCACCTGGGTTTTAAGACTATTACTAGTCACCAATGTCTCTTATTGTCTTATCCAATCTATCTACTAAACCTCACCGTTTTGTGGTACCATGCAGGACCTAAAACTTGCAGTTCATGCACATCCAACTTTGTCTGAGGTTCTTGATGAGCTATTTAAATCAGCAAAGGTGAGATAATCCTTAATGTAGTATCAACATGTTATTGAGTGTAACATACAACATCTCTGTTGACTTTATATTACACACACCGTAGAGCTAGTTCATTGTAACACCTGCATTAATATGCGTTCTCTTCTATTACTGAGGCAGGTTAAAGCACACGCATCTATCCCAGTAAGTGAACCAGTTGCAGTATAATCTTCCCAAACAAAGTATAAATTTTTGAAGAAATTTGCTTGTATTAGGGACTTCCGAAATATTCCGCATCTTCGGGCTTAAGAAGGGAGCACATTCAAAATCCTGTAAAAGAAGGGAACCGTTTGAGGGAGATCACCGCCAGCCTGATAATGGATTGCCGCAGAATATTACTTGTATTGATACATTTTTTTCTTGATATTTTTAGTGCCTGTCAAAGATGCTTATATCTATTATTATTGTTCTTTTTAAGCTAGTTTGCTCTTCCTAGTAGTAGTCATCGAGAAGGCCTTTGAAAGTGGCCTATTTTTTCAGTGGTTTAGTCTTGCAATACATGTACCATAACAATTTAACAAATTTAATATTATGATATTTAAGTGTTGGCAACTCATTCTTTCTTTCAACTTCTATGATTAATGATTCAAAATGCAATTGTTTATTATACTTTGGTAATAGTAATCAATTAACCCCTCCGTCCATTTATTTAGGGGATGTTTTGTTTCAACTATAAGAATTACATTCTCAGTGATAAATTAATATACTCATGTTTGTTATAAAAGCTTCATATGAAGCTGGGAATAAAACTAATGTAACTACCTATCTTCCACTTCTTTCAAAAATTCACACGTATACAAATCAAACAAATTTTTTTTGAAAATATCTAGGAATAAGTTTCCCGTCATTAATTTTTTGAAATAAATTTCTAAGCCGCGATATTTTAGGAGAATCTCTTTTTGCATATTTTGATGTTATGTACGATTTTTTTTTTCTTCTTATTTTCATCGTAGTTTTAATTTTTTAGATTTTTCTAATAAGGTTTTCAACAAAGTTGTTGTTTACTCTTCTCAAACCATTTATTAAGGTGTTCTAAATGATAGGTTGTAGTTTTATGATGTGATTTTTATTATGTAATATTTTTGTATTCTAATTTTTGTTTAAATAAAATATATTATTCTTCTTTTTGTTTGCCTCTTATTTCTAGGTAGAGGTAGAAATAAGTAATACAGACTCATAAAGACATATAGTCTAGTCTACGACAGATTTAAGTCAAATTAGACTTTTTCTATATATAAGTCAGGTTAAGACCATTTTAAAAGTCTATTTAATTAAAAAAAAATTAAATTAATACCACTGAAAATATCTTTTAAACTAATCAGATCGGACTATTTAATTAAAGATAAATAAAAAATTTATTACTATTATAATATTATGCTTTTTTTGTTGTTAAATCATAATTTTTTTAATATATCCTGCAATTTAAACATATTGATCAAGATTAATATTTGACATATTTAAAAATAAACATAAAATATAATTGAAATACAATATAATATAATATTAAATAATCTAAAATATCATATTAAATATCAAAATAGAATTTAAGTGAAACAAAATTTATAATACACTAATTATAAATTATTCTACATATCATCAATTAACTAAAAAATGGTCAATCACATGACATATCAAATCAAACCATTAATAGAGAAATGCGCATTGCTTACTAGTATTTTTTATAGAGGAATGTGCATTGCTTATTCGTTTCCCTTGAATGTCTATAAGATAAGAGAGAATTTTAGAATGCGAGTGTCAAAAATATCTGGGAGAAGAAATATATTCTGGCAATTTCAAAAACTGACATAAAAAACATTAAAACCTTCACTTTGTCTCGGTAATTTATTTTTTCATGTGAAAAATTTATGTTCCAATTTTTTAGAAAAAGTGGAAAATCTGAAATTCAAGATTTTTTAAAAATGATAAATTCAGAAAATATTTAAGTTCCCTTTATTTATTTATTAATAAGTTCCATTTTTTTTGTCGAATGAAAATACTTATGTTCCTAATTTTTTATAATTAACAGTTATATTTGGGCTGTCTAGAATTAGCAGATTCATTTTAAGGAGGGCCAAGCCCACCTTACCTCATACTTCGGTCCATATATATAACTCCTTCTATTTCTTAATTGCTCCTTACCTACACAGAAAAAACCCTAGCCCCATTTGGATCTTCGAATTTAGGGTTAGCTCATTCACTATTTCTTTCGCATTTCACTCTCTATCCATTCCCCTTCTTTGTTTAATTCTGTTTTGGTTGTGTTGAATTTCAGAGATGGCGAAGTCAAAGAATCACACAGCTCACAACCAATCTTACAAGGCACACAAGAACGGCATCAAAAAGCCAAAGAGGCACCGTCACACTTCCACCAAAGGGGTATGTTTTCATTCTCCTTTGTATTTCTCAGTTTTCAACTTTTTTTTTCAATTTTCAATTGATTGATATAGTTTTTGATGTAATTTTGGTTAATAGTTTATTGTTGTTGATTCTGTAGATGGATCCTAAGTTTCTGAGGAACCAGAGGTATGCAAGGAAGCACAACAAGAAAAATGGTGAAATCGCCACCGAAGAAGAGTAAATTGTCTACTTTAATGCGGCTTTTAGGATTCTCATATATGTTTTTAGTCAAAGTTATCTTTAATTTGATGGGATTATTTAATTTAGCGAAATCTATTAATCTGTTAGCATTTTTGCTGGTTTTTGTTATAGACACTTGAATTTTGATTCCGAATATTTAGTTACTGCTATAGTAATCTTCAACGTTAATGCCAGAATTCAGAACATCAATTCTGTTGTTTTTAGTATTGAAATTAAGCTGTATGCTTAAGTTGTCTTCTAAATGTCAACTTTGTGTGCTTTGTAGTCCCATTTAGCCTGTAACAGAAACATTGCCCTGCGATTCTTTCAAAGCAACAATTTGCGGTTGTTGAAATGCACCCAAACTTGCGGTTGCTTAGCATTCTTGTAGACGGTAGACTTAATTATTTTTGGCCTGGAAACAGCAAATAGGACCTTGTTCATGACATCTACCCTGTTTGCTTCAGTTTGGAGTATAAATTATTAGTATCACGAGGAGTTCCTTTAGTTTGGATTGGAGGATAAACATAATGACTTACAGTTTATTTATTAGTATCAGAGACAAATTACCCTCCAACACTCTTCAAAGTTCTGTTCTGGTACATTCTTTCAGTTCATTCAAATTGGGGTTGTTAACTCTTTAGAGAATATAAACCCTGGTGAAACGTCCCTTTTGATTATTTTACCATTTTTTGGAGTTGAAACCGTTTCCTTCCTCACCTCAATGTCAAGAAACCCTTCTCATCCCATCTGAGTTCTAACAGGGTGTTAACATGTTATTAGTATCACTCAAAGCAGTTGATTTCCTTCTGAAACTTGTTATTGGCTTTCATTTTGATCTGTCAATGGACTTCACGGGTATGGGTTGACTCGATCCACTCAATAACCCAACTTTATGTTCTCGATTTTTTCCATGGGCCAATCTTGTCAAACGTCAAATCGTTTTTGATCAGATAATGATTTTATTGATTCAAACCTACAATTCCAAACCGGCGAAAGGCAAATATAATATTTATTTCAATTTACTTATTGTAATTTTAATGAAATCAAATTTTAATGAAATCAAATTCCATTTAACTATATTTTTTTTGTGATGTTAAAATGTTAAATTTTATGAACCTTGGGTTATTTCTCGTTTGACAAGAAATTTGGATTCTTTGTACAACCCAAATCAATTAGATATGATTAGGTCGGTGATGGATCTAGTCATAAACAACATAATCTTACTTTGGAACACCCATACGAGTTAGAGATAATAGTGAGGGGTAGTGAGAAAGGGTTGCAGAGTTTTACCTCAGATTTTGTTTTTAAAGTAGACATTTGGGAGAAGAAACCCCGTTAATGTATGTTCACATTCTTATTAATTTCGTGAGCAAGGTGTACGGGAGAGGAGACATGAAAAGAAAGTACAAATTAATAGATAGACACCGATACGAGCATGAGTAGAAAAAATGATACTGTTGGAGTAACGTCCACCATGGCAAAATGCTTGGAGTTAGTTCGTTGGATAATTATAAAATGGTCTACTTAGAGTGATCTAATAATTGGATATCTTGTCAAATAACAATGATACCTTTTTTTTTCTTTATCTATTTCTCATCTCCATTACTAAGTTTTGAAGTGATTTGAGCTATATAATAGGGATTAGACTCAACTAAATATATTAACTTTTCTTGTCTTTGTTTTTGTTTATAAATAATTTTGAAAGAAGTGTTAATTTGTCTAATGTTTTAACACCAACCTAGTAAAAAGATCTAACAATAGACATTAATAAACACAAACGCATCTCCCTGTAACTCTACACTCCATCACTCAGTAAACTATCGCATCATTTAAAAACGTCCTTTTAGTAGCTTTGGCATCTACCTGACTGAAGTGAGTGAGAATAGACATCATATTTTCAGAACCAAAAATTGAAGTGAATAATAAACATTGGAGATGACAAGTCAAATTGGAGACGACAAATTACTAGTGGAGTACAATTTGAAACAAAACATATAGCTCTCTAAATACTAAAACAAAAAAGGCAAAAATAACCCATATTTACAAGTCAATCAACACGAGATAGTATATTGAGCCATTGCTTATAAAAAGTTCAAAATTTAGATTATATAGTTATATTAATATGTTTTTATTCAAAGACCCCATAATTTACAGTCTCATCACATAACCAAGCATTTTCTTGTAACAAACAACTTTTTTATTTTTAAAAAGGATGCGATAGAGTAAATAATATTAATTGTAAAACACCCGTCCTTGACAGCAGCATACAAAAATATGGATTAGTGAAATTAACCACCACAGAAATTCAAGACAACGTTAGTGATCGCAAAAGAAACTATTTAATGAAATAAATGGGTCTTCGAGATTATCACATATTTAATTCAAAATAAAATATAAATAAAAATAATAGTTGAAAAATTAATGTCGAGTTAGAAGTTACAATTAGATACATCAACTTTTCAATTTATGTATTTTATAGAACTTATAAAGTAAAAAGCAAAAACAACTTACAAGCATTACAATTTATGTCCATAAACTGCATTTGATTAATTTACTCCATAATTTATTCAAATAGGCTTTTTTCAAACACACCTTAAATATGTTTTTGAACGAAACATTACAGTATAAAAATCTTAACTTTAAATTGTCATCAAGATCAAATGTATCTACCATAAGATGCATTTGATTAATACAATATATAACAAAAAACACCTGCATTTAGAGCTCATAGACTGAGGCAAGATGGGAACGACAAAGGACAAGCATTGGCCTTAAAAAATAACAAAAGATAAATTGCAACAATGAAAGTCAACTACAAATGTCACTAAAAAATGTCACTAAAACAATTGGCCTTTAAAAATGAAAGTCAACTACAAATGTCACTAAAAAATGCTGTTATTTGAGAACCCTCATAAAGTGTTGGCAACCTGTTAAACCGTGTAAAGTATTTTCTTGTAACAAAAGCAAATTTTATTATTCAAAAAGATGAGATAGGCTACAGAATATTATTGTAAACATTCCTATGTTTGAGTAAAAGCCAACCAAAAGTTTTGGGTCACTGGAATGACACCCAATGATTCACTAACTTTCAATTTCTTTAAAAACCAAGATTTAATAAATAAATAATTGAAGGGTTTTTAATAGCTTATTTTGTTACTGTATTCAAATTACATCTATAGTGAAAGAAAATATGGATCATAACTTAACAAAAACACCTGTATAAAGCATTTCTATAAACTAATTTAAGGATCTTTAAAGGTAAAAAAAAAGCCTTTAAACTCATTCGATTAGACTTTTTGAAACAAGCCTTGATACACATTCAAACAGGCTTTTTGAGGTATAACCAAGATCAATAACTCAATAACCCCTGGTTGATTAGTAGCTCATCGACTATATGCAAAGAATGGGGATGGCAAATAAGAAGCATAATATTATGTAGTTCAAAACTGACCGGGGTTAATACCACAATAATTTATATACTAAAACCAATGGCAAATCAAAACGAAGACCAATTACACACCACAGATTGACACCTTGCAATGCCAGATAACCTTTTAAAAACCTGTTAAACTAAGCTATTATTGAGATTAATAAATAAAAAATTGTAACCGGTCAGAAGGGAGGAGAGGGGTTTGTGGAGAAGAGTACAAAAAATTAGGGAAAAGGTTTCAACCAAAAAAGGGGGAGGAATGGCACCCCTTCGTCAGGGATTTTTTCCAACTAAACAATCAAAACACCCAAATTCAAATAACTGAAAAACTGTGCTAGAACATAACTTTGAAGAGTATTGGAGGATAACTTTTCTCCATAATAGTCATAAATTGACAGTGATAAGTTTTGTAGTCCCATCCAAACTAAAAAAAACCTTTCGAATGAAACTGATAAATAATGGAATTTTGGATAATACCCTTGGATAAGCTAATAAAATATTTTTTTTGTAAGTTTGGTAAATACTTCCTTTCTCCTACAAACTGAAACAAACAATTACGGCATATCCATGTTTCTGTTTCAAACCAACTAAACTGATGTCTACAAGCATGCTAAATTGAATCGATCACAATTATCAGAATAAAGCAATGGCTGTCAATGGACATGTAAAAGAAAATTTAAGCACACATTGAAGATTACAGTAGCAGTGAGTGAAAACACAATCAACTAAATATTCATATGATAAAAATTCAATAGTGTTCAACAAAAACCAGCAAAAACGCTTATAGAGTACTGCATTTTCACTGAATTAAAAATAAAACCGGGAAATACTACACGATACAGATTTAAAGTAAAACATTAAGAGCTTGATTCAAAAAGATCGACAGTTTACTCTTCTTCGGTGGCGATTTCACCATTTTTCTTGTTGTGCTTCCTTGCATACCTCTGGTTCCTCAGAAACTTAGGATCCATCTACAGAATCAACAACAATAAATTATTAACCAAAATTACATCAAAAAAAAAATATATATCAATCAATTGAAAATTAAAAAATAAATAAATAAATTGAAAATACAAAGGAGAATGAAAACATACCCCTTTGGTGGAAGTGTGACGGTGCCTCTTTGGCTTTTTGATGCCGTTCTTGTGTGCCTTGTAAGACTGGTTGTGAGCTGTGTGATTCTTTGACTTCGCCATCTCTGAAATTCAACACAAATAAAACAGAATTAAACAAAGAAGGTGAAGAGTAATGAAATGAACTACGAGATAATTTGAGATCGAAACAAACCCTAAATTCGAAGATCCAAACGGGCTAGGGTTTTCTTTGGCAAAGCAAGAAGTAGAAAGCAAGACGTAGAGGAATTATATACATGGACCGTGGGAGTGTGTGGTGGGCTTGGCCCACATTAATATTTTGATTCTGTTAACTTGACAGCCCAAATACGAAGAAATATTAATTATTAATTAATAAAAAAATAATTTTTATGACTCAATCTACCAGATATTTTTTCCTTATCTCTATTTAACAGACTCATAAAACTAATTTTTTTTCCACCAATTATCACATTTGTAATAATTTTAGTCTCAACTTCTACTTTTTACTCAAAAATAGTTATTTATATTCTGAAATATGACATTTTTGTTCAAAGAGGGGTGTTTTCTCTTTAAATTACAATTGGAGTAATAAATTATATTTTTGTGGCAAAAAATCATTATGTTAAAGATAGAAAAAAATCTGAAACTATTTTTATGAACGTGATCAAATTGGAGAATAAAAATACAATTAATTATTTTAAACATTATTATTCTTGTGTCTAAGGCCGACATAAGGATGAAACAGCTCAAACTAAGATTTTATACCTCAAATTTTTTGAGTTAAAAAAAACTTCAAAATAAAAAAGTTTATTTATAAATATATATGATATGACATATTAGTTATACATGTTCATAAAGATTACAAATGGGTACCAACTAAAAGTACCCATAATGGATAAAGTAAAACCTCCATTATAAGTAGAGATGTGGACACAAATAAATTATATTGCAACTTTACTTATTCATATCCTAATTGTTTTTTGCTTTGTTGGTGTTTTGTGCAAGAGGGAAATAGATTGAAAATTTTCGATTCTTTATATTCTTATGAAAGTTTTTATAACCTATCTTTATTGTATTATCACAGTTTGATTTTTCAATTGCAATAGTGAGAGTACATATAGAGTTGATCAATAATAAAAAATATTAAAATAAAATAAATACTCAATTACAATAATACCCATCAGATTAAATTGTTTTTATAAATAAGAGGATTGAGTTTTTTTTTGTCTAAATAAAA
>JBBPBP010000004.1:4484471-4496848 GCA_037974735.1 Cicer chorassanicum
TCTTTTTACTTTGGTCAATAACACTTCCACCCAACCATTAAAAATAAATATTTTAATATTTTTCTTAAATAGTTAATATTAATTATTAATTTTATTATGGGGAGTAGTAAAACTTATGATTTATTTATCACCGCAACTCTCATTAAAAAATAATTTTGATGCTGAAAAGTTAGGTTGAAGATAACAATTCTGAATCTCTACTTTAAATTAAAATCAACTGCGTAGATATAATTTTAATTGAGAATATTATGAAAAATAAAATAAAATAAATATTGAAAATCACTATTAGTTTTACATAAAAAAGAATACAGCCATGCACTTGTTTACCGTGCAAACATGCACTGTTTAGAATGAATGAGTCACTCGATTGCATAAGATTATATAAAAAATTATTTTGACAATTTATAATTTTTTGATTATTTGTTAGTGATCTTTAAAAAAATAGAAATTTTTATTTTACAAATTAAAAAAAAGTTATTGTGTTTGTTTATTGCAATATTTTTTTAAATAATCAATTATATAAAAATAATGGGTGCATTTGTTTGAGCTTAAATAAAAATGATTTTTAGTTTAAAAAATTTAGAGATTATTTTGTATAGATTTGTTTAAAAATAATTTTTTTATTCCGTTTGTTTATTATTATTAAAATGATTTTTTTTAAAATGATTTTTAATCTGTTTGTATACAATTTTATAAAAGTGATTTTTTAAACTACAAAATTACATAAAGGACACGACTTTTGTAATAACCTATAAAATTTATAAGATTAATCTATTTCTTTTTAAAATTGATTAATGTACCTTAAGTACTCATCAGCAATAAATAAACACACAAAAGCAAAAACAAAAATAGTATCATCGTATACGATGATTCAAATAAAAGACGTAGAAACAATAAAAAAACTGATACAGTACAGAGAAAAAATTGATGAAAAAATGATAAGGGTAATTAAACCATTTTCTCTTATTAGTGGGTTAAGTTACGTGTTTTTAAAAATTTTGGCATCTTTCTCTCTCATCTATCGCATTAGCGAATTTGAGAAGCTACTATTTTTAGCTTTTCATTTTTAACCAAAAAATGATTTTTTTAACAAAATTATTTTTAAAAAAATCTGAAACAAACACCCTTCAAACCCTACAAAATGATTTTTGGTTTAAAAAAATAAATTTTTTCATAAAAAAATCTGAAACAAACGCACTCAATATTTATAAAAACTATTTTACTATTTAGAATAATTATTTTCATTTTTTTAACAAATAAATAAAAACTCGTAAAAATAACTATTTTATAAAAAAAAAATATTTTAAAAATAAATAAACTATAACAAGTACACATTTCACTTTCAAAGTGATTCTTTTCACGCACACAAAAAAAAATGATTCTTTTCGTAGAGAGGTCAATAACAATAACAACTTTTTACGTTGGCGTAAAAAATTAAAAAATATATTCACTTGTCTTTTGTCATTATTATTTTGTTTTCTGGGGTTAACATTTAGAGAAAATCTTGTCAAAAAAAAAAAAACAATTTGAGAAAATACGTGATTTAATCAATTATTAAACCCTTTACATGCTCTTACAAAAGAATCCTTTATATTTGTCAAAAACAAAAACCATTTATAGAAAAAAATATATATTAAACCCAATGACGCGTACCAACCAATCAAATCCTCACAACTGGAATTTCTTCACAATAACCGGCTAACTCCAGTCTCCTTCCTTACTTGCATCACCAACTTTGCACCGTTTTCCTCAGCTACCCTCGTATTCCTTACCGGTTCTTTCGGTAACAAGTACTCAATAAATCCCTGTATATATATTCCGGAAAAAATAACCAAAGGCGAAAATACAAAAAACAAATAAAAGTTTCGAGTTTTTTTGTCTCTCTTATATTGATATTGATTCTTCTTCTTCTCAGTTATATTGTTTAGTTGTCTTCACTGGTTAAAGTTCCGGCTACCGTTACGGTGGCGGATATTTTTCTGTTCATATTTCCGATTACTTCACAGGATTAAAATGTTTCTCTTTGATTGGTTCTATGGAATTTTGGCTTCGCTTGGTCTTTGGCAAAAGGAGGCGAAAATTTTATTTCTAGGGTTAGATAATGCTGGAAAAACCACTTTGCTTCACATGCTCAAAGACGAGGTTTTTGTTTTATTTTATTATATATTTTATACACTTTACTTTTATGATATTTTGATTCTTCAATTGTGTATGAAACACAAATATTGACACAGACACCGATAAATGAATTAATTTAACGCAATTGAGATGTTGATGTTTTGTATCGGGAGACATTTGATCAGATGTGTCGGCGTGTTATTGTCCAATGACTGTTAATTTAATTTATATATTTTATTTTGAAATATTGCAGAGATTAGTTCAGCATCAACCAACTCAACATCCAACGTCAGAGGAATTGAGTATTGGAAAGATAAAGTTTAAAGCTTTTGATTTGGGTGGTCACCAGATTGCACGCAGGGTTTGGTGTGACTATTATTCTCAGGTTTGTTTTATGCCTTTTTTTCTCTCTCTCTTTGAAGTATCTATTTCTGATTTTGATTTGTTTTAGTTAGCTGATTTATTGTTTTTTAATTGATTGATATTTCAAAAGCAGTATTGAAGCTTTTTTGAATTGTCATTGTGTTCTCACTCAAATGGGAAATTTGGAGGCTTCGATGGTTTAAGAAAAATTATATTATTTTTTATTTTAAATGTAATTACAAAAATTCCAGTTTTTTTTTTCAGAAAATCTTCAGAACAATTGTTTTAAAATAAAAATAGAAAATAATGTTTTCAAACTAAATAAACACAACTTTTGATTTAAGATGTAGTTAGATTGGTTTTACATTTAAGTATGATCTAATGTCTGTCATACTGTTGTAAAAGTATGTACGTAATTTGGTGGATGATTCAAGACGAACATGTACCAAGAAAGATGAGTGACTAGTTAATTTAGTCCATGAAAATGTAGGATGGTGTATCATTGAAATTAACAAATTTCAAAATGAACTTTGAATTAAAAAAGTCTCAATCACATTGTTCTGTGCCAAACAATTTCAAGAACATGATCAAAGATTTTTAATTTCACATACCATTTTGAAATGTTAATAATTTCAAAGACGCCCTACAATTTCATTGCAGGGAGTAAATTGATCATTCACTCAAGAGATAATATTTTATACTTTTCAGTCTTTAGCTTCTATTTAGTTTTTGTGTTTTCAAAAGCCTTATGCTTGGCTTGGCTTCATGGCTGCTTGTTCTATATATATACAGAGTCTAAGGGTTTTATTAGGTGTATTGTGATTTGTGAACTGAGTACTGTGGCTTGGATCTTGATTGTAAATTTTAAATGGTACAGGTGGATGCTGTAGTCTACCTGGTTGACGCTTACGACAAAGAAAGATTTATGGAATCAAAGACTGAACTGAATGCTCTTCTTTCTGATGGGTCGCTAGCAAATGTACCTTTCCTTATCTTAGGAAACAAGATTGACATTCCTTATGCTGCTTCAGAGGACGAGTTGCGTTATCATTTGGGCCTGACTAACTTCACTACCGGCAAGGGCAAGGTTAATCTTTCCGACTCGAATGTTCGTCCTTTGGAAGTGTTCATGTGTAGTATTGTCCGCAAGATGGGATATGGTGAAGGCTTTAAGTGGCTTTCTCAGTATATTTAATAGGGAATGAAGTCAATTAGACAATAAGTGTGATGCAGTCTCAACATTAGCATTGTAGTTTTACACTTCTTTGCTCATGTAAATTGGATTATAATACTTAAATGGGAGTGTTACTTTTTCCTACTTATGAAACATGAATGTAGGAGTTGAAAATCTTGTTTTGCGGTTTTTCCGGTTATTGATATTGCAGAATTTATAATAGTGGCTTGAATGTTTGAAATGGCTTTGTGTTTGTTGGACAGTGCTTTTCCTTTTTGGTTAACAATCTCCCAGAAATTTGTACGTTCAAAAGCCGAAAATTTTGGTTGCAATAATGTTGAGTTGGTCCTCTTTATCAACATGGTACTACTTACTGTAAAAAAAAACAAATCAACATGGTACAACACAATTGTTATACAGTTAGGTCCCTTGAGATTATGGTTAGAAATTCGACTGAGTGTGTATAAAAGAACAGAGTTTCAGAAAACATAGTTGCTGTATATTATTAAAACGAGGGTAAAAAGTTGGGGGTAAGAGCATAAAGAGGTGAAAATAATTACAACTAAATATATAATGAATTATCAAAATTAATTTTATTTTACAAGTTAAAATTGGGCTTGATATTGAAAGTCCATATCTTTGTCTCTTACTTGATACCATCCCATACCAGGCTTTCTAGTCTAGCTAGCATCAAATTTGAATAGCATATGCCTATAATAACGAGATTTTATTACTCATTATAATAGGAAATAGATAAACTAATTATTATAGGTATATGCTATTGACTAAATCCATTGAATGTCCAATCTTTTTCTTGTTCATCCATTTTTTTTTTGTACGACTAGTAGTAATGATAAATTGAAAAGAAAAGATATCCCAGACCTCATAATAATTTATAAAAAAGATCACTCCCTTTACTTTCTGGTTTTCAATTGTATATTTTTTAAGGTTAGGAATCATATTCAGTCAGTACAAAGAAAGGCTTAATGCCATTGACTAAATCAAGGAACGAAATAGTTCCATGATTAGTTGCAGGTTTAAGGCCATTGACAAAACAAAAAGGAACAAAAATATATAAACAAACAACTAAGAAAATCACAAATTATACAATGGGCCAGATACCAGAAAAAACTGTCCATATCATGAAATAAATCAATATTTTTTATTTTTCGATGAGAGAAATATTTATATAGAAACAACAGTTAGATACAAATTTTTGAGCACATACATATTATATGTTACGACTAAATTATTTCTCTTTTAATTTTTATCATTTATGTGTGTGTCCAAATATTTTCATTTGTGATTGTGCCTATGTAAGACTTGCTCTTGAATAAGTTGTTTTCACTTATGACTTCTCTAATAACTTTCTTAACATTATTGACTACACACAATTCATGTCTATGTTACCACCGTCCAAAAATATTAAAGATTTATTACTAGCACTCCCTTGGACTATGCAACTGTCTCTCATGTGCTGACCTCTTGACAAATTAAGGAGCATCTCAGAATGAAAGATTCATTGTTTTGGACAATCCTCCATCTCATCTGTGTTTTCAGCTCTGCTCAGATGTTATGAGGACCATTGTTTCTAGAATTTACTCTCACTTTTCCTGTTTTTTTGCTTTCTTTTTCCAAATGTACCAAACAAAAACTAGATATAACTGATAGTGTGTATGATACTTAAAAGTAAAAGTGTCTTTATACACGGGTTATATAAGATATGTTGGCGCAAAATAGCTTTATATCAATACAAATATGAAAATTTTCCTAGTCACTGATCTTTGGTTGCCTCACCTCCTGTATTTTGAGGTGCAACCGTTCAAGGAAACGGAGAAGCTCGTTACCATCCCTGTACCGGGCTTTTTGGTGGAACTATTCTGTTTATTCAACTTTAGGACGACAAGCTGTCTGCATCAGATGAATCAATCATGGAGAGGTCGACACTCATGAAAAATTCATACATGACCCATTCTGTGATATTTAAAGAAATTTGAAAGGGTCAAGTGGAATTTACAAAGTCTATTTGATATACAAAAAAAGCACCAACCTCCCTTCACATTCTGCTGAGGTGCATCTCAACAATAACAACCTTTCTAGGAACTAGGGCAAAAACTATGTCTTCAGTTCCATTTCAACTTCAGTACTAAGCATTTGTTCATATTCACGTTCCAGCTGCACAGAGGAAATTCTACATCTAAAAACATGTGCGCAAAAGCAAATCCTCCTATTCCTAGGAATTATAAAATTAAAATTAGGTATTACCTTTGCTTGATTAAGAGCCAACTTCATTCTCCTATAATCTTCTTGCGCTTTCTTCGAACGGAACATAGCCTGCACTCGTATTACACTTCTCTCAACACGTTCTTCAGCTTGTTTCCTACCAGTTCGAAAGAATTCCTCCTCTACATCACTGTGCTGATTCTGATCTCCCGCTGCTTCTGCAGTATTAATCTGGAGTCCACGGAAGCCCTTTCTCTTTAAACGCCAACGCAACACTGCTTTCTCAACCACACCAACTGACCAAATAATTTTACGATATTGCTTCCGTTGTTGAAAGCACCGAAAAGCAGCCTGCATTGTATCCATTGATTTGTTAAAGCTTAGCTGTATGAACTGATGATGAAAGGATCTATGATGAGCTAAACTTTGTTCATACTTAGTGAAAAAAAAGTCATGTTAACGTTTGTGCCAGTTGAAATCAACCTTCAGCCACTTGATCAGTTTAAAAATATGGCAAATAAATAATGTGTTTTACTAAGGACCATTGGTAATGGTGAAGGCAGAAAGTGCAGCTCTTACTTGAATCTTGATAGCTTGAAGGCGCTTGTTGAGAAACTCTCTACGAATCTTCCATGCACGGAACCTATGCTGTATGCGAGCAGCAGCAGCCATCACTTTCTTTGTCTCAAAATTTCGGAAGGCGTGCTGAATCTTCATTGCTGCGACTATTTTGCGTGCTTCAGCTTCTGGGCTGGAAAACTCAACCGCCTCTGTTTGTAACTTCAACGAATGCTCCCTATATGCAGTTTGTATGCGTGCTGCTGCATCAGCGGCTGTCCGGTAAGCTGCCAATGTATCTTTCATGTAGATCTGCTCCTCGGTAAAGTTCTCAGAATTTTCTGGATCATCCGTACTAGTTTCCAGTGAGCCACTGATATTTCCAGCTAAGCTCATGTCATTGAACTGCTCAACTAGAGACTTTTCCGAAAGATAAGCTGATAAGCCATGATAACCCCTATTATAAGCAAGATCAGCAGCAGTACATCCACCAGGATTTTGGTGAGTTGGATCTGTGACCAAGTTTGGCTTTGCTCCAGCTGACAATAAAGTTGCAACCATTTTCTCCCTGAAGACACAACTTTTAAATCAAATATAGTAATATAAAACAAAATATTAGAAGAATGAGGCTGGAAAGAATCTAAGTTTAGACAAACAGTCACAAAGAGTATTCTCTGGTCCTGCGTATGTAGCTCAGTTAGTGAGCTAGGGACACCGGAGGAGTTTAAGAAGGAGGTCAGGGGTTCAAACCCGGCAACTAACATAACCACTAATTTACTAACATTTGTCAGTCAAAAGAAATAGAAAGAAAACAAAGGGAATATTCGCTGATATCACGTCATGAATCAACTATTACAAAACAGATGCAATTGGGTAAAGATATATGAATGGTTTTTATATTATATACATCTAGCAGGTTTTAAACAAGTCGGGCGTTTGCATATTCTACCTGCCGCAATATGCTGCCCAATGAAGAGCAGTCCATCCAAATTTATCCCGGAAATCTAGCGACAAGCCTGACCATGAAAATAAAGTAACAGCCCATGTATATCCCAAAATTGCACACAAATGGATGACACTTTGGCCTTGAGTGTCATATTCAGTAGTCTTACATCCTAAAACAATTCTTTCTGCAAGCCATTCCTTTAATCTGTTTTTCAATGCAATTCCAAACAGGGCATCTTTTGCTTGCGAAAATGAAATTTGGTTGTCTTCTGTTGACTTCATTAAGTATTGCCAACTATTGGAAATAAACGATGTCTTTAAGGAGAATTCCCTTGCCTCCTTTAGTCTACTAGGTGATACTTTACTAGCGATTACATCGAGACTCTGCTGTTTAGCAAAGAGCAAATAAGCAAGCCTCATTTGAAGTCGAAACTCGTCCCAATTGTTTTTCTCTTCCATAGAAGCTATTGGATCGTGCAAAATAGGAGTACGATACTCAAGAGTAACAACTTGGCTGATAGGCTTATGGCCATCAAAGCTCAAGTAGAGATTCACGAGTCCCGGAGAATGCGGTGGTATCCAGCATCGGTAGACTCCATCATGAACAATTTCTGCAGGAACACTTGCATCACCACAGACACACATTAGATTGGTTTTAGAGATGTGCATGTAATCTTTATGAAAGAATCCAGTCACCAGGACCTGCAAGAACAGGTGGTAAACATATCAACTGATCTTGCAGCAGGTAATGTATTTACTGAGTTTTATTATGATTTATACACAATAAGATGTGTGTGCCTTAAACAAAAGTGCTATTTAACTGATACTCCCTTTGTCTCTCATATCAACTGTCTTTTAAGGTAATACGCACATCTTAAAAAAACAATTAGCTGTACTAATTTCCAATGCAAAATCGTGTTAGGACTTAGGACTACAAAATGCTTGTGCTCTCATTTATGATAAATCGTCATACATTTACAACTACTTTAATAATGCGAGATAACAAAATATTCCATATGTGACGGTTAATATGAAACAGAGGGGCACATATTCCTCACGGAGTTTATATTCCATAGTTTACAGCTTTGGAATTCGGTGGTTAAGATTCCATAGTTTACAAAAGACTGAGGAATCAACTAGAAGTTAGAAATCGATTCATATATTAGTCTTAAACGGTAAAGAAAGATATAATTGCTACTAAGTAGATATAAGAACAAAGGAAAAGGAAACCTGTGATTTCTCTGTGGAAGAAACACACGCAGGGGACACATCGGTGAGGTTAAACACTTGTTCTGGACGAGAGAGTTGCTGATTATCCAATACTAAAGATGAATACGGTTCATTAATAGATGAAACCGAGGATTTAAGAGCCAACTCATCGACTGAACAAGGGGAATCAGACATGATTTGGTTCACCCACATTCCAAAGCTGTCCTGACTTTGCAATCTGCCATTGAACAAAGTGTCCAATGAATCAACACCACCTGAAGCGACAGGGTGATTCCTCTGCTCATTTTGATTTCCTTGACTGTCCATTGTCTGAAGAGTAACACTTTCTGAAAAACTGTATGGAACACTATTGCTCGCTGCCATTGGCTGAGTTGAATTATCAAAAGAACGAATTTCTGTAGATGCATGGGTGGATACCTGGTGAGAAAAATCATATGTAGATTACAACAGTAGCTATTACAAAGCAAGTATCACCAGAAAAAAGAAAGAAGAAGAAGGACTAATGGTGTCATCAGTCATCACAAAACATGAACAAGAAAAGATACCAAGAATTGAGTAATGAATACAACTGAAAGACGGAAAAAAAAATATACTTTCTTACATTGCTAAAACTTCCATTCAGTAAAATTTGATTTTGTTGACCAAAATATGGAACTTTTCCTGCAAAAAGTTAATTTAAAATTATAATAAAAAATAAATAAGGTGCTTCGGAGACATGTTACTGATTGTGTTAAAGCAAAATCAATCACCATTTACCTCCATTAGGCGCAGTGGAGGTGTTAAGATCGTTTGCAACTACTAGGTCGTCCCATTCAAGTGTATTAATCTCATGAAGTTTCAGTTCATGACTTCTGACTGTTATATTGTCATTAATCTCTGTTCATCTCCAAAACAGAAGGGATGAGAATATATACCTTGTTCAGTAAAGCCAACTACAGGTACAAGATTTTTTTTAAATCATAAATCAAGTCGTCAACAGTTTTTTTATTATAGTTTTTAACACAATCAAGGGATCAACAATTTGACCAAATATAGGTACCATCATGAAACCAAAAACGAAACTCTTATCTTCTGCTTCCATTGGAAGTATGAGCAGAACAAAATGTGTTGGAAGAAATTTATGTGCAATGATCTTACATAGAGACACATATAGCACATTTCATTATTTTCTAACATCTTTAACATTAAAATATAATTGTTTCAACTGAATGTCATAAATCCTTTGTACTGACAGGGGGTCCCCACCAGAACTGCCACATAATGGGCTATGCGGGAACACCGAACAGGAACGGGGAGGAAAAATCCCCCAAAGGTATTGCCGGATGGGGACAAGGATTATATTGACGTCTCTACTTTCAGTAGTATGATTTGTAAGAAGAAAGGCTACATTATTTTGAAAGTTATTTCTCACCACCAGCATATGCAGTTGTGGTCCCTGAATCTATTTCTTCTGACAATATCCACGGTGCAGTTGGGTCAGAGGCAGTAGTCGAGTTTGAATTTACGGGAGTGATTGGAGAACCTTGAGACTGTATCATGATCCACAATTCAAACAATGTTAGAAAGCCATGTTTTGTTCCTCATAATCAAAATTTAAAGTATAAATGGCACCATAAGCATGGACTCATGTCTAATTATAAATATGGCTTTTAAGTGTCTTACACAATTAGAAACTAAGTAACAACATCCTAACACTGATGAGTTAGGTAAGCATCTTTGCAAAAGTATGTCTCATGTTTATAGAGAAAACAGAAGTATATTTTTCAATTTTCCAAATGAAGACAGGAAAGTGAAATCGGCACAGTTTATACATAACTATACATTCTTTTTTATTATTGTAGCAAGAAACAACCTTCAGTTCTTTTAAAGAGCTAAGTCGTATTAGCAGTTCAAAAAAATTCAGGTTTTTTATATTGGCATGTGCATAAAACTATACTTGGCTAACTTACTACAAACTAATAACTGCCATTAACTAATGATGGCTGTGTCAACATTTTGAGATAGTTTGGGTAAACTTCTCTAGAAGCACTAATATAGGGAAAAAAAATACTCCAAATTATGAGTTTTATAAACAATAGCTTATCCGTAAACAACTATAAGCTCATTTAGCTTATCAAAAAGTCAAAATTAGCTTCTGAGTTGAAGTTTTTGAGAAGCACTCTCATTTAACTTATCCATAGACAACTATAAGCTCGTAAATACTTTTAGTAACTAAATTTTTTGGTTTGTGAGGTGAAATTAAACTTTTTGAAAGGAACAACATCAGAGTAAGTGATTTACACAAACCTCCTGCGTTTCACGGTAATGAACAAGGACTATGTGTTCCAGACTCCTGAAAAGAAAATGGTACAGACAATTTTAAGTCATATTATTATGTGCAAAATTATTCTAATTATATAACCAATACATACAAGAATTTCAGAAGCACCATCACAAAAACATAATTCAGAAATATGGAAATGCATAACATGTTGGATCTGGAGCTTAGTAGTTAAGTTAACAATTGGTTTACATACTTATCAAGCAGCCAATAACATCGACGAACAAAGTTGGGGTTATCTTGACCATGTGCATAATATACATGGATCCTTTCTTCATTACCAACCTGATTGATGGAGAAAAGAAAAGAATGATCATAAATCATATGCGACATTAATCACTCAATCTATAAATTTCAACTTCCTCGTTGCTGTCATAAATTTCAAATTGACACAACTATAAAACACTCGAGAAAATGAAAAATCCTCACTTTTAAGTGCTCATGAGCTTCTTTAACAGTTTTTCCGTCCTTTTTCTTTTTCCAGTTGTGGCCGTCTTTTCTGAAGTTCCGGAGCATCTTGCGGTCATATAATACAATAGTACCGCCTGTTTATACACAAAATAGTAGTACTAATAATAAGATGACATTGTCATTGGAGGTTCGACACCATCTACCTGTTAATAGCAAAGACTTATTACTTAAACACAAAATAACTTATCAAAATTCAAAATTCTACAATACACATGATTGAAAAATCATTTGCGGAGAGACTTTGTACTGCTTTGTTCATGATATATACTGTTGACCGGTGCGTTTTTTTAATGCCTTAAGATATCAATTTCAGTAAGGTAAATGCAGGAGATTACGAAGAGATTAGAGAATAAGAGATCTTCCCAAGAAATAAAATTCAAACAAAAGTTATTGAAAAAATAAATTTATAAAACGCTCTCTATTGTCTACAGATAAGCTGTATTATGGATATTAAGAAATAGAGACTGAAAAGACAGGAACAAATACGATCAGATGACACACAGTATACGAGAAAATGAACGGTAGAGCAGAATGAAAATTATGCATATCTTCTTCACAAACATCAGGATACTGCTAATAGCAATGATAATTACTTTTGGGCAAATTCATCGGTTTCACATTGACGGTGAAATACTTGTGATTACAAAGCATGGCGTGAATCTCATTGGGACGAAGCCATCTTATTCTTGCTTCCTCCATAATGCCCCTAACGTCCAGCTCTACAGCATATAAAATAAAATTTTACAAAACAACAAGTGAACTGGAGGCAATTTAATATTGATCAATGACAATGTAATAAGCAGTGCAGGTAAAATTTGCAGTGGGAAGAAGCAAAAGGGAACAACATACTTAAAACCAATATTAATAAGAACGGAATTCTACAACTTTCTACCATATTGAATGAAAATTTAAAGCCACTTTTCATATTCAAATACTTTAGTTTTTTTACTAGTTCCTTATTCATATGCTCTAAAA
>JBBPBP010000004.1:4506568-4516584 GCA_037974735.1 Cicer chorassanicum
ATAAACATAGTAACAATTAATAATATTAAATAGATTGGTGTTTGATCTCGTAAATATAATCCATATTATAATTTAAGAACATTTAATATGCAACAACATGATTTAAAGTTTTTATTTTTTATTCTTTTCATAATTAATGTATGTGAAATTTGTTGCTAATCTCTCTAAGAAAAAAAAAGTTGGTGTTTGAATTAATTAATTTGATATTTTACAAATTTTAAATTATTCTAATTTTTTAAAATTATTTTGTTTAATAGTTAGTGTAAAATACTATACAATATTAATCAATCACAAGATATTATTTGTATACTTTTAAGTTACCTGTAATAAAAATTAAACTTTAATAATAATTGAAAGTTATAATTATTGATTTATTAATTAATAATTTTTTTTAATTTTTACTTTAACGAAATATAAAAAAAAATGAAAAAGTAATGATTTTTCTGAAAGTAATTTTTTAAAAAAGTTATTTTTGTTTGTACTTATCTTTAATTTAATTTGTGGGAAGCATTTATTGCGATGATTATCATAAATGATAGTTATAGTAATTTATGAAAGTAGTAAGCTGGAACGACACGTAAGTTAACGAATAGTGAGTATAAAAAGAACCAAGTCGTCTTGTTTTGTGTCTTAAGAAGCAAGAGGAAGCGCGAAAGAGACAGAGTTAGCTCGACGACGATGGTGACAACGAGAAAGGACATAGACGAATTACCAAAGAACCCTGCCAACTACACAGCTTTAACGCCGTTATGGTTCTTACAAAGAGCAGCTCAAGTTCACCCAACCAGAATCTCCATCATCCATGGATCCCGTCATTACACGTGGCATCACACTTACCAACGTTGCCGTCGATTCGCCTCCGCTCTTTCTAACCGTTCTGTCGGTCTCGGAAACACTGTAATACTTCTCTCAATTCAATAATTATTAATATTACTGGTATTATTTATTTAAATGAGATTAAATAACACAACATAAACACTAGCTACTAAATAAGAGAAAATTTCATTTCTCCGCTTTTTGTTTGTAAGATTTTCTCTAATCAGATAGATTGATTTTCCCAGCATCTCTCCAATATATTATGCTTTTTTCTGCTCACTCGACCAATATTCTCTTCATTTGACTTTTTTAATCGCTAATTTTAATTTGTCTTTGCAATTTATGAAGGATGACGATGAACTTTTTTTAAGACATCCTTTTTTATTTTTTATTTTTATTTTTATGAATTACTAGCCCTGTCCCTATGTATAAGAATTCGTTGACTAGATCACCAGAATTAAGAAAAGTTGTATTATTAAATATGTTGGCAATTTGAATAATTTTAGTAGTTTATCTTTGTAGAGTGAGAATTAGTTTATGTTTTGATGGTGCTAAATTGCGGTCGCGGTTGCATTTACACTACAATCCGTTATGTTGTGGTAAAATGCATACAAATGCAGCCGCAATTGTGATTGTGATGTCATTGTAGAGATCTCTAAAATTGTTATATTGTGTTTGCAATTGTAGTTGCGGACTACGATTTAGAACCATGGTTGTGATGTGTAACGTAGTTTTCTTATACTATTGCCAACAGGTAGCTGTTATTGCACCCAATATTCCAGCTCTTTATGAAGCTCATTTTGGGATTCCAATGGCAGGGGCTGTGATAAACCCTGTAAACATTAGGCTAAATGCATCCACAATAGCTTTTCTTCTTGATCATTGCACTGCAGAAGTTGTAATTGTGGATCAAGAGTTCTTTTCATTGGCAGAAGAAGCTTTGAAAATATGGTCTGAGAAAACAAACACATTCAAGCCTCCAATTTTAATTGTCATTGGCGATGAAAACTGCGACCCCAAGGATCTTAGATATGCCTTGAGCAAAGGAGCTATTGAATACGAAGACTTTCTTTCAAGTGGTGACCCTGAATACGATTGGAAACCTCCAGAGGATGAGTGGCAGAGCATTGCTTTGGGTTACACATCGGGGACTACGGCTAGTCCGAAAGGTGTGGTATTACATCACCGTGGAGCGTATCTTATGTCTCTTAGTGGAGCACTTATTTGGGGAATGAATGAAGGAGCTGTATATCTTTGGACTCTACCCATGTTTCATTGCAATGGTTGGTGCTACACTTGGACACTTGCAGCTCTCTTCGGCACAAACATATGCCTCCGCCAGGTAAAACTAATCTCTGATTTTTTTTTTCCTTCCTATGCATTTATTTGAACGATTGAAACAAATTGCTATTAACTTGCTAGCATTGTCAAATAGTGGCTATAACGAAATAGAATTTTAACATACTACAATTGTTCTGCGATATGCAATTTAGTAAAAAGTGTTGTCAAATAGTTGCTATAGCGCTTTCGTGTAACAAACCATCTTTTTTTGTGACACGCTATTGACAATACCAATACCTATTAATCATTTCTTGGCAGTTTTGTAGTTGGGTAGCTAGTGATAAATGATAACATGCTCTCTTGTTAACTAGTATTGTTGTGTACTTTGTTGAGAGTTGTTTCCTTTAACAACTAGTTAGTTGATATCATCCTCAATCAATTTTTCTTGATGTGTTTATGCAGGTATCAGCAAAGGCAGTATATGAAGCCATTGCTAAGTACAAAGTGACTCATTTTTGTGCAGCACCAGTGGTGCTTAACTCAATACTTAATGCCCCAGCCGAGGAAACCATTTTTCCTCTACCTCATACTGTACACGTGAATACAGCCGGCGCTGCTCCTCCTCCTTCTGTTCTTTCCGGCATGTCTGAACGAGGATTTCGTGTCACACACACTTATGGCCTTTCAGAAACCTATGGCCCGTCCATTTATTGTGCCTGGAAACCAGAGTGGGACTCACTTCCACCAGAATCTCGAGCCCGTCTCCACGCAAGACAAGGAGTTAGGTACATTGGCTTAGAAGGCCTAGACATTGTGAACACAAAAACAATGCAACCTGTTCCTGCTGATGGTAAAACTGTTGGCGAGATCGTGATGCGGGGTAATGTTGTGATGAAAGGCTACTTAAAGAACCCTAAAGCTAATGAAGAGACCTTTGCTAACGGATGGTTTCATTCTGGTGATCTTGCTGTAAAGCATCCAGATGGATACATAGAAATTAAAGACAGATCAAAGGACATCATCATCTCAGGTGCTGAAAATATCAGCAGCGTAGAGATAGAGAATACTCTATACTCGCATCCTGCAATATTTGAAACATCGGTGGTTGCGAGGCCAGATGAGAAATGGGGCGAGTCTCCGTGTGCATTTGTGACATTGAAGCCAGGAGTGGATAGCAGTAACGAGCAGCGTCTAGTTGAGGATATACTGAAGTTCTGCAGGACCAAAATGCCTGCTTATTGGGTCCCGAAATCGGTTGTCTTTGGACCGTTACCTAAGACAGCTACTGGGAAGGTACAGAAACATCTGCTGAGGACCAAGGCAAAGGAGATGGGGCCTGTCAAGACGAGCAAGTTGTAATCATATTAGAACGACAATGACGATGCAACCTGCGAGTTCTTGTTGCTATGTGCTGTGTCATTAGGATTGTAACAATCAGTGAGAGTTGTTGTTCTATAACTAATATAAGCTTTTAGTTGTTCTTTAATGTATTTCAATGTTTTTTTTTTAATCTCATTATACAATTTGGATCCTACCTTTCATGCTTAATATATTTCAGAAATACTCCTTGATTGATACAAAAAGCTTTTGTGAGAGCTGTAAAAATTATTATGATTAAGTGATTTTTTTTTTGGTCTTGTAGAGAAAAGATTATTGATTAACTTTGTAGATAAAATAGAAGATTAAGTAAACCGATTACAAGTCAACCTTTATAACTATCAAGCCAATTAAGCTTTAAGCTTGTTTTCATCTACTAACAGTTTATAACTTTCTACAGATGCACATTGATTGGTGCCTACCATATGGTTATTGCATGACAGAGCAAGTTACCTATGTTATTATTGTTTCATATTTCACATGATGCAAAGATGCATTTAGCTTAAGGAAAAAAAAAAACCATTTTAACCAATAGAAAAGGGGATGTACACCATTAATTAATGCATGTTGATTAAAGTTTTCATCTAGTGGATTAATAATTTATTTTATTACCGAAGAAATCTTAGCCAGCTAATAATGCAAGAAACGTCATGCCACAGTTGCACACCTAGTGAAAATTGAAGAATCAAAGAACGAATTTTCTTTGAATAATTTTTGATAGGGAAGTAAAAACAAAATATTGGTTACGCAAGTATTAATCTTCCCAGCACACCAGAATTTCCTGTACTTTCTTGAAGATGTTACGTGCATTATTGCTCGACTTGGGTGTTCTAATTTTCCACCACTAATCCCTTCTTATTTTGTAGAAAAGTAAAGGCTCTATTTCCAAGTTGCAAACACAACGGTAAACACAAAAAATCACCAAGACTACTATTATTTAATTATAAAATAAGAAAAGAATGCTAATCCCGTAAAAAAACAGCGCTAAGTACAAAAAACACACCAAGACACAATGAAGAAGAAAAGAGGCAACAACTTGCAGTGGAAAAGATAGGGGAACGTAGAAATGTTGGAAAAGAGTTGAACGGTTACCGTGAAATATAAAATAAATAATGATAAAATAGTAATTGAGTTATTCATAACTCCCATTTAAAATTAAATAAAATGGTAGTATTGGATGAAATGGGTTTCTTTATGTTCCATTCCATTTCATTTCATTCATATAATGAAATATAACTCCATACCACTCCATTACATTTCATTTCATCACATTTTATCAATCTAAACATAGACAAAAACTATATTTAATATGTAAATTCTGCGTATGAAATTTTTAGATTTTGAGAATAATGTCAACACATTTCTGGCCATCTAATATTAATTGAACAAATCATATATTTCAAGTAGATTTTATTCTTTTTTTTTATTTATTTATAAAAAACAATATTCATTCATTCAAAAAATACATTGATCGACAATACAATTTAAAGTTGCTAAAATTGAAAATGAATCCGCGAATAAACTCACAACATCCAAATTAATAACATTAAACAACAAAGTGTCTACAATTGTAACAAAATCTACAAATTTGATAAAAGTAAAGTGTCCGACATATTCATGTTTATGGATTTGTAACGTTGAAGACGACAAAGTAATTTATTGAATTTGAACTTAATCGAAATCGCTATGTCAATCTGAACTAAATGAACACCACACCAAGATAAAAAAAATTAAAATAACGTCGCACCAAAATGGTAAAATAAAATAAAAATACGAATGAAAATCTAATACATGGGAAAATCACTTATTTATATTATAATAAGTGTAATTATTTTATCTTTGAAAAGTCTTTAAGATAATTACATCTTAATACATGTGAAAATATTATATTATATATTTGTTATTAAGTATTATAATTTTAAAGTATAACTATTTTAACTAGGAGTTTGACCATTATGTATCAAGACCACTAAATAATTATGTAATTATATACTTTGATCCTAAGACTTTTTAATTTACAATGTCCTGGGTATTAAAATAATTGTAAATTTTTTATTGCAATATTCAAAATCATTATCGGTCCTCAAATTCTTAACCTTTAAATATATCTTATTTTCAACCATAATCTTCCATTCTTTAAAGGTTTTATAAGCTTCATCTTTATTTTTCAACAAGTAAATCCATATTTTTCTACTATAATCATCAAGAAAATAAATGAAATATTTGTTATCTCCATGTGAAGATATTATGGCTGACTCCCATAGATCACTATGCACATATTTCATAATTCTTTTTGAGCAATGCATTTTGTGTGGTGAATTTGACTATGTGCATTTTACCATATACAAAATGCTCCCAAAATTCAAGATCAACTATCTTGTCACCACTAAACTTTCCTTGCTTTTTAAGAATATGCATTCCTTTGAGATTTACATGTCTTAACCTTTGATGTCATAAACTTGACTTGCATGTGGCTTACACTACCATTGTTGCTTCCTAGTGAACTTGTTCTTTGAGAAGATAGATCCCACGATCTCTCATTCCTTTCATGATCACTAAAGATCTTTTTAACACTTTCAACACTCATTTCACTACCTTGTAAGAACATTCAACTTCTTCAAACATTCACAGAGAAATCACGTTCCTTTTGAGTTCAAGAACATACATGACATTTGATAAAATTCTCTTAGTGTCATCTTCAAGTTTGACCTTGATTGAACCAATTCCAACCACCTTGCAAATAGTCTTGTTTCCCATTATGATCTTACAACCATCATTTTACTTGTATCCAATAAAGTAGTCTTTGTTTGAGGTCATGTGAAAATAGCAACCTAAATCAAGTACCGAATCATCTTCCATGATTTCTATTGAATATTTGCCATTAGAATCTTAGTACTTTCATAACCTTCAAAGGCAATAGAAACACTTCCATAGTCAGCACATTATCAATCTTCTTATTTCCTTTCCAATCAAGACATTCCCTTTTGAAATGAGCCTCCCTTTTGCATATGAAACATTTCAATTTTAACTTGTCATTTTCTTTATTCTTGGTCTTTCCCTCTACTTCTGATTATTCCTTCCTATTTTTGCTTTAACAAACAATCTTTCACCATTACCTTCATCCTTTCCTTCTGATTTCGTTTTTAAAATTTTGAATGTAAGGTTGTACTTCTTCCACTAATAAAGAACTTCTACCATAAAGAAGTGTGTCACATAGATTTTCCAGTGAGATTGGTAAAGAGTTGATTAACAATAGTGTTTGATATTCGTTGTCTATCTTTACCTCTATATTCTCAAGATGTAGAATGATCTTATTTAATTCATCTATACGAACTTCTATAGACTTTTCATATTGCATCTTGAATGTATATAACATTTGTTTAAGTATAAACAAATTGCTAATGATTTTCTAATGTATAAATATTTTAAGTTTAGCCAAATACTTGTAGTTGAGGTCTCATTTGACAATTTCTTTATAACTTTGTCACAAAGACTCAAGATTAAAGTACTATGAACCGTATGCATGATATTTTTCTTCTCCTTCTCTTAAAGAGTGGATGTCATTTCCTTTTCTTCTGCCAATTCCTCTTCTCTACTTGGTTTATGTCATGATCCCATGGACCGCAACCAGAGCTACTGATACAAATTGTTGTAATTAATTTTTAAGAATGTTGAATTGTTGGTTTGAAATTGCACAAAACCAGAAGTAAAAAAAAAGTTGCATAATTTATAACACAAAATTGTAAAACTTACACACACAAATATGATAAAACTTCTATTATATGACAAATGAGTTACAATTTTTTTCATTAATAATTGAATAATGAACTCAAAAATTTTCTCTATCTTTTTCTTTCACTCAAATTTTTTTCTCTCTGTTGTGTTTCCTCGCATTTAGTGTTGAGTATTTAACTAGATCAATGTTGTGTTTCCTCGCATTTAGTGTCGAGTATTTAACTAGATCAATCTACCCGCAGATATCCTAGGCCTTTGTATTTATAAGCCAATACAAAGAGAAGAAGTTAGTTACAACTAATTTAACATAAACAAACTAACTTCTAGCTTGGTTGAGTAATAAGCAAACTCCACCAAGAGATCATTAGGCGCATTTTATTTGTACCATAGCTCCACAAACAATATTATTAATTAATCCAGCATCACTCTCTTACAACTTTGAAAAACTAGTGCTACTATGACGCTTTTACATTACAAATACCAACAGAACATAAAAAGCAAACAATATTATTAACTAATCCAACACAATAAAATTACAGTATGCATGTGTAGGTCAATGGTAGTAGGTGGGTATGAGTTTCATTTCCCTCATCTTGTTCACCCAGAATCTGATACTTTTGAACGTATCAGCGTATCCAAAAAAACCATAATCCTTACTCTTATTCATACTAGATACATGCTGAAACTCAAACCGTAGAACAGGCACCATAGCTTCATAGTAAGCAATTTCATCCAATTTAGTTTTGTGAAGACCATATTTCTCCACAATCATATCCCAAACCTGACCCTTATCACGCATCAAATCAACCAAATCAAACTCATCCTTCTCATCCAACTCCACAAACTCAACATCAAATACCTCGCTCAACAACTTCCACATACTCTTCCAACTATAAACGTCGCCGTTTGTGCAATTAAATGCTTCGTTTTTTGCATTCTTCGTAACCGCAGCCCACACGTGTTGTTTCGCCAACACGCTTGCATCCGTCATGTCACAGAAATTATCCCACGTGTATTTACTTCCTGGGTACCGAAACGGTAATCCTACGTGGCGACAAATAGCAGCATATGTCGCTAGTATCATCAGCGCGTTGATTGCACTTCTTGGTGACGCGCCGATTATGATAGAGGAGCGGTGTATTGAGTATGTAACCGAAGGCGCGTAGGATGCAACAAGATCCTCAAGCGCGTAGTAGAAGTTTGGGTAAGGGAGTCGAGGCATATTTTCGTTAAAAGGCGGTTCGTGGCCGTTGAGTTGGGTGGACAGGACCGGATCATAGATCGGACCCATGTAGTGTTTGGTTCCGGTTTGGACCGTTACGTGGGTCAGAGCAGAAGACGGAGAAGATTTGAGAACAGTGAGAACATTTTGAAGCATGGATTTGTTGACAGTGACGTTGACTTCTTCGTCTCTGTCAAGCTTGAAGGTGAGCCAGAAGAGGTGGGTGACTTCGTGAGCTATGGGTAATAGCTTGGCGCGTGTATCGGCTGAGTCAACGGCGTCAAAGGTGATGAAGGCGTCAAGGATGGAAAGGGGGAACCAGGTGCTGGGAAACCTGCGAGCCGCGCCGTAAACTTTCCATGGAGCCGCGGGACAATTGGGATCTTTCAAGGCTTCGGCTAGGCTTAGACCAGCCATTCCCGTGACTCCTACGATTAGTGCTACTGGATTTTGATGCTCCATTACATCACAGTACTGATGAAATCTCGGTGGCCGTGTCTCTTTATCCTATTAGTCGCCTCTACCCACTCCTATATACAAAAGTTTTTTTTTTCTTCTTAATAATGATTGTAAAATAAGTGGTAGACACTCACACAGCTCATCAATCATTTGAGATTTGAGATCTCAACGGAGATTTGATACGATTATTAATAAGAAGCGGTAGATATCAAGAAAATAAAGTATTAAATAAAGTGAAAGAGTATTTATGTATTATTGTTAGATTTAAATTTATGTTAAAAGTTGTCAATTAAGAAGTCATTCTGTTTGTACAGTTAGTTAGTTCAACAAATTGTATATAAGTCAAAGTAAGACTGGAAAACTAATCGATCAGAAAAATTAGAATGCAAGCTGCAGTTTTTCATAGTGCAGAAAAACTGGTAGCATAAGTGCAATCCAATTGTAATCATTTTCATCTCATTGTTAGTGATAATTCAAGTCGGATCCAGTCCCCCAGACGTATGAGTTAATATCTGAACTGGGTTAACAATTGTGTAATTGTGTGTGTTCATTTTAGGATTACAAGTTTCAAAATTCTGTTTGAAAGATCAATCTTCGTTTCAGTAAAAAACGAAAAAACGATTTTGAATTTTCTATTTCATCAATCTTCGTTATTTTCTAGGTTCATTAATGAATCAATCTCCGTTTTTCTTCAACAATTTATATGAAAAATATATTTATCATCAAAAGGGTAAAAAATGCTCCAATTTTTTTTTTTTTAAGTTTAAAAATTAGTTGTTAACTTTCATTAGACAAAAAAGTTGAATTTGTAACTTATTTGTCACTCTAAATTCTCTAAAACTTCGGATCGATTTATGACTCTTATGTCCAAAACTTGTTAAATAATCAAAAAAATGAAATATAATTTGAGAAGTTATAATTCAATATAAATTAATCTTACATATAAGATCAAAAATAGTTTTTTTACAAAGACAACTAAGAATGTAGTTATTAATTTTGATATGTGACTCTATTATTGTAAGTGCATGATAGAATAACTAAACAATGTGATTTGAGATTGGGGTAAAATAGTTTTATACAAACAATGTATATTACCAATTAAACTTTAAAACTTTTTCTCTTTATT
>JBBPBP010000004.1:4516944-4541894 GCA_037974735.1 Cicer chorassanicum
GTATATGTCTATTTGACTATTTCTAAATTATTTAAATATATTACTATAACTACTACATTTCCCGTGCAGATAAATTACACTTGAGTGATAAAATATTGTTGTTATTTTAATTTTAATGAAATTTTATATAAAATAAACTACATTAGTTAGAAACTTTTAAGTGATAACAAAATATGAGAAATAATATCTCAGATAAATTTTTTATCAAGGTCTCTTTTTAAATACTACTATTTCCTTAAACATGTCTCATGGAAGAGTAATAGATGTTTAAACTTAATATATTGTTCGAAAAAATTAATTATGTAGATTATTGATTAGATAATTGGGACATCATCTTCTCATCTTAAATTTTTTTTATAAAAAAATTATTGATAATATAAAGGCTTAATTGCAGTTTTAGTCCTCTTATTTATACTGATTCATGAAATTGGTCTCCCTATTTAAAAATTCGACAGTTTTGGTCCCTTCCTCAGATTTTTAAACTAAAAAATGACGATTTGATATATTTTAAATGACGTGACATACAATTCTATGATATAAAACCATCTAGATCCATTAATTATTCATATGTTATTAATTAAATTAAAAATACGAAAAAACTTCGAAGATGAAAGTTAAGTTTTTACGACGTTTTATTCTAATTTAATGGGTGTTAATCATTCTACATCATCGTATCATATGTCATATTATTTAAAACATCTCACATCATCATTTTTTAGCTAAAAAATCAGAGAGGGACCAAAATTGTCAACTTTTAAAATAGGGGGACCAATTTCATGAATCAGTATAAATAGGGGGACTAAAACTACAATTAAGCCTAATATAAATATACATTGGGTAGATGTTTATCATGACAACTCTTACATTGTATGTTTTATGTTGTACTATCTTATATAAATGAAATATAAATAAAATTAATAAGGATTAGATCTAACATAAAGAGTTAGATTTATACAATGTGGTAAATTTGAATTCAAACTTCCACACGGGAATGCGAATAGGCGAAATTGACCGACAAGAGCCTATGGCCTAGCATACGTCAGACCTAAGTCAGATCAGATTTTTTTTTAAACAGCAAGACTTCTAAAAAAGTATATTTAGTTAAAAAGATCAGAGTACATACCACATAATGAGCCTTTTAGGCTTATTAGGCTGACATATTTAAATAAATATAAATAATATTTTTTTACTATTATAATTATGATACTAGCAACATATGCTGCTATTTGTCGCCACGTAGGATTACCGTTTCGGTACCCAGGAAGTAAATACACGTGGGATAATTTCTGTGACATGACGGATGCAAGCGTGTTGGCGAAACAACACGTGTGGGCTGCGGTTACGAAAAATGCAAAAAACGAAGCATTTAATTGCACAAACGGCGACGTTTATAGTTGGAAGAGTATGTGGAAGTTGTTGAGCGAGGTATTTGATGTTGAGTTTGTGGAGTTGGATGAGAAGGATGAGTTTGATTTGGTTGAGTTGATGCGTGACAAGGGTCAGGTTTGGGATATGATTGTGGAGAAATACAGTCTTCACAAAACTAAATTGGATGAAATTGCTTACTATGAAGCTGTCGTGCCTGTTCTACGGTTTGAGTTTCAGCATGTATCTAGTACGAATAAGAGTTAGGATTATGGTTTTTTTGGATACGCTGATACGTTTAAGAGTATCAGATTCTGGGTGAACAAGATGAGGGAAATGAAACTCATACCCTCCTACTCCTACCTTTGTTAATGCATATTGCATAGTTCGTTTCATAAATACTAAGTGTGATTTTCTTGTGGGACTAATATTAAATATTGTTTTTTTGTTTATTGTTTATTGTTTTTGTTTTTATTTTATTTTATTTTATTGTATGTTCTATCCGCATGCATGTCTGTATCTGTATTCTAGTAAAGTGATAATAACACAACACTAGTTTTTCAAAGTTGTTAGAGATATAGTGAAGAGGCTTAGACATGTCACATGTGGGAAAAAGGCTACCCAAAAAAACTTCTTGAACTACTATCTTCTAGTCTTTCTCTTGGATTTGTATGTCACGAATTAAATTGTACCTAACGAATTGGTCTTCTTGTTTTTCTTCTATTTTTCATATTTATTAATACATGTTTGAATTGAAAAAAATATTAGAGTGTGACGTTGAAAAACTTTCATGCATTATTGATAATTTTTTTAACTCTATAAATATTAAAGCTCTATACTAGATAGTTTACATATATGGATACTACAACAAAAGTGTGGTTTAGCTTTAATTTTTTAATGTCGACTACGACACGAACGTTAATAGCGTCTATCAGAATAACGTTAAATACATTTCCCAATAAATTTAAAAATCTCGCATCGACCAAAGCGGACGTTAAGGCAACACTAAATAAAATAATAATAATTATAGGCAGTGTCAACTTTTGTTGAACACCAAAGAATTTATATTTTAAAATCATTTTTGTTTATATTTTTTTAATCATTTTTATTATAATTAGATAACGTCTATCTGATGGACGCTAAAAATTTATGTATGAATTCAATAATTAACGTCTTGCAATTTCACAATGCAACCCTAACCCCTTTCACTATTTTTTCCTCCATCCCCTTTCAGTATTTTTCATTCTCTCTCAGTGACTCTCCTGCGCTTGCACTATCCTCTCAACTTTGGCGTTCTCACCACCGTTCGCAACTTCGTCCCACAAATTGTAGAAAATCGCTAGAGCCGTATCGAATGAGAGAGCCACTAGAGTAGAGGAGTATGCTCAACATGTCGAGACTTGAATGGAAGAATTTCAAAGAAGCATGACAACTTTGGAGTCGGTTGATGCTTCTTCTCGTGCAAGGTAATCTCGACATGGTTCTCATCCTCATTATGATGATGACTTTGTAATGAGGATGACTTTGATTTATCGATAGACGATGCATCACTTCGTTGATGTTTTATGAGTTTTATAGTTGTAAACATTATGTTTTGGTGAATTTTTTTGATGTGAAATATAATGTTTTGGAATTGTGAAACATTTAACACTTGAATTTTTGTTGTATATGTTTTTTACTTGTGAGACACTTGAATTTTGGGTGTGTATCTTTTTGACTTGTGTGTGTTAATTAGAAATATCTTCTATCTTGTTTTGATTAATTTTTTTATTGCAATTTTATAGTAAAAAAAAATATAGTTACGGTTGAGATTGTAATGGGTGAAACATGAAATTAGCTGAAAAAATATTAGCGTCGGCAGCACTAACACTATAACAGACGCAAACTTAACAAAAATAATAAACTACCGGTTATCATGGGCGGACGCAAATGTTAGCGTCTATTCGACGGACGCAAATGTTAGCGTCTATTCGACGGACGCAAAAATGAATGCGCGTCTCTTATGTGTGAATATAGATATATAATGTCCACCAAAAGCTTTTAATTATTGTTTCGACCTAGCGTTGCTTTGACGGACGCAACTATTTTGCTTCGAAGATCTTAGCGTTTGCTAAGACACACAAATCTAACATTAATTCGTGATTAACGCTCATTTTAGGTCAACACTTTAGCATACTATTGTTGTAGTGAGAATAATTTTGATCACTATATAAAAAGTGTCAAGTCTTTTGTGAAAAATACATCAAACTTCGATGTAATTCTTAATTTTTCTCTTCTACTTGACGCATATATTGAACCTCTTATCTCCTTTATTTTTATTCCTTTTCAAAATTTGTCCCGTCAGAATTTAAGTATTCTGAGTCACTTATCTCATTTTTTTTTTTTAAATTTGAGTGATATTAATATTATACATCTAGTGTCACCGCAATAGTCATATTTAAAGTTTAATTCTAGTATGCGGAATAACAAGTATTTTTCTAAATGTAGGATCTATTTTCTTTTCTGTATTTAGATGAAAGCAATATTTTTATTCTACTTTTTTTTTTGTATTACGACACTATGTCGTGTATGTCGGACAAAAAACGTTTATTAATTATTAATTAATAATAAAAAGTATAAAATCAGAAGTATAGTTGTAGCTCTGTCTTCCTTCCTTATTCGAAACGACGAATTTAACGACTTGGCACTCACGCTTTGGATCCTTCATTGCTGCTGCTACCTTCAACTCAAAACGGTGCTTGTGAATTTCAGAAACACAAACGGTTCGTTAATCAATTTAACCTTTTCGGCACTGGCATTCATTCCCTGAGAAGATGACCATCGACTTAGATTCAATCACTCGCAAAGTCGATGTCGACAATCGCATTCCTCTCCGCTATTACTATCGAATTGCCGATAATCTCCTCAAGCAGGTACTTCCTTTATTCCCTTTCGATTTAAGCCGTGAATTAATTAATGATTCATCCTCAATTACGTTAGGGCTTTGCGAATTTAATCTCGAATATTCGCGATTCTCAAGTTAGGAGAAGCTTTTTGTTTACTACTCTGATTCCTAGAAACTCACTTCAGAGACGATTCGTGCTATTTAACTATTTATGAATTATGATCACTAAAACGTGCTTGTTTCTAGCCATAGTGCATATCTGGTTATGTGATGACAAAAATTTATTTTGAACCAATTGATTTTATTTAAAAGTTACTTGAATGTAAAATGATAATGTATGGGTATATTTACGTAAAAGTTGGTTGAACAATAAATTTCAGTGTAAAATTCATGTTTAGACTCAAAAGCTACATATCCTAACTTCAAGTAAGAATCAATTATGGAGGTAAAATTAATTTTACTCAGAGCAGCCAAACGTGTCAAAATCAATTTTACAACTCTAGAATCAATACCGGTGGCTCCAAACTTGAAACCAAACATAGGATAGTTAGATTATCAACTATGCAATTTAGGAGGCGATTCAGTAGGATGTGTTTTTTGAGACTAGAACTTGTTCATCTTCTAGTTTGTCACAGCTCCACTGTTACAAATCAATATAAAATTTGTATGTTAATCATGGAATTTGAACTGAGAATGGTGCATGAACGCATGAAATATATAGATGCTAAAGTTATTACGCTAATAATTTGCACTAACAGGTGCCACAAGTTTTGTGTGGAATAACTTGAACTTTGATGTATTCCTGTGATTGTTGCTTTCTGGTGTTTACGTCATTTTGAGCAATGCTTGTGTGGTCACAACGACATATCTAAATTACTTAGGCACACACACAAATGAAAAAAGGTAGAGAGGAAAGAATAATTTTATTTTTATTTTTATTATTATTGAAAGTTTAATGATGTGTATTTTTTGTGCGTGCCTAAATGATTTGGATTTATGGTTGTAACCACACAGGAATTACTACATTCCTTCTAGGCGAGTTCAGTTGAGTGATTAATTTTGTTCTTGTCAACAGGCTAGTGTCTACAGGGAGGAGAATAATATAGTTGACTTGTACATCATACTCCTTAGATTTATAAGGTAAAATTTGACAATTTATGGATTTTCTTTAAACTCGTAAGTTTGCAGTTAAATTAAGTATAACCTTTCCATTTTTCCCTTACGATAATATTTTTTGTATCTTTTCAAGTTTGGTTTCAGAGACCATTCCGTATCATCGAGATTACCAAACTTCACTTCCTAATGAAAGAGCAGCATATAAGAGGGTGAGAAGCTGCTTTGCCAATTTTTATGCCAGATGTCCATGTGTTTATTTTTATTTTGTTAATTTAATTTTTTCTGTCATTTTTTCCTTTACAGAGATCGCGACTGGTATTGGATGAGCTTGAGTCCGTGAAGCCTGAATTCAAACGCCGGTTGGACAAATTGAATGAATCACGTGTACAAGCTCCATTGCCTGAAGAAAATGGCTTCAATATGGCTTTGCAGAGTCCAGCGAGTTCATCTTTGGAATGGCCAGCTGTCAATAAAAGATATAACTCAAGCATGGATTTCAAACAGGTGAGAACATGGCGATGATTGTTTTATATCAGTTGTTGGGATACTGAAAATTTCTCAAACTATTTTCATCTGTTCCATGGCACCTGATTTAGGTACAACTTGAAGTGCTTGAAAATTTTAAAAGTTGTGTGGGTTCTATCATTTTTTTTCAATATACATTTGTGAAGGAGTTGCGTAAATATCACAAGACTTCATACTTTTCTGCTCTTATGTGCTTGCATGATGTTTACAACTTCTACTGTTATCAACTCTTGTTTTTTTCCCTGACATATTTGCAGTCTGCTGGATTGGGTTCACAATCTTCATGGACATATAATAATACCACGTTATCTTCAACTTCCATGCCCATTGACAAGCAGTTTCAGAAGTTGTAAGTATTTTTTCCTAACATTCTATTCTTTTTAACTTTCTATAACTTACACAAGGCCTGCAAGTGAGAGATCTTTTTGTTATGAGTGTTAACTTTGTGATTTTGGTCCAGTCTAGGAGATAAATAATAATATGATGGTAAAATTGAAATTATGGATTGGGATTGCCTGTGCTCATTCTTTTGAATTCCCTTTTTGTCCCCAAACAAATTTCCTTTTGTCACTTAGATGTCTAAGTGGATTTCATGTTGCAGGTTTAGCAATTGTATTTCCCCTCTGGTCTACCTTCCTCCAATTCCCCCTAAAAGAAAAAGTAAAGAGTGATCATAAGTGATTCATTTTAACAGTGTTTCTTGTTATCAGAGGAAGAATTTATTGCATTTACTACTTCTACTCCTCATTGGACCAAACTCTAATGCTCGATTTATATGTTGTGGTTCCTTATGTATTATTTCCATTCCTATTGCCATTTTCATTTAGTACACATTTAGTGTATATGCGCTTCTTTGCTTTTCATTAGCGTATATGCTCCTATTATCCTTGACTCCTCGTGATTTGAGGAGGTTCTGTCTTGGGCATTCATGACACGTTATTTTCATAAGAAAGAGCATGCTGCTGTGTTGAAGGAGGAAATATGATAATTGCTCTCTGGACTTTGCAGATCTCTTAGTCTACCCCTACCAAAGAAGGAGACCTTGTCAAGACACTCATTTTTAGGACCAAATGGTCTCCGGGGACAATGGCTCGGTCCTACTACTGAAATAAAGGTAAAATTGAAGTGCAGGTTTGTTATATTCAGTGACCATGAATAATCTATATTTCTGATATAATATTTGTTGGAACAATGAAGTTTTAGAAAGAAATAATAGAACCTGAATGCTCTGAAATTGATATTGACTTATGATGTGTTCACTTACAAAGCATATAACACTAGCCCTTATGTAAATTGATACTATACTCACAGACTATCAAATTAAATAGGGAAATAAATCTTGAAATCTAATGAGATGTGGAACCTACCCTAGGAGACAATCTAAGATACTCCGAATTATGTGAAAACGCAATAAAGATATTATGAGATGATTTTTCATAGTTCTAACAATACTGATGATAGGGACTTGGGTATTATGAGGTGCCCAAGTCCCACATCAGAGTAGTATATGGGATGCTCAATGGAGTATTTAAGTGACTTAGTTCTTCCCCTTGGTAGCTAGCTTTTAAGGGAGGGCTGCCCAAGTGCTTGGATACTTATTAACTGATATTTGGTGCTGTGCAGGTTCAATATCCAAGCAGTAGTGATCTCACACATGCCAAGGATTCAAGGTTTGACTCATTTATTTTAATTTGAAATTGCGGTTTCTTCTATCTATTTCATATATTCATGCTGTGCAAATTGCGCAAGTCTCGTGTTCTCAATCTTTTGTATTTTGGATCCTGTGTCTATTTCTCTGTCCATTACAAAAAGTATTTCTTTTAGAAAAACTATTTTTGTTTTTTCACGTTTCTTTTCTTTTTAGAGTGATGCTATGTATGACGAACTTAAGGTTCGTGAAATTTCATGAAGAACATCTTGGGTTCAAAACAAGTTTCAAAGCTTCACTTTCGAATATGTCAGAAATCAGGATGGGTATTGTGCTAAAAAGCTAGTCATAAATATTGCTAGTGACGTATCCGTGACTGTTATTATGGTGACCTTTAGCATTTTCCATTTTTCTAATGTGTTGTTTCTCATTGTAACACAATCTGAAAAAAAAAAATGATTATGGGAATTTGTTGAAATCTTAAGATCAGATTTTGTTTGAAGGTGTGTTGTTCAGCTTTGTTATTCTGAAATAGAACTGCCCGCACACTTACTATTGTGTTGTTCATGCTGACAGTGCTGTAAAGTATGATCTTGTTGGCATTAAAGATGATGATCAAGGACCAGTTACATCCACAATGGATTCAATTCTCTCCTTGGATGATGGAAGATGGTTGCATCCTCCTGTTGAATCCCGTTCTCCTGTTGTAACGGAATCCTTACAGTTGCTCAACATCAAGCAACCTTTGCCTCCTCCTGTTCTTGCTCAGGTTTACCCAGAATCTGCCTCCATTCCTCCTTCAAAAGTTGCAGATCCAAGACCAGGACCAGCAAAATCTTCTCATGACTCTGGACTTGGTCCCACTACATATCAACACCTACACATTGTAAGCCTAATTTTGTTTTCTGCTAGAAGTGTGCACAATCAATATTGGGCTGTCTTGGTCATTCATTGGAACTTTTTCTTATTTGTGTTTTGTTTGTTTATTTTTTATATTGTGTAAATCATAATTTTACTTTGTTTTTGCAGCCTGTCAAAATGATGGATGACTTTCTGAGACTGGCTTCACAAAACACGCGAAAGAACTTAGAGACTTGTGGTGTTCTTGCAGGGTCTCTGGTAAGAGCAGTAGAAATTTTGTGTACTTTCAGATTCAAGAAAATTTATTGGGTGCTAATTTTAACAGTTATTTGTGCTTGCAATTTGGTGGCTCTAGAAAAACAGGGTTTTTCAGATCACAACACTTATAATCCCAAAGCAGGAATCAACTTCGGACTCGGTAAGAAGATACAGTTTTCTGTTTTAAATAATTACATACGCCATTAAACTATCTGCCTCAGTGTATTTAATCATGTAGCGTTCCAACATTAAAAGACTACCTTACATACGCCATTATCCTTTGGACAAAGTAAAACTGTAACACTGCTTTGAGGTTATGCTGCACTAATGATTGTGATAGACCCTCTGCCACTTAAATGTATGTGAGGAATGATAGGATGAAAAGCAGGTGATGGAGAATATTCAAGCTAATGAACTGCAGTGTTACAGACTGCCTACATGACTAGAAAATGAGTGACTAGCTGGGTTGAGTGAGGGATAAATGTGAAGAGAAAAGAGGGTAGAAGATATGCAGAAGTTGAGTGAGGAATAGGGCTTCAGGGCAGAAGGAAGCGTCAAGTTCTGTATTGTTTTCATCATGTTGTTATGACCGTAAAACTCAAGCTGTGTAAACCTAGCCTAGTAATCCTAATATTCAGAACAATATACTTAATTAGAATAGTTATCACAAATAACTATGTCAAAACATTAAGCATTTGATAATAATGCAGATATCACCAACCAAAAGTTTCAAAATACACAATACACAAATTCACTGTCAAAGTGTTTTAATAGAATCCACAATGAATCCAGGCCACCTTATGGCTACATAATGTACAAGTTCCAAAATAACATAATGGGCCACCAATAATCACCACCAACTAGCTCACAAGAGAAAATGATACCTGGGATTTAAAGTTTCACCAATGTCTCAAAAGAATGTTTGAGGTAAGTAGAAATTGGAGAAGTTGGGGAAAATAAAAGTACAAAAGTAGACCCTGTGGATGACCAAGGATGCAGAAAATAAGGAAAGACTGAAATGTGTGAGAAGCTTTATTTGTTTTGTTTTCTTCATTTTTTCTAACCTTAAGTGATGCAGTGCATTTCACATATTTTGTTTTTGAGTGAGTGATTATTTTTCAGTGGTCTGTTTGTGATTGGGGATTTATTTTCATTTTCTTAAACAAATAACTGGGTTTATATTAGATTGTAAAATGGATTGTAAGCATATTATATATATATATATATATATATATATATATATATATATATATATAAGTAAGTTAGCTAACATATTATCAAGTACACATTAAATAAATAAGGATTGTAATTTTTGTATGGTTTATTGATGCTTTTTTTCTCTACTGTGCAATGTTGCATCTAAATTGACTCTGTTGTTCAGTGTCAAACGTTGAATGAAGAAGAAATATTTGAAGTTCAAGACGGCTTGTCACTTTTTCCTTTAGGTTGGATACATGTAAGTGTTCCTTTGTCTTAATATATGTGATTATATTCATATAAGGCTTGGTTGTTATTGTTGTTGTAGTATTGATTTTTCTTTTCTGTACCATCTCTCTACAAGGCTTCTGTGTTCTGATAAATTTGCGGCCTATGGAATTTGTATCACTTATGTTGCTGTCATATTTATGAACTACGAAGTAGGAACTTAGTAAGATCATTCGTTAGTTACCTGGTTCTCTTTGTAATCGTGATATAGACGAATAATTGAATTGATTGCCCTAAAAGTTGATTATAAAATAATTTACTTTCTGATAGAGTGATATCAATGTGAGTAATACTGCACAAATAAATAGGCCAGATCTTTGACAGAATTTAAGTGTGCGTTTTGATTGAATAAAATGTTAGTGGACACTTACTCGTCCGAAAGTCTACATGCCTCTCTGGCAAAAAATTCCAACCATCACATTTGATATCAGTATAGCCTTGAGGGAAGCAGAAAAAGTGAAAAACACAGCAGATCAGTTGTTTTAAGAAGTAGATGATTGGAATGAATCCTTTTGATTCCCTTTTCCTCTTGGGGCTTTGAAGTATACTCTAAGATAACAATTGCGGGCTACTATTTTGTAATAAGTTCCATCTCTTTCTGTTTCTTTTAGTTTCCACTGCCTTTTGGTATTTTATCTCTATCTTAAAGATGACCATTTCTGCCTTGCTACGTGTAAAATAATTATTATCAAGTAACCATAAGGCATAAGCCTTAACATGCTGATTTTGATGGTTGGATGCATAAATAGTTTTTTCCCCATCAAGGTTCAATTGGAGATAGATTATCTTTTGTTTCAAGCAAACCTTTTGTGTTTCTTTTACCCACACTTTTAGTGTAAATCTTTAAATGTCAGTACTGATATTACTTATTTATCTTTTGATTTCAAGACACACCCGTCACAGACTTGTTTCATGTCATCCGTGGATCTGCACACACATTACTCATATCAGGTAATAGATGGCACTATATTTATAATTATGACTTGGACAGCTAGTGTAGCCCTCTATTTATTTATGGCTTTGGCAAGAAGTATTGCACCAATGCACAATGTATATTTGAATTTTCCGTATAATATATGAAGTGATAAAGGCCTAATAAATCAAAGTATATTGTTTTCGTTAAAACAATTGGGGAATAAGCCTTATTTTCCAAATTTTAAAGTTCTTGTAACATTGAATTTGCAATTGCATGTAAAATTTCATTTTGATGTATCTAGCTGAAAATGTGCATATTTTATTTTAGATAATGTTACCAGAAGCAATTGCTATAGTCATGGCTCCTACAGATACAACAAGGTAAGTTTTTTCTTTGGCATTCATGAATAACAATCATTACTGATTAGGCACGGAAACATCTACAATAACCCTGATCACAATCTGAGATTTGGCTTCGCTTCAAACAGAATTTTGTCCAAAAGATGCTTTGCCGAGATTGGATTAGGGAATGATTTGCTACGTTGGGTGTTGAACTTTGAGTATAGACCAATGGTGTGGAGTGGAGGGACGTGAATTTGTTTTTACTTGAATAACTTGCTCAAAATTATGGTCCACATTCATGCACCATGAATAAGATGCATATTATCTTTGATTAACCTTGATGGTAAAAGAGTGACAGGGTTATTTAGATGAATCCAACGGAAGTACGATTTAACAAGATGCAAAAAAAGTGTTGCTACTGCACAGAAGTCCCCAACCGCCCCACCCTCCAACCCTTGCCACCTAGCTAAATTATTTGCCTTTTTCTACTGTTATTTGCTTAAGCGTTCTTAAATTCTCACACCCCCTTTCTCGCTTCCATCATTTTAATTATCTCCTTTCTCTCTCCCTCTCCCTCTCCCTCTTCCTCTTCCCCTTTCATTTCTCTTTCTATCTGTCTTCTCTACACCTCTCTAAGACCTCGAAAGAGCATCGTTTTTGTTTACTTACTAGTTATTAAAGTCAGGAAACCTTTTCTTAGCAAAATTTGTTGACTATGAGTTTGATTGCAAGAAATGTAAGGTCTTTATCTCGTAACCATGTGCATAAATTGTGGAACCTTGATAAATATATTGCGGGTATAGTAACTGGTTTTGGTAAAGTTTTCATCTCATAAAATAAATAAATAAATAAAACAAAATATCTGCCATGTAGGAGCTAATAACAGGAACCTACTTCCTGAGATGTATATTATCAACTATACCTTAGAAACTATTTAGTTTGTATATCTGCTGGGCTGCCTTTAATATGGAGATGAGGAGTATAGTGCTAATTTGATATGGATATAATATTTGAAGATTCTTTATTTGGAAACGGATAATTGTTATATTAATTTATTTTACTTTCTGTCACTAATTAGAATTCTGCATTTATGTGGTGTTGCAGTCCACATGGCATATTTCATCTGTCTGATCCAGGTGGTGTATCTGTAATTCGTAACTGTCAACAACGTGGATTTCATCCCCATGAGGAGCCTTCAGATGGAAGTCCCATATATGAGCACTGCTCTCATGTCTATATGAATGCTAACATGAAGTTTGATGTTATTGACCTTCGAGAGAGATGATTGATTGGGGGCCCTAAAGAATTTCTCTTCACAGATTACATACAAGTACAGGGATCTACCTCATTTTCTACTGGACGCCATGCCGAAAATTGCATCCGTAATGTGGATTCTTCTGTATTTATAAATTGTGATAGAGAATACTGATCACCAGTCCCATGATTTTGTATTATACTAGCGAAAATGTGAAAAGATAGTTGTGTAAATCTAGCAATATTTAATACAGGGTGAAGAAGATACTCAAAATAACTTAAATGTGATATACAACATTTCTGTGTTGTACAGAAAACCACACCATGAATGCAATTTGCCTTGACACAAATGCTTAGGGTTTGGGGCTGATTATGTGCTGTTGTGGGTTGGCGATTTAGAATATATTTAGACTTTCCGCTCATCGAAGCAGCCAAGGAAACTATTTCCACCTTAATTAGACTTTTAGGGAAGAGAAAGGCTGAACCTCATTCTGATATTTTTTTTTTGTTGATGTAAATGAAATCTTGTCTCAATTCAAGTTTATCCTTTTAAATTGCCTTTGTGACTAATGCTATTCTTGTTTGACAGCCTAAGAATTGGTACTAGATTCATTTGCACAATTGATAAATTGGTGCTTTATATAAGTCATCATAGTTATTAAGATCTTAGGATGAGCATTGTTTTATAATTATGAGAACATAACTTCGTCTGCTTAATGATTGCATTAGGAATACGTAAGGTATTGGGAGTTCCTGAATTAAATAAAAGGGTTAAACGAGGATATTATACTGACTATATTTTGTGAATTTAATCTTCAATTGATCCATCATTCTTGGATTGAGAGTGAATTTTGCTTGCATGGAAATTGATTGAGATTTTTTTTTTCGTACGAGAATTCTTCAACTGAAATCTTAGTATCATATATACCAGCCGCATGCATCAAACATAGATCTGTTTTTTTTTTAAAAAAAAACATAGATCTGGTTAGTTGTGGCTCATGTTTAAGTATGAAGTTTTTATTTTATAGGCTCTCAAAAAATGCATTTTTTTTGATATAGATAATATTGTTCGATCTTTATATATTTTTTTTCAACATTCAATACTTACATTTTTTCACAATTCATTTCATTTCGATGTGAATTCGATTTATTCATGTGACTATTTGTCTAAAAGCATACCAATAGCTGCTCATTGAATATGTCTTGTGCGTTGACAATTACTTCCTGCCATCCTCAACTTTAGGCTTTTTTTTAGTGTGTTTCTTCTCTTTAATGTTCTCAAATTCACAAGTATATAAGTTTGTATAAGGTGAAATATTAAGTTCTTTTTTGTAATATTAATTTGGGCTTTTTAGCTCACTTTATAGTATGCTCGGCCCATTCAATTTCTTTCGCAGTAATATTTCCAAAAAAACCCGGTAATAATATTAAAAAAAAAACCATTCAGATGACTAATAAAAACCGTTATGTATCTTCCTCAACAATAAAATACCGTTATCGAAACCCTGTATAGCAACTACTAGTCTTTTCTGTACTCCGCGGTCATTTTGAATACTCTCGATTCTCAAATTCTTTTCACATTTTTTTTCATTAACGAAACAAAACGATGTCGCTTCGACCAAATGTCAGGACCGAGCTTCGCCGTAACCGTTTCAAGGTCGCCGTCGACGCTGACGACGGTCGCCGTCGACGAGAGGACGACATGATCGAGATTCGCAAGAGCAAGCGCAAGGAAAGGTTGCAGAAGAAGCGTCGCGAAGGCTTTCAATATCACCAACAGTTCCCCACTCCTCTAACTTTTTCCAAGGTACTTCGCAGTCACCGCAGTTTCCTCCCTTTGCTACAAATTAGGGCTCAATCGTGTTTCTTGATTTCAAATGTTGTGATTTCAAGTTTGATCACGTAGTTTGATAGCAGATATTATTCAATCGTGTTTTGGTTGTTTAGTTTTATTTTTCTGCTTCTGTTTTAATTAGTTTGAAGTTAGTTTAATTTTCTTTACCTTAGGATTAATATTAATACTTCCAGAGCTTATGCTGTTTTGGCAATTTATGACAATCTTCTTGTTCCTCAAAATAATACAATTATGGTATCAGTCCCAAAATCTCTGCGTTTTTTCAATGGCTGAAATCCTAACATTGCCCTCTTCCTCTTCATTTCCCTCTGTTGCCATCGAGTCTCTTCACCCAGTCCTCTCTACATCCATTCCAATGAAAACCCTTCTATTGTTCTTGTTTCTCCTGTTCTTCACGGACAAAATTACCATGGCTGAGCAAGGGCAATGCGTATGTCTTTGGAGATGAAGAACAAGTTTGACTTTCTCGACGCCACAATCAAGAAACTGGACTCTCAAGATTCAACTTTTGGCTTTTATCATTCCACATTATTGGAAGTATTCTTTAGATCTAAGATGCTTCTTCTAAATTTCAACCACGAGCTTACAAATGCGTTCATCTAGGCCACAAAGCAGGTATTAAAGGTTACGTTCTCTTTGATTTACATACTAAAAATAAATTCCTCTAAAGGCATGTTGTCTTTTTATAAATATTAGTAATACAGTAGCAGTTAAATTTAATAGGAGCAACACTTACTATACTTAGGAGCAGTTATCTTAATTTGGTAGTTATGTGTAAGTGGCTGTGTGTAGAATAAGAAAAGGAAACAGAATTGTATTCTGTTCATTCTGAAGTTGTGTGAATTAAATATTGGGAGGGAGAGAACCAAGCTCTCCAATTCTTGGTTTGTTAGAGTGTTTGTTCTATTGCTATATTGTCTGTAACTCTATCTCTCTTTTGGAAATCAATTCCAACAGAGTATCATCTATAAAATTCAGTATTTTATTCCATAGATACCAATTTCTATCATATTATTTCTAATTCTTTACCTACACCTAGTGCTGGTGCTATTTTTAATAATAATCCTAATTCTACTACTCAATATGCACATTGCACGCCCCCTCCCCATACTCATTCTACTCTTGTTATTACTACTACAACTTGTATTAGAAATAAACATCCCCCAATTACTTAAGGAACTATTACTGCAATATTGTTCATTTACTTAATTCTGCTCCTGTGGCTCTTTCAGGTAATCCTCACTATCTGCATCATTTTTTATCTTATGACCATGGCCATATTTCTTCTGTTTCTGTTGTACTCCTTTTCCTGTTTTAATTAGTTACAGGTTATTTTGTTAGTTTACTCTTCTTTACTTTAGTTGGTTTTACCTCTGGATATATACTTCCAGAGCTTATGCTCTTTTGGCAATTAATGAGAATCTTCTTTTTCTTCAAAACAATATTACTTGATATGGTTTTTGGATTTTACTGTGTTTTGTCCGTTATTCATTTTTGATGTTGCAGCTAGAGAATCTTGCTTCAATAGTTGCGGGTGTCTGGTCCAACGATGGTAGTGTGCAACTTGAAGCAACCACGCTGTTCCGGATTATACTTTCACGTGGTAAATTCGTTTCTAATTGCTATTTTCGTAATTGCTCAGCTCTCTGTGTTAATGTTCATACTGATTTTTGTTATAGAACGAAACCCTCCGATTGAAGATGTTGTTCAATCTGGTGTTGTGCCACGTTTTGTTGAGTTTCTCGTTAGGGAGGACTTCCCTCAACTTCAGGTTCCAAATGTTCGAATTTGCATCTTTTGTGTTTTTCTGTCGTGGATGCTTACTCTTAAATTGTGTCTGTAATGTAGAGTAGTTGATATTTGTTGTGGTCATTGGTTATTAATGTTGTCTATTATTTGTTTAGTTTGAGGCTGCATGGGCTCTGACAAACATAGTATCTGGAACTTCTGAAAATACAAAGGTGGTGATTGATCACGGAGCAGTTCCTGTATTTGTCAACCTGCTTAGTTCATCTAGTGAAGATGTTCGAGAGCAGGTATCTCATACTTGAATGTGATTGAACAGGCATCTTCCATTTTTTGTTTACGGATGATTAATTCTATAAATTTTAGGCCGTGTGGGCTTTAGGAAATATTGCTGGTGACTCCCCTACGTGCCGTGATCTAGTGCTCAGCCATGGTGCCCTTGTCTCACTAGTGGCCCAGTTGAACAAGCACACCAGACTTTCAATGCTCAGAAATAGCACATGGACTTTATCAAACTTTTGCAGGGGCAAGCCACAGCCTGCATTTGAGATGGTAATATCTATTGTTTCATTTAAATCAAACCTTAGAGATAGCTTCTTTTGGCTATTCTTATTGTTAATGTATTGTGTGACAGATGAGACCCGCTCTTCCAGCTCTTGAGCGTTTGGTTTGTTTGGATGATGAAGAAGTTTTGACAGATGCTTGCTGGGCCTTGTCATACCTTTCTGATGGCACAGTTGACATAATTCAAGAAATTATTGAGGCGGGTGTGTGTGGCCGACTGGTGCAACTTCTTCGGTGAGTATTAGTTCTACTATACTTTGTTTAAAAGGACCCTGTTCATGTTGTTTCAATTGTTGATTTCCCTAACTTGTATACATTTCCAGAAACCCATTTCCTTTGGTGTTGATCCCTGCTGTTCGTACAGTGGGAAATATTGTGACTGGAGATGATATGCAGACTCAGGTAGTGACTTGTAACCAGTTGAAATAATTACTTGATATTATCAAAAGGGATAATAGAGTTGCGGTTGTCAGTCTTCAAGTTTTGTCCAAATCCTATTTTTTTCAGAATTTGTGTTGCCATTTTAAGATTTTTCTTATTGTGTTATTTTTGTTGCTAGTTAATGATCAATCACGGTGCACTTCCTTGCCTTTTGAGCATATTGACACAAAATCATAAAAAAAGCATCATGAAAGAAGCTTGTTGGACAATATCAAATATCACAGCTGGAACTAAGGAACAAATACAGGTACGCCAGGAAATCCTAATTTATTTGTCAATGTCTTTGTTTTTACAGGCTCTATTTATTTTTTGTACTTTGCTGTCTACTTAGTACTTGTGTAGAATCTGCATACATAATGATTTCATACTAAATTCAATTAATGGAGAAATTAAACTTTTGAAGTTACTGAAATGTGCCCCAGGTTTTCATAATTTTTATTATGGCTTATTGTTCTGTCATAAGATTCATAACAGACAGTAAGTAGTTATGGTGGAGATATGTTGGGATTATAACCAACTTATATTTAGTTCTCGGGAATACCAACACAATGAATAGTGAATTAGTCACCACCCCACCTATCTAATATTTATTTCCCGTCTAGCTTCAAGCAGTAGAGCCTATTTAATATAATTATATAATGCAGGGTGTCAGTGTGTTAGGACTTAGATAAAGGAGAATTAGTTAGTAGAATAGTTAATTGGTTGAGATTGTTATAAGTAGTTAGACTGTTAGAATATTAGAAAATATAAATATCTTATAATATCTTTTATGTTATATTATAGTATCTTGAGTTATTTCCTAGGATCAATTTATAATCATAGAGGTATTTTAGAGTATCTCTCATTATTATTATGATTTGTTCCTGATTTAGGATTGAGTCTATGTCTTTCTATAAATAGAGATTAGTATTGAGTCTTTTGTAATCAAGTTAGCATAAAGCTATTATCAATAATATTCAAATTCTTATTATTTTTTCTCCTCCTTTTATCTAAAATCCCACAACTTCAACACAGACTGTTATGTTTGTTAGTACAGTTAGTTAGTGATCATTTCCCTCTCTTATCTTGAGTGTACATACCTGTAATAAAGGTTCCATCTCTTATAAAAGTATCTTTTAGCAACTTTAGAAATTGAATGGTGTAAACCATTGTAGGAGTGTATCGGCTATTGTGTAATCATTTTTTTGGGAGAGATTTTCTCCTATTATTTTTTATCTTTTTTCTAAATACTAGTGTTCTTCCTCTAAATCCTTAAAATCCAATTATTGGGTTCCTAACACATTGAGCTTTGCTATTGTGTTTTGTCTTATAAGAACCAAGAGTTTTGACTGTTTGAGCATGAGGTCTCAGCTAGCTTGTGAAATTTGGCGGATCGGCTGGATTGGATGAAATTTATTTTTGTATCGCAAGGTAGATGTTGGTCCAGTACAAACAATTTGTCAGAACTATCCCACTAAATGGAGGCTTTTGTCCCGCTGGAAACAGGGCGTTGAATATATATATTTTCTAATTTGATAATTGAGACCTCATTTTCGTTTATTGGTCGATATTTTACATTTGTAGGCTGTTATTGAAGTTGGTCTTATTGCTCCGCTTGTCGACCTTCTTCAAAATGCAGAGTTTGACATAAAAAAAGAAGCTGCTTGGGCAATAACAAATGCTACATCTGGTGGAACTCATGAGCAGATCAAGTATGTGTTTTCTTTAATTGGTTGTTCTTTAAATTCTAACTTGTAAATTTATGATATTCACTTGTCTTACGGGGTTACAAGGTACTTGGTGGATCAGGGTTGCATAAAACCTATTTGTGATCTGCTTATTTGCCCCGATCCAAGAATCGTCACTGTCTGTTTAGAGGGCCTAGAGAATATTCTGATTGTTGGAGAAACAGAGAAGGTCCTGGGTAACCGTGGAGATGTCAACTTGTATGCTCAGATGGTAGATGATTCTGATGGATTGGAGAAGATTGAAAACCTGCAGAGTCACGACAACAATGAAATATATGAGAGGGCTGTCAAACTTATTGAAGCGTACTGGTTGGAAGAGGAAGATGATATACTATCTTCAAGCGATGGTGATTCACCCGGTTTCAACTTTGGAAGCGAAAAGTTTCTACTCCCATCTGGTGGATTCAAATTTGGCGGCTGTAGATCTTTTCTTGAGTAGGTACATGTTTTACTAGTCTTTCGGGTAAAAAGAATCACATGATCGTCATTTTGGCTCATTTTTAGATAATATAGTCTGGAGGGCCAGTCCTTGCACCTTGTGTCCGGATACAGTATGGTCTAGTGTCCATTGTGGTTAATTAGGTGTCTGGAGAATCGGTTTACGCTACCATGTCTTTAAATGGTTTGCTGTGTGGAACTAAACTACTGAAGCATGGCCTTGTAAGCTCTGTTCTATTAAAAATACAGATGTTGGGGGAAGTATCCAGGTTCTTATATGGCATAAGGGCCTAAGGGGGGTGGATGCGGTTTTGAGTGCCATTTTTAGAGTACTAGGTATACTTGTAAGTTTTACTGGGTCAGTATTAGATCCAAGGAGAAAATTAGTTCTTTGTGCATTGTTTCATACCTCTCCTACTTGATTTTTCCTTTGCAACACATGGAGAGTTGGAGATTGTATATTGATCTGATTTGGCCTGCATTAATTTGGTAAAAACTATAGCGAACTAAAAAATGTTTTGATCCTTAGCAAATTTACAACCGTAGTATTCACCTGTTATTTTATTTGTTAATTTTGTATTTTGAAAATGTGTTGATTTGGTGTGACGTGTAAAAAGACGTGATTGGTTTGAATAAAAACGAAAGAATGGGACAAATTTCAATATTATGTGGAGAAACAAAGATGTGTAATTTTGACACAATTTTGACAATAAATTTAGATAATATATAGGGTTAATACAATTTAAATATATGGATAATTACCTTGAATATAAATCAAGGAATATCACATAGTAATGCAACTCTTGAACATTGTTCAAACGCTATTAACCACTATTTTTTAAAGTGTATATTTGAACATAAATCAAAGTTATTGGATATAATGTATATTTGTAAATTTGAAAAATCGTTAGGCATCATAATTTGACCCAAACCTGCTCTGGCTTTGTTATTATCTTTGCTCAAATTTTTTGATCTGTATATAGAATTTTGACTCTTTCAAAGTGAACAACTCACTCTAGAGAATAAAATGTAATCTTAACTATTGATGATTAAATGGATGATTAATATTATATGTACATGTATGATCAATCACAGTTGATTATAATAGACTTAATTGTAGTTTTGATCATCTTATTTTAACTCAATTCGTGAAATTGATCATCTTATTTTAAAATCAAATAGTTTTAGTCTTTCACTTGGATTTTTTAATTAAAAATTTATAATGTGATATATGAAACAATAAGTCAAATGATTAATACTCATGAAATTGCAGTAAAAATTTCTCAAATTTCCAGATTTAACTTCTAAAATTATTTATTTTTTAATTTAATTAATTAATAATATATAAATAATTAATGCATTTAAATATTTTTACACCATAAAATTGTATGTCACATTATTTAAAATATATTTGATCACTATCACTATTTATTTAGAAAATCCAAAAGAATTACTAAAATTGTTGGACTTTAAAACATTTAATAAATTAGTAAAAATAAATTATCAAATCTGCAACTAAGTCATGATATAAATAATTGATTCACTTATTTTATTTTAACGATCACTTTGGAGGAGCCAGATTCCTATGCATTAAATGTAACATATAATTATAATAATGTCATAAAATTAAATCGATTTTAAAATTTATACCAAAACTTTTTGTATTGTGAACCAAATAAGGGAGACAGTTCTTTTCCCTTTCCTTGTTTTCCTGCCTACGTCAATTTTTCTTTTTATCAAACAAAATATATAATACGAATTTCTCCTCTTTTTTCCCTCTGATCTCCGTTAAAATATTTGTCACCATTTTAAAGCTAAACATTGTGAAACTTTCACGTGATTTATGTATATATATAGCTTATTAGTATACACAAACAACAAACGTTCAAGCAATTTTGTCGCTGACTTCACGTGATTTATGTAGCTTATTTTGCTTGTATTTAGTGCTTTATAAATTTAGAAATTATTGTTTTAATGAATGCAACAATGAGAATATACAAGGTTGTTTGAGGAATAGATCATGACCCATTAATCACGTGGCGTGGGCACAAAATATTTAGTTTCTTTTCAATCCTAAATAAATAGTTGGTTTTGATCTTTGAAAAGGCAATCTAGGAATGGTATATTGATATATATTAATAAACCGAATATTTATAGAACATGTGGGTGAAATAGTGATAGATGAATATACTATCTATTACAAAAATGCTAAAATGACACATAAATTTTGCAGTAGGAATTATGAAATGAATTAACGTGTAATCATTTTCTTACCTATATTCTATGTATGGCTTGCGTACATCTAATTGGTTGTTTATTCCTTGTTTAATATAGTAAGTTTTTTGTTTGCATTTGTTATTGTAACAGGGTTAATGGAATAATTGACTAAAAATGAAGTATATTATTGTTGACGAGTAAGCTATATAGTTTTTTGTTTTTTACAATAGAGAACCCAAAGAAAAACTAACATAAAAAGATCTAAAAAGTTTTTAGAAAAGAAAACCCTAGTATTATTATCAAGAAGTAAAATCTTCGATTCCTTAGCAAGTTGAATCTGTAGTTGGTTAATCAATTATTAGTACACTTATTTATCGAATGTAGGTGAACTTGACATTCCAATTTTGTCAATGAACCTATAATATAATAATCATTTAAAGTGTCATCTAAAACTTAGGAGTCGCTTTCCACAATCATAAATCATGTTTTGAATTCTATTTTTGAACTAATTCCATTATGTGTAGCATAGCCCATATTTCAACTACAAGAGCATCACAATAACTGATCTTTTGAGTATAGCCCTTATGCCAACGCCTCGAAGAATCTATCATAATACCACCGCATAAAGCAATCTTCAAGTTGAGAATGGTCTCCTCTTCGTTCTAATAGCAGTCATGAATTCATCTTCGATGATTCATCATCAACCTGCCATGCATGCGCTGCCAATAAAAAGAGGAAATAAGGTAAGATATTATTAAGAACTATTAAATGTTGCTCAAGTCCAAATGAGAAGTTGAATTATTAACATGTCATGCAACAATCCCTACAAAAAGAAAACATGTCACGCAACAAGTGTTTGGCAGACAAGAATAATAGTTGACAAAATTTGTTCCAATGGCAAAATTTCACGAAAATATAAACAATTAATTTTATACAAAGTATTACTTCAGAATATTTGTATCCCTTTCAATATACATAAGTAAAAAAATAAAATAAAATTTAAATCAAAACTTCAAAATAATTAAGACAAAAATTAAACGTTGTTGCCACCGTTAAGTTCAAGGAAAAAATCATATGTACTGCATGCACATCTATTGTGAACAGGCCATCCTGATATTTTAGCAACGATAGGACGATAATAAAAAGTTATAGCAAAACCCATATATAGTTATTTGGACTAAAAATCAAGTGAGTGTAATTCCTTCTCAACAATAAAAAATATTAATATCGGCAATCGCTTGAATCTCACAAGACGTTCTTCAAATTAATTATAGATTTTATTGAGATAGGTAAATCAAATGACTCCTCTGAAAATCACATATAAAAATATTTTGATAACTTTAAACATAAAAAAAATGTGCACAAAAATCAGTTGTTAATTATTTTAATGCAATTTGGAATGAAATAGAACATAGTAATAATTTAAAAATTTGTACCAACCCAAAACCATAATAGAATTATAGGATCAGCAGTCATCTATTTATTTTCAATTGAAGTCAAGATAAAACTATTTCTATTTCAAAAACTCCTCTCAACACATACAATATTAATAGGGATGGTTAATGTAATTCTATAAGTTATTCATGTATTAGAAAATTAATAAAGTATTTAAGAGAATTCAATATCATAAAATTTAATTTTAATTTAACAATTAAAATATCGCTAATGATTTTTAATTCTTCAAATAAAATTTCAACATCACTATCATAAAAATTACCATTTTTCGAATTAGGTTCAAGATTTTTGTATCACAAATATTTCATATTTTCATAAGGGAATTGTCTGAGGTTTGGAATACTGTAAACAATAATATTTAAGGAACTAAAGAATTGCAAGAAAATCAATTTAAAAATCTGTTCTCTTGTACTGTGAACAGAGTACAAAGAATAGCACTTTTACATCCCTTACATCTACTTAGTTTTCTTTATCAGACAAAAGATATCTAATACAAATTTTTCTTTCTCTTTCTCACTCTAATATATGTTAAAATAACTCTCTCCGCTAAACATAATCAACATTGTGTATTAAAAAAAACAACAATTAATATATATCTATCATTTTGATACACTTATGAAACATTTCATTTTTCCCTTCTCTCTCATCCTATTAAATCATTAATATATCTCATATGTTACAGTTTAAGTGTCCATTGATAATTGTTTTTGGAAAAATCAACTTTGTAAATCCAATATTACATTAGAATAAATGATACAAATCTCTTTTAATTTAAGTTTATTTACGGTTTTAATTCCTCTATTTTCACCAATTTATGAAATTGGTCCCCTATTTTAAAAATCGACTATATTGATTTCTCTTTTAGATTTTTGAACTAAAAAATAATATATTTTAAATAATATATAACCATCTAGATAAATTAATTATTCATATGTCATTAATTAAATTATAAAAGTAATTTTTTTTTCAAAATTGAAAGTTAAATTTTTAAATAGTTTTATTGCGATTTCATAAGAGTTGATTATTATATATTATTGTATATAATGTTATTTAAAATATCTCATCCCTATATTTTAGTAAAAAATTTAAAATAAGCGTCAAATTTTAAAATAAGAGGACTGAAAAGTCCATACACGGTCTTGATTATAAGTATGAAACTTTATTTATTAAAAAAAGTATGATTTTTTTTTTTTGTACAAAAAAAGTATGAAACTTTAAATAGCGTATTACTAGAATTTAAAAGTAGTGTGTTGTGGAGGCATATATCAGGTGGCAATTAGAAGTCCACAAATAAAACAACAAACGTTCCAATTAGTAGTTTTGTCTCTGACTACTATTACACGTGATTTATGAAATACACAAATTAAAATAACGTGATCTTTCTCTAACGTTGCGTGATTATTAGTAGTTACCTATTCTGTCATGTATGGTTGTTAGCGGAATTAGTACAAGTTAGCTTTTGCAACGCTTAAACTCACCGCATCAAAATAAGAGATTGTTGTTTCCTTAAACCAAATAAGAGATTCTTTCCTTTTTTTTGTAAAGATATTTAGTATTTTTAAATATGTTTAATTTATTTGGATGAAAAGCTATTGAAAGGAATTATTGTTCATGAATGAGAGTTAGATATGTTAGTTAATGAATAATCATTTTTGGAATGAAAATTATTTTTTAAAATATTGTCATCGTTTTTAAAAATATAGGTAATTGTTTACTTTAAAATAACATTTTATCGATTTTTTGTTAACAAGTAAATTTAACACAAATTTTAGAAAATGAAAATAAAAAATAATTTTACAAAGTAAACTAGTCTTTAGTCCGTTAAGTGTCATAAGTTTATATTTAAGTACCAAT
>JBBPBP010000004.1:4542147-4553354 GCA_037974735.1 Cicer chorassanicum
TAATTTAATATAATAAAAATAATATAATTTTTTTGGCTTAATTACAATTTTTGGCATTTGGATTATCTCAATTCAAACATTACTCAATCTCGGTCGATTCTCTCTATTTTTCTTTATTTTATTTTTCAATTTTATAGTTTTGACTTAAAGTTTATATTATATAGATTATGCATATAAAATTTTATACAAATATAAAATCATTTTATATGTTATTGAAACTCATAAAAATTAACGGTGTTCAATAAAATTGTATAAAACATTAATTTTGATATATTTCAATAACATACCACATGAATTTAGATTTGTATAAAATTTTACATGCACATATGATTTAAACTTTCAATCTAAATTGAAAAAAAACTTAGAAAACTGAAATAGAGATGATTGACCGAAGATTGAGAGATGTTTGGATTGAAATGATTCAAGTCCCATTTTTTGTTCCTTTATTTTCACAAATTTAGAGAATTGGTCCTCCTATTTTGAAATCCAACAATTTTGGTTCATATCTCATATTTTTTAACTGAAAAATAGTGATTCGACGCATTTTAAATGAAGAGTAGAACCAACTAGATACATTGATTATTTATGTATTTTTAATTAAATTTATAAAAATGATTAATTTATAATTTGAAACTTAATTTTTTAAATACTTTTATTGTAATTTCATGTATATTAATAATTAAAATATATCACATCATTGTTTATTTAGTTAAAATATTCAAAAAAAAAAATGAACAAAAACTATTGAATTTTAAAACAAAGGCACAAATGAATGAAAATAAAGTTGCGCTATCGGTTAGAAAAATTAGGCCAGCCGTATAAACCTAGAACAATAATTAAAAAGAGGAAGCAATTATAAACCATTAATGTAAACCAATTTTACTAATAAAAACTAATAACTTTGTCATTTAATTACACAATTTTAACTATTATTGTTATAAAATAACTGAAGAATTATAAAATAGAGTTTAATTATTATACATTAACTGTGTAAAAAGTCACATCACACCAATTCATAGTTTTAACTTTTGATGTAGTTAGGAAAAAAGTCAAAAATTTCTAATGATGAGACGATTAAAATTACCTAATAGTTTACATTGTCAGCATATTTAAAATAAATCATATAAAATAACTACACAATCAACAAATATTATACACAAAAAATATAAAATATAAAAAATCACATTACAACATTTCATAATTGTAACTTTTAACGTATACGTCAAAAATTTATAAAGATAAGAACATTGAGATTAATTGACATTTTACACCGTTAACATATTAAAATTAAATTATACAAAATAGCTACAGAATGAATAATTTGATATAAAAATGAAGCAGCGAGTATGAAGAGTAAGATTTTTTGAAGGCACTACACTATTATGGTAACGGTTTGATTGGAGTAAATGAAGTACCGCTGTTGATGAGTAAGCTAGCTTGACAACCATTCATGCAAGCGAAGCAAATTTGTTTAATTATTTAATCATTTATTAATCATCAATGTAAAACAAAAATAAAAATCACTTTTAAAGGAAATGGCGCGTTTTGTCGATTTTTAGGATGTTTTGGCGGGTGAAAATGGAATTGGGAGTATAAGAAGGGTACAATAGTAATTTTCAAAAGGATACGATTTAGGGTTTTGGTATCCCCATTTATAAAAGGTCTCGTGTTTTATAGATCTGCTGCGGCTGGTGCGTGCGCGTGTGTCTTGTGTTTTTGAGTCTGTCTTTTTGATTCCTCTCTCTCTCTCTCACTCTCGCTCTTTCTCTCTCTATAAATCTCTCTCTCTCTCTCCCTATCCCTCTCTCTCTCTCTCTCTCTATACACAGTCACTTCATTCATCATTCTCTTCAATCTTGCATGCTCGATCTTTCATTCTGATTCATCCATTCTTTTGAAATCGTGTTTTTGTTAGATCAGAAATCAGAATGGTGGTTGATCACAGTGGAAAGGTTAGTGTTGATTTAACGATTTAGCCTTTTCACACTTCAATCATTCATGATTATCAATTAGAAGTAACTAATCGTGTTTATTTTTTAATTAATTTCAGGGATCAGACGGTGAAGATTCATCAAACCCTAACGCCGTTTCATCGGATAACAGTCCAACTAGCACCGAACAGAAGAAAACCTGCGCCGATTGCGGTACATCCAAAACTCCTCTATGGAGAGGCGGTCCTGCAGGACCAAAGGTATACTTAATTATTTCAATTTATAATCGATTTTGATTTGATCTAATCGATTTTGATCTTAATCACACTAATTTCTTGATCTGATCTGTGTTTTTGTGTTTGATTGTGAAGTCGCTTTGTAATGCTTGCGGGATCAGGAGCAGGAAGAAGAAGAGAGCGATTTTAGGGATAAGCAAAGGAAACAACGAAGATGGATCAAGAAAGGGAAAAAAGAGCAATGGAGGAGGAAGCAAAGTTGGTGATAATTTGAATTTGAAGCAGAAACTATTGAATTTAGGGAGAGAAGTGTTTATGCAGAGATCGCATTGGAAGAAATTGGGAGAAGAAGAACAAGCTGCGGTGCTTTTGATGTCTCTATCTTATGGATCCGTTTATGCCTAAATTAAACCTAAATCTTTGCCCTATCTTTTTTTTTTAATTTTAGAATTTAGTAGATTATTGTTTTAGGATCCAATCAAATGAATCTATCAGTACGAGCCTAACAACCTTTTCATAAATGTATATTTTAATTTTCTGCTACTGATTATTGTTGCAATGAGAGAATTATTATGAGTGTGTGGTCATGAGTTGTAAGAAATTAATGATGATTCTAAGTCCAATTTTGGTACTATAATATAAATTCTCTCTATTTCTTATTGTTGTTCCACCCTTAACTCATTGCCTACTTGTCTTTCTTATGTTTACTAAATTATTACTAGTATGATATGTAAATTTCCCTATGTCGGTGTTATGGGAAATTTTGTTTTACCAAAATAATAATAATAATAACAATAACATGAATTTATTTCAAATTTTCATATTCGAATTCAGTATCTATTTTTTTTGCTTTTATTTATTTTCAGTTTCCATTCTTAAATGCGATCAATGAAGCACACAAGGTTATATTTTGTGTGATCCACATGTAGTAGAACTATATTAATTTGTGTGATCCAATTTCATGCAAAGATTTAAGGCTAGGTGTCGTTTCTTGATCAATTTTTTTGAATGAATCGTATAATTGGATTATTCCCTTTTGCGTAGTGTTAGATTAAATTTGGGTCACTCAATTGAATAGATATTGATGTTGATATTTATTTATTTCAAAAGAGTGAAGTGGGTGGCAAAAAGGATAAAAACTTTGAAAGAGGAGGGAACGTGAAATTCATAGTTCCCGCTAGTTTGACTCATGAAAATATGGAAAGGCAATGGGAATCACGAAATCTGATTCACACTATATCATCACTACTGCCTAGTCACATTTATTTGACATCTACTTAACCTCAAATATTGTTTTACTTGTACAGAGTAGTACCCCCAATATAGTATCGATTAACAAGTATGTTGACGGCAGATGAGATGGTCGACCGTTTAGAGTTTCCATTTTTGAATTAAGATATAAAAAATATATAATTAAATTTATATTTAAATAAAAAAAATTAACAATTGTTCACTTGATAAAATATTTGAGTTGTATAAGACAATGTATTTGAGAATATTTTTAATTTTGCATTGTATTAAAGATCATATCATTATTTGATAATAGCTTAAATTAAAATATGATGTAAACATTTTGAAACTTGTGACAATTCTTCTAATCTTAATGGTGAAGTTTTATTTGAAGAATTAAAGTCATTAGATATATTTGAGCAATTGAATTAAGATCACACTATATACTATTGAGTTACTTAAAGACATTTATTTGTTTTTTTTTTCAATAAATGCATATCTTATAGAATAATATTAATTATTCATTCAAATTTTACATTTCGCGGAAAACGTTTTGTTTTTTAAATTGGATTTTTTGAGATCTTACTTAAAATCTACATGATAAATTAAATACTTCTTCCAATTTTTATTCTTATTTTTTTGAGAAAAAATGAATGACTTTTTGAAAATCTTAATTACAGTTGAATTATTAATAAATTTAAAATACAAAATAAAAAAATTTAAACAACTACAAAGGCATTATCTTTTTATTCGTTCAGAGCACCTAAATACCAAAGACCGACTCTGCTTAAAATATATGGGATGGGGTTACATAAAATATAGGTTGAATGTGATTTAGACAATTTTGAAATAAGAGTGAATTTAACAAAATAACAGTAGTACTATAATTTTGCTGATATCTTAACGTGTAGTTTTTTTTTAAAATAAAATTACGGTACTAGTATAATGTGGTTCTACTACATCTATTGTAATTCAAACATGTAATTAATGTCTATTTCAAAAACCCTAAAACCACATTAAATTAGAAGCTACACGTTGAAACTTCTAAAAATCATGGGGAGATAGTTCAAAAATTAAGGCAATGGTTGTCCGCCGCTCAATCAAACACATGATTATGAAAGATTGAGACGTGAGAATATCAATCTCAACTTGGATTCAAATGGCGAATTTGGTTTTGCAGCGTCAAATTTGATTTATGAGTGAATTGATTTTGACAAAAATAAATAATTTTTGATCAAAAGTGGATAAATATAAAGTGAATTAATTTGAAGTACATTATATAAAAGTGTGTTGAATAATAAACTTAAAGTCAAAAAATTGATTTTTCTATGTAGAATCAATCCTAAAGTCAAAATCTATCCTATTCAAAGAACATTCAAACGTATCAAAATCAATTACGTCTTTCTAAAATTACTTTTATCTTTACCAAAATTGAATCCAAAAACATGTTCTAAAAGCCTGTTTGGATGTGAGTTGTGCAAGGTTTTATCGCGTTCCAAAGCAATAAGAGCGTGATACTTTTAATGAAGCTAAGAATTGTAGATTCAAATTAACGTTCGTTTTCACCGTGATTTCCCCGTTTTCCAAAATGTACTTCAACACCTATGGAGTAAGAAAGCTAGGAACTACGACAAAATTGCATTGAAACATAAGATAATGATAGTTAACGCATTGGAGCTTAAAAAAAAATCAGTGATGAACTCCAAATTTATGGTAGATTAGAAGCTATGCCTTTCTAAAAATCAAAATAATAAAACTCTAAATTTAAAATGACGATTGATCACTATAGTAGGAAGGGTAATTGACTTAATCATTATGAGTACTTGCAAAAAATAGCAGCAATAGATTGGATAAATTAAAATTCACACTATACGTAGAAGTATGTCTTCTGGTCACTACCTATAAAATTAAATGGGTATGAATTCGTGTACATTTTTAGTATCCACCCCTACTACAAATGTGCATGCATACACAAATAAATTTTAATTACAAAATATTACAAACAAAACTATATATATAATTTGGTTTGATTATTTACCTATAGAGCAACCTATTCATAAACTTGTAAATCCTATACATGACTATGATTTGCCAAAAATGTTATCTGTGAGTGAGAGAGAGACATTTGCATGATTTGCTTATGTCTTTGTCATGATTGACTGTTTTTTTTTTTAAATGTAAACTAGGCGTTATTTTCAACAATACACCTCTTACGTCCTAATGACAAATTTAATAAAGGTGATAAAGAAGCCAATATGAACTGAGCTTTATATTTATATATCGGTTCGTTTGACTAAATTTTGCGGCTCCAACATTACAATCCGATTTCATGTCTTTTTGTCTTCTTTTTCTTCTACTATACTACTTGTACAAATTGAGACAGGCAGAGACTAAATAGTTCTACAATCTGATTATTTCTCTCATTAAATATATATTTCATTTTGCGGAAAAATTTATCACTAAATTTAAAATCTATTTCAAATTATTTGATACATTATTTACCAAAAAAATATTATATAGATTTATTTTTTAAGATATACCTCTAATTAGAACTACTAATTTGGTTTGTAATTTTATATTTGGCTTTAATAAGTTATGCAGTGTATTACAAAATGATATTTATAATAAGGAAGCAAGTTATTTAATGTTGACATAATTAATAGCATGAAAGGCTCAATCACTATCTAAGAAAGTAAAAATGTAGCATACTAATTAAGGCAGCATTCAGGGTTGTTCCAAGTTTCTAGTTTTAAAATTTAGATTTGAAAACAAATTTTGTGTAAATAAAATAGAGTTAAATTGGTTTTTTTTTACTCGATTTTAAAACGGTTTTCATTTAAATCCTAAAAATAGATTTTATCATTCTTATTTCTGTTTGAATGCTGACACGTCACCACTGTAGACACCTAATTTTAGATATAATATTAATTATTATTTTTCAATTGTACAATCTAATTAATATCACATGCATTACTCCTAGATCAATATCTTCAACTCTATTTATAGTAATGATCAATACACCGATACATAGTAATGATAATTTAGTAAAGGGAGTATTCAATCATTCATTGAGGGAGTATTCACTTTTAGTAAAACCTCAAATATGCAATACTACATGATTTTTAGAGGTATTTTCCATTTTGTGTTTTGTGTGATCCCTTACGATTTTTCCTTTATGAAAAAGTGATTCGATGGATAGATCAATGTGTGTTATTTATAAACTACCATTAGCCTCGATTTTCCATAAATATGATTTTTTGCTATACCAATATAGTACCCCCATAGTCAAGGCTAAGGGGTTAAAGGGTTTGTCAGTCCTGGTGCGTGACTTAGACTCTTGTTTCTCACAAACGATGCCAATGTTCTGACCTCAAGTCCGCAACACCACATTTTTGAGGTATTGTCTGATTTGAATATTTTATGAGTGCTCACGGTTTTGTCTTTTGTGAAAAGGGGCTTGTGTGGATAGATGAGTGTGAGTGTGTTTATAAACTACCTTTAACTTTGATTCTTAATAATGACTTAGATCATTGTTTCCCACAAATGACGCCAATGTTTGACCTCAAGTCCGCAAGATCATATATTTGATATATTGTCGGATTTGTGTCTTGTGTGAACCATCTTGGTTTTGTCTTTTATGAAAAGACGCCTTAGTAGATTGAAAAATGTAATTGTATATAAATTACTCATAATCTTAATTTTTCTAGATTGAATTTTGAATGGCAAAAGATTTTTCTAAACGAATAAATTGCATTGGCACTTGTAATTAAGTTGAATATGAAAAATGAATAAACTAAATAACACTATATTTTGCGAAAAAATAACTTACAATTAATGTCTTTGGAGTCAAAAACTCTTGATATAACATTTAAACTTTTATGAGTGTACTATGATTTTAGATTACAAAAACGAGTTAACACATATGTAAATTATTTTTTTAATAAATTCTGATAAAATCTATAAATTCTTGATTTTAGTAATAATTTATGTTTCTACATTTAGTTGATTTTAAAATATAAAATTTTGATCAATATTATTCAGTATCTAATATACTTAACGATTCTAGTTAATCTATATTGGTTTTAAAATAAAAACTTACACTTCTAATATTGTTGTGTGGAATAACTGTTATGTATCAATATAAGTTTGTTGTTTCTTAAAATTTTACTATAATATATTATCTATTTACAAATATTAATATTTTAATATAGATATAAAATATTGATTTATTTTTGTTTTAATTATAATTGATTATTTATATTATCATATATAGATTATTTTAATATTAAATAAACTCTTAGGAGTTTAACAGTCAAGACTATATAAACTACAGAAATTTATCTAGACTGTTGAATTTGGTAGTCTTGTTTGAAGTTACTGATGGAGAATTTATATTCATCCAATATTCTTTCCCCTTTTTTTTACTCCTCCAATATTCTTTCATAGGTTGATTATAATGGTTAGTTTTGAATTTTCAGAATTTTCTACTATAACTAACTGCATTGGCACATTTTAATATGACTATTTATACTCAATTTGAGACATTCTAACTGAGAATCAATCATCAATGTACTACACTAAAAGTAATGTACTTTTTGGTTTTGGAAGAAAATGATGTTCACTATAATAAAGTAATTTTAGGTATCCTTTTGACATAAATTATGTAGTGACCCTGATAACATACATTATACATCCAGACCAAATAAATGAAATTAAAGTTATACCATTATGAATATAAAGATTAGAAAAGAAGAATTGTAGGAATTTTACATACATGAGGTGATATAATTACCCAACCCAATCCCCGTAATAGACAGAGTAAAGAATTTACAGTATCATGGCTTGGATAAAGTGAGGAAATCTATAACAGCAGCCTTTTTTTTTTCCCAATCCTTTTATCAGTTCACGAAAGGTACAGTAAGCAATAATAGATTCTGATTTTGATCTTCTCAGCTGTCTACCTTCCCATCTGAGTTAAAGTACTATTGCTCTCACTAAAGAATAAAACTATTGTCCAACTGAATAAGGAAGTAAATTTGAATATAACATTTTTTATTAGGTAAATGAGAGATAGAAAGTCATTTTCAAAAATAATATTACCAATACCATACCTTTGTCGGAATAGTATTTTTTAATATTAGTTTTGTTGTGTTATCAAAAGTTTATATACATAAGTAAACCTCTTTAATAATTTATGATTTGGTGAAAGAAATTTGAAAATTTAAACACATCAAATAACGGAAGCAATAATGAAACCACTAAATGGGAGTAGCTAAAAATTTATAATTTTGTTTCAAGTAGTATAATATAGTATACAATGTCCATGATCTTATATTGTTGCCAATTTTAGCATCAGCAGAGAGTATGCAAGTGTTTGTGTATGTATACCCTATAGAGCGTAAGCTGGATCACATGACATAAAGATAAATGTTTGGGAGTCTGCTTGTGGTCAAGGCCCCCATTGAAGGGCTTATGCATCCATTTTTGTTTTCCAGGTCATGTTCAGTGGCAATTAGATGCAAATTCTAAGCAGAACAACTTTAATACGTGATTTTGTCGTGGATTAGTATTTGAAAATTGTTTAAAAATTCAATTATCATTTATTTTTCTTTATTTTTTGCAATTCTATATTAATTAAGTAACCATATCAATCGTAAAAATTATGAACTTTTACTTCATAGGAGTATCGTTGATAATCATTATAATTTTTTAAAATTTGATCAATTGTAAACCACTATAGTCTATAGCAGAAACCGTCTAAAATTACGCTGATTACTTTTTATCTTGATTCTAATATATGAATATATCTTTGCTCAGAAGTTAATCAAGAGCACTAAATACACTTTTCAATGTATTAAAAAAAACAACTATGCATAAACGTTTATTTTTTAAATTTGTTAAACAATATATTTATAACACCTGCTAGCATTTTATTTTATAAATGTTTTCTCAAAATTGTGGTGTAGCTACTCTTTCTTTTTTGGACTAAACATTTGCATGTTGGATTGCATCATTTTAATCAAACTAAAATAAATGGTAGCCACAAATTTAAATTTAAATTTAAATTTAAAATCACAAATCACTATCATTCATTTATTATTTCCCCCCTTTTGTTTTTTCCCTATCAAATGTCTAAATTGGACTCTGTACTGAGACACATTCTCTATGTAAGAATTAATGTTCCCAATAACAATTAAGCATAACTAACAGAAATTCTGAAAGGACAAATAGTTGAAGTACTCAAACTTAATCATAATTGGTCATTTTTAACATTCTTTTTGGTGGAACATAGTATTTAGGAGATCCAGAAGAAGACCCTGCTAAATCTTTCGTCAGAAGGTTGTGTTGTGTTCAACTTAATTTTCCATATTCGATATGAAATTTTATGTAGCTGAATTTTACTTATAAAATCACAACACTTACCTTATTGGTGATTGGGAGATAATTAAAATGGTCCTATCCTATCATATGATGTTTTATTATTTATTTCTTCATAATACTATATGGGTTTCATTTCATTATTTGTTCCCGTTTTGTGTGAACATTGAATTTTTCAGTACCAAATAATAGAACATGTTATATTAAGCACTGTCGTTTTCAACTCCGTAGTCATAATTAATTCGTATCGATCCTTTATGTTCGTGTCAGCCTGTAATTCATTGATTGGGAAAAAATACAGTAAACAAGGAACTAGATAATTCGAAGGACGAATCAATCTAGCATAAATAAAATTAAATACCTTGAATATTCTTTGCATATTTCATTTCAATCTAGCATCAATCAACTCCATGAATTCAAGTGGTCAATCAGCTTTTTGATTAAAGATGAATAATTCAACAAAAAAAATCAAATTCGAATTTTACTTTATTTTTACAAGTAAAAATATAATGTAAATATATTAAATAATTAATTTGATATCTTAATTATTGTTATCATAAATCAATAATTTATCACTTTAGAACATTTTTTAATTTATGGGTGTCATTCTTGCATGAATGTCATGCTAATTGTCTATCATTCCAATTTTATTAGATGTCTCTGAAGGAATTATTCGAATTCTAACATAAATAATTTTATTTAATTTTGTGCCAAATTTAGGATTATTAGAACATTTTACTTCGGAAAGCAAATGGTTAAAAAAATCAATCTAGTATCTCATAAATATAGAGCACTTGCCATTTTTGGAGAACCTATAGGCACAGGGAGGGAACAATACAAACAGAATTGTAGCCACAGTCTGACTAGTCCTAACACCTTTTTTTTCTTCCATGTTCACTAAGGAAGGTCATAGTCTTTCAACCATTAGGCCTGACTTTGTTCCTCTTGGGTTTGGACTTCACTTGACTTGATACATTGTGTTGGGCCATAACACTGTGTAAGAATGTTGTTTGAAAATTTTACACCATATCCCTTTTATTATACCTCACAATTTACTTAAACCAATTTTACCTTAATTTTAAAAATAAAAAAGAAAAAAGAAAAGAAAATGTCCCATCTCACCCTTTTCAATTTGTATTCCAAAAAATTCAGTTCATATTTTTTTTAAAGTATTTTAAAAAATTTAAACTTTTATTGTGTTTTGAAAAATTCAAGTTTAAATTTTTTGTAACACAAATATATTTTCTTTTTCGAAATACAAATATTCTAATTTAAGTATTTTGATACATATATGTGTTCTGAAATCTTAAAGTTTGAATTTTTCAAAATATTTTTATATTCTTAAAAATTTAAATGTTAAATTTTTTAAAATACATTTATGTTTCAAAAAACTTAAATTAAATTATTTGATAACTAGTTTTTTATTTTGGAA
>JBBPBP010000004.1:4553634-4593250 GCA_037974735.1 Cicer chorassanicum
AAAAATCTTCTGGTCTTAAGTTTGCCGAATTGTTGAATTTTTGTTTTTTGTTTTTTTTTTTAAAAAAAAAAACATAAAAGGATAAAGTGGGGTTTTATTAAAATGTGGGGTAGAGATATAAATTTAGGGGAGCAAGTAAATTTTTCTTGATCTTTTCTATAACTAAATTTAAGGCTTACTTTTGGATTAATTAATTGTTGAGGATGGTTAATACAATCTTTAATATATACATTTCAACACATTCTTTTTATTGGTTAAAATTTATATGAATCCCACAAAATTGTGTGGGTCTTATTTAATTTTAGTTGAAATCATATAAATTTTAACTATTGAAAGAGGGTGATGCCTAGGTTGCCCTTCAAAGAATTGTGAATAAATTATTCATAATCACGTGGCATCAATTAAAATTGGACATGTGTAATTCACTAATTCTCACACTTATAAATATTATTTTATAAATTTTTATGGATACTTTGTGTTATTTTCACATTGATCCCATTGCAATAGGTTTATGTTATTTTCACATTGACCTAACCCCATTTGCTTTCATTCAAGAATTGATTGTTTAAGTCTTTATAAAAAAAATTGAGTTTTTATTGTAATACGATCAAACTTTACAAATACACCATATGTATGGTTTATTGTGCTTTTGGCGCTTGAAATATTTATATTGAATTTATCATTATTAAAAAAATTTAAATATTTAAGAAATAATGTTTATAATTGTCGCGGCCTAAAATTTCGAGCGTTTCTCGAATTCAATGGAGTCGCCACCAAAATTTATTTTAATATAGGGAAAATATTGGGAAACCCTTATAAATGAAAAAAAAAATAAAAAAAATGGTATTCGAAACCAAATTTTGAGTTCGGGAGTCGATTATACGTAGGGAAGGTATTAGCACCCTACGACATCCGTTAAAAACGGTTACCTATAATTAATTGTACAAGATTAATATTAACTTTAAGTATATTTATTTTTCCTTATTATTAAATATGAATAACAATTATTATTAATTTTTTTAATATGATTTTGGAAATAATGTGTGCTTAAGAAATAAAGAACAAAAAAGGAAATTTTATTAATGTGCTTGACAAGAATGTGATCTTGCTCCTACGTATCTCCCGGTGCGATGGAGAAATCAAAGCTACGTAGTTCTTTGTTAATGCAGATGTATTAATTGTTTTTTAAAGAAAATTTGTCTTGTTTAAAAAAATACATATATTTTGACCAAAAAAATTGTTTGATTTGAATAATTATTTAAAAATGCGAGTTTTTGGACGATCAAGTTGTACATCTCGTGTCCCAAAAAACTCAAGGATGTAAAAGAAAGATGTCACATCTAATTTAATCCTCTTAAAAATATTTTGTATTATTTTCAGTTTAGAATTTTAATTTATTAATTTATCTATAAAAATGAGATTTAAAACCGCCAAGTTGTCGCAACTTGCGTTCTAATAACTCAAAGATAAAAAAAAATCTAATTTTTGTATGATTGTTCATGTATTAAAATAAAAATAGTTTCAGAAGTATCAAGTTATCGTAATTTATGTCATAATAACTTGAAACAATATTTTGCTTATTTTAATTTTGGCAAGAGTTTTTTTTTGCAAAAATAAATAAAAAAGAAATTAAAGATTTAAGGCAAAGTAAAAGCATATTATGAAACAATATTTTGCTTATTTTAATTTTGGCAAGAGTTTTTTTTTTTGCAAAAATAAATAAAATAGAAATTAAAGATTTAAGGCAAAGTAAAAGCAAGCCATGCCATGTCTAATCCATTCTGCGCAAACTGAACAAAAGTGAATGCAAGCAAGCTGGCTATGTACTGGCTACTTAGATATTACGTGCTCATCCTTTCATGACAGGTTCCAACATATCATTTAATTTTTTTAATAATAACTTCATTTTTAAATGAAAGGCAACAAACAAATCAAAAGCACCATTCAGCATGAAACCAAAACTTCAACAAACAAACAGCAACAAAATGAAACACTATATAAAAAGAGATAAAGAAACGAAGACAAACTTGAAATACACAGATTCATGTACAGCAACGAAGAGGAAAGCGGCGGGGTGTAACGGTTGACGGTGGTTGGCGGTGGTTACCGATGGAAGTGACGGTGATTTTTATTTCTCTCCCTTTCTATTTTTTAATTTCTAAATATATTGTGATTTTAAAGATGGAGTTGAGTTTCAGAATCTCTCTTAAAAAAAAAATCTCCTTTCTTCTTCTCTTCTTCTGTCTAGGTATTTTTCTGTTCCTCTTTTTTCTTCTTCCCTTATGAAATTTGATAAGGTGTATTTATAACGTTTTTTTATCTGTTTAGTTGCTTTCTTGCTTTGCTTTTGTCATTCTCCAATGATTTCCTGTTTGATGTTTTAATGTGCTTTGTTCATTATCTGAATTTTTCTGCATCTCTGATTTATTCACAATTTTAGTTTGTGTTTGTTTTTATCGGTTGAAGCTTATTTGCTGGACTTTTATTTGTGTGTAAAGGAAATAGAGCTGGTTTGCTGGGTAAAAAACTTTTTTATATTTGCAGCTTTGGGTCTTAGCTCATTTTCTGCTTCAAACTCAGCAGTTTGTCTTTTTGTTCTATATCATGTGTACAGAGGCTGAGGCAAAGAGAGTTTGACTTTTTATCATATACTTTTTATCATATCATCTTTTGTGCTTGTTTTGTGTCCAGGACAAAAACCTTGATAACCTTGATGTAAGCCTAGTGCATCAGCAGCAATGAGGGCAGCAACAGAACAGAGCCAAAACAGGCTGGCTTGAATTGATTTGGTTTAAATTAAAGTTTAATGTAATCTGAATTTTAATGTAATTTTATTTGGTTTTTTTTTTATTTGGTTTGAAATTTTAATGTAATTTGATTTGGTTTTAAATTTAAATGTAATTTGATTTGGCTATATAAATTGATGAGATATTATTGTAATTATTCTATTTCCTTTTTTATATATATCTTCCTTTTTTGATTTATTTTTTTAAAAAGGTTGGACAAAATTAGGGTACTACAATAATATTTTAAATATGATTGAAAAAAATCATTGAAAAATTAAAATAATCCACATAAATTGACTTAACAAAAGAGATTAAGATTGATAACGAAGAAAATAAATACTATAAAAACTAAATAAATATATTAATCATATTATACAACTTTTGTATTTAAAAAAAAATAATACAATTTTTTAACATGTAATATGTAATATATAAAACGGATTCGCTAAATATGCACACAACAACTACTTGATGTAGTTGAAAGGCGTTTATTCCTTATTTTCAAGGACCTAGGTTTGATCCTCACAGAAGATATTTTAAATGAGGTGAATGTGAAAATAACATAAAATTTCTATAAAAATTTATAATATAATATTTATAATGTGAAAATAACATAAAATATTTATAAAATAATATTTACAAGTGTGAATAACAATAACAGTGAATTACACATGTCCAATCCCCAATTCTCTAAAGGACATGAAAAAAGTATACTAAAATTGTGCGTCAAAAACTGTATTATTATTATTATTATTATTATTATTATTATTATTATTAATTATTTTTCATGCAGGAAACCAAAAGAGAAAATGCATGAATTTTAAACTGAAGGAGCCACCTTCTATATTTGGGACCAGGCTTATGTGTAATAGTGTAAGCACTATCATATGGATGACAAGTGCAGAGAGTGGTTCTTTGGATATATATTATGGACGATGACAATTGTAGCATGAATAGGGTCCATTTACCGCCATAATGTCACTAACGTGACTTCCAGCTAATTGCTACCAACATATTTGTCAGTAATCTTGTTTTTATTAAAGAAATATATGATTTTTTTGTGAACAATATATTAACCCTAAAACTGATCATCGAGACATGGATAATTAATGAGAAGTAAATGTTCAGATTTTTGCTTATAAAAAAAATGTTATTGTTGCATGCATCATGTTCTATTCGAGCCATTGTTAGGTGGGGAGGTCACTGTAAGAGTAATCATAGTATTAGACATGTAGATTGTAAAATGCTATACGAATCAACGATCATAAAATGCTTGATTGGCCCAAGAGTCCACTATCAATACCAATGATATTATTAATAAATGAAAAATGTATCTTATATTCTCTAAATTATACTCTTAACCATACATTTTACTCTACTTATTTTATATTTTGTCGTTTCTTTAAAAAATATTTTTTTTTTCATCCCATCAAACTCAACTTAGGTTCCAAAAACTTTTATAATTTTTTTTAGAAAATAAATAAATATATTTAAGAAAATTTGAATTTTATATTTTGAAAATAGAAGACAAATGTGTTTAAAAAAATTCAAACTTTATATTTTATAATTTTTTTAAAACTTTTCGAATACAATTGTGTTCTGAATTTTTTTAAAAAAACTTTTAAAACATAAATCAATATCGAAAAACTTAAATGTATTACAAAAAAATTTAAGCTTGAATTTTTTTTAAACAAATGGTAAACTTAGATTTTTATTAGAAAGTGACGGGTAGAGTTATAATTGGGTGGCTATGGGTAAAACTTTCTAATAAATGGCTACTTAGTCCAAATGATTTTGACCCCACACGTTATAGTTAGATATGTGTTAGAATTAGTTTATGGTAATTAAAAGTTAGTTATGATTAAAGGAAATATAATTATGTTAGTTATTATATGAGTACTATATATCTGTTTTACTCTAATTGTATAATGTTCTTTATATTACCAATTTCAAACTCAATATTTATTTTAATTATTTATCTTTTTCTTGAACTCGACTATGTTTCTCAACATGATATTAGAACCATGGAATTCTTATTAAAGAGATTATTCTAATTATTATCGAAGAAAATCAAATTCTCTAATCATTATTTCTTTCCATTCCTTTTTCAATTTATTTTCTTCTTTTTTTTTTATAAAAAATTTCAATAACATCTTCTGCATGGAGTAATATCAAAAGACAAACCTTCCAATTAATGGAAGTAGTGGTGTTTTTTATAAATGTAATCTTTGAAGGTCGAGTTTACAAAGAAACTTGAATGACTTGTTGTAGCACTTTTAAGAATTAATATTTTTTTTGGTACGCTATTTAAATCTCATTTGAATACTCACGAGATGTTTATGGTTTTTGTCTTTGGTTGATAGTAAATATTTTTTTCCCTTGACGTATTCTTGGTTTAGTCCTCAAGCATATATACACAAGGCTCTTTTCAAATGGAATAAGATATCAAATATCTGTTCAATGTTTGTATGTACTCCAAAAATTTGGTGGTATTTTCTTTTATCTTTTAGCTATTATTGGCTTTGTTATATGTTTATATCAAACGGTAATTTAACATTTTTCATTCTCTTTGTTCTTCTACCTTATGGTAGTTAGATATTTTTCATTCTCTATGTATGTACTTTCATCCTATGGTAGTTATGTTTTGTTAGCCAAATTTAAAATTTGAAGACTCAATGTTGGGATTCTCAATTTTATTGGGATGAATATTACACATAAATATTTTTAAATTAGTCTAAAGTAGGTTGAAAATTTAGACGAGAGTTATGCACTTCGGTTACAACTACTTTATTCATCATTTATTTTGTTTAGTTGATGTGATTACGACTTTGTATTTATTTTTATTTTTTTTGTAATTTTCATTACTTAGTCATATTGTTATTTACTTGCGGCATCTGTTGTATAGTTTGATATATGTGATAATTGGTTTAAGGTAATTAGAAATTGATTATAGTTAATCGAAAGTTGGTTATATTAATTACCTTAAGAGCACTATATAAAAGTGTATTGCATTTAAGTGTAGAATATTTTTTGTAATATCAATTTTGAATTCAATTTTGCTCTTAATTAGTTATCTTTTTCTTATATTTAACTGTACTTCTCAACAAAAGCTATTTTGATTCTTTTAAATAAATCATCAATTTAGTCCCTAAAACATACACTTATAAATTTAATCAACAGTGTTTAAGAAGTGTGCGGACATCACTGTTGATTATTTATTTTTAGTCTATAGATGGAATGGTACATAAATTCTCGCACAACTGCGAAGTTTCGGGTTCGAATCATTGTTGATTATTAATACTCAATCTTTAATTACTAACTAGTAAGTGATGTTCAAATGTCCTTAAGTCATATCTCAACTGACAAATACCGATATTGTTAAGTTAGACATCATATTTCATATTCGAACTCGAAACTTCGCAATTGTGTGTGAGTTTCTAGTAGTAATTATATCATCTTATCTATAAACAAAAATAAAAATTTGACTCATATAAAGTGACAAATTAGTGAAAAAATGGTTCGATGATAGATATTATCACTACCTATGATTGATGTGTAGAAAATCATAACCATTATTTGATAAAAAAATTCTTCATAATGCCATGCTTTTCAAAGACAGTTTTTCCATGAAATACGAAACTAAACTATATAAATTATATAATTGGAGCGTTGAGGTGGGGTCTAATACCATAATTTATCATTAATTCCGACAGAACAGACCCTCACCCAAAATAAAATACTACTGTAGCAGATAACTCTTGTTGCAATTGCAATTGCAATTTGCAAGGCAACGCAGCAAGAACAAGCCCTAAATTTTGGATCTTGTTGGGCATGTGTTAGATATATAGCATGTTTGGTGGTAATATTATATGAAATTAACTTACCCCATAATTTGGAATCAAATCTTTCACTCTCTTTTATTCATCAGCCACTTCAATTACATGTTTAATAACTAACCGCAATTCATGTCCAAAATATAAACTCACCAACAATTAATAACTCAATTTAACTATCACAAACAACGAATAAATGAACATTGAAAATGAGTAGTAAAGCATTGATCCTTTTATTTTAATTTAATTTATTTTATCATCATCATATCTATCCATGCATAGTCCTAACCAAACCCATACATTAGGGTAAATGAAAATTGTGAACAAATTGCAGATCAAATATTGTACACTAGAAATTCAGAGATGAAATTAACATAAATAAAAGAGTGGAAAGTGAGAAAGAAGGATGTACACGTGCACATTATTGGTTAGCATCAGGATGGAGGGTATATCGGGAATTTATTAAAGCCTTCCAACTTCCAAGCTCCACTCTCTCACACTCCCCTTTCTAGATCTGCAAATCTGAGCCGTTATTCAAATCATTTTCTGTTTCTATCAAAGTATCAACATCAAGAAGGAAGAGAGAGCAAATGCGTTGAAAAGAAAGCGAGGCGACGGAGGCGCGGTGGAAGGTGGCGGAGGGCTGTAATAATAGAATGGAAAATAAGGAACAATTGGATTAGGCGGCGGCGGCGTTGGACCGTAGTATCTGTTACTAGGCGGAGGATAATAATAGTAAGTGCCACCTCCGCTTACTTCGTTGGATGACGACGGAGGAGGTGGAGAGGAGTAAGTATAAGAATGAGAGGGTGGAGGCGGAGAGTAATAGTATGAACCTCCACCACCGGAAGAAGTAGGTGGAGGAGGACAACTGTTGGTGGATGAAGGTGGTGGCGGCGACGGTGGTGGTGGTGGTGGAGAGGGAAGTTGGTTACAGGGGTTATCACAAGAAGCACACATTGTGCACTGGATCTGTTCCTTTGAGTTTGTTTTGAGATGGTGATCTGCTATTGCTAAATGCACGCACATATTGCAGAGTATGAACAACAGTTTCAAAGAGAGTCTTATTGTACTCATCATTGTTACAGATTAAAATGGAACTTGTAAGAAATGAGAGCTGTAATGTATAGGGAAAGTGTAACTGTGGAGAAAACAAAAGAAAAAGGAAAGTGGGATGAATGAGTGCAGAAGGAGAAAGCTTTGGGAGTCACTAGGAAATACAAATTCTCTTACTTTTCAAGCTTCCCTTTTTTATTTTTGTTAATTATAAAGTATATTAATGACATATGAAATAATTTCATAATAAAATAAAATTTAATAGACATGATATATGGTGCAATGATTTTTAATCTAGGATAATGCTAATATGTAATAAAAATTATCACATATATTATAATTAAATTTTGACATTACAATGTGAATTTATCTTAATTTATTTAAATATTTTTTTAATTAACTTCAAAATTGAGAAAGAGAAGTTTATCGATGAGAGAAATAGATACAAATTAGAAAATACAAGACTCCTAAAAATATTTAGAAATTGGTCTTATCAATTTCCTATTTTTTCCCCATTTATAAAAAAATGAAAAGAGATCTTAACTTAGACATTAAATGGAAAATTAACAACGGATTTATATTGACACAATGTGTAAAAGATTACTCATGTTTTCATTTTGTTTGCAGGGGAAAATATTAATAGTGGAGATTGAATCTTGGGCCTTCTTTTTAATTCTTCTTCGGTATTTGAGCCCAAATCATTGGGTTAGTAATGGACTTTTGATTCCTCTAAATTTTGATTTTCTTGAATATGTTTTATAGTTAAATCATTAGGTTAATCCTTTGAATTGAACACTTTGCACTGTTGAGGCTATTGTTATGATTAACGAATATTTCAAGTAAATATTTGTTGTAAATCGTATAATTATAATTGTAAAATGTAAATACGTAACCAACTTTATCTAAAAAGACTCCATTGAAGAAATAATTTGGTGGTAAGAATTGTAACACTGACCCACTGAGTGAGTTATATATAGAAGGGTCAAGTTTAATCTAGTCTACTAACATTTCTCATCTCCTCTTACAAATTAACTTAAAAAATCAATCTATCAAAAAAGAAGAAAACAAAAAGGACAGGCAATGCCCGCACAATATTATCTAAATTGCTACCACGAGAAGAAAAAAAGTTTTGTATGTGCGTTAATTAAAATGTGGCATTCACGAATAACATGATAACATTGGGTTAGAGTATCTCAATTGCACGCTAATTTTAGAGCATCTTTATAGTTGGCGTCATACAAATTTCTAATATACAGAGGATGGTATGTTGCTTTGTGATATGAGGTGGATATTCTTGTGAAGTTGCCTACAGTGCAGTTGGAAGTTTTAAGTAAATATGTTTTGTTTAGGTTATAAAACATAAATTAATCTAATTTTCATACTCATAAATTAGTATCAAATTAATCTAAGTAAATTATTTCACCAAAACAAAAAGACATAAGTTTTTAAAGTTGTTAAAAATTAAAATTATACAAAAAAAGGGTTAATTCTTTCAAATGTTCAATCATTCAATAACATCATCTCCACCAATGTGAGAAGATTAAACATTAGTCTTGAAGGAAAAAAGTGGAAAAAAAATTAAGATTTTTTTAAAATTAGGGTAAAATCGCTACATATACTGAGTTTATTGTAAATTCGTGAATTCATACATGTTAATTCGATCTTAAGAACGAATTTACCAATTTTTGAATCTACTAATGAGTTAGTGCATTTTTTGCACTTGAATATGTAAATTCATACGAATTTCTGTTTTAAAATGCAATTTTAATAAACTTGATATAGTAGTGTCTCTGTACGAGAGTGGTCTATCTGAAAGTTTTCGGACGCTTAAGTCCATTGTAGATTGAGATGGGTACGAGGTAAAATGAAAAATGTATTTCATTAGGGTATAGTTCCTTTTATAGGCATGTCGTTCAAGAAAATTAGCACCAATACATTTAGGTGGTTGCACATCACCCGCTTTGTTCAGTGGATCATCATCTACTCTTGATCAAACAATGATGACATAGTTATATGAAAGAAACATGCATTCCCTGTGGTTTTCCATGCTCTGATGAATCTTATTGGCATAGTCCATAGTAGATGGACTTTGGCTCATGCTCTGGACTTTGGTTTTCCATTCCCTGTGGTTTTCCATGCTCTGATGAATCTAAAACAATTTCTTTCGAAGTCGTTCACCCATGTTTGACAAAGTAAATAACATGTGAGCGAGATCTTTTTATTATGAGGATATGACAACCGTGATTATCCGACTCATACACCTAAATCACATCTTTTCATATTCTTATTTGTAGGTTTGAAGTTCTCAAAATTTGTAATATCTTGAATATATAAAACTTAAGACAATATTAAAAACAACAAATTTTGCATTTATTTAAATTTTAAATTTATTTATTTGTTTATTATCATGTAACCTATTATATTTGACTTTAAACATATTCAGAAATTAAACACACTAATAGTTTGACAAAAGTAATATAGTTATAATCCATCCATGGTTTGCTATTAAAGTCACACACCTTTTCATATCAAGTGACACAAACACAAATTTTCATTCGTTTGCAATTTATTTTCCACCATTTAAATATTTAACAAAAGTGAGGTGTTTGATTCGTTCTGAATACATACATGATACAATGACATAGAGAGAAGAAATTATGAACCGAAAGTGAACAAAATTTTGTTGATTGTACTTGAAAATTTTATGCTAAACTTCTTTACTCTTTCACTTGCCTTTCCTTCCTTTTGAGTATTGCCTGTCTCAGTAGTTATGCGACTAGGAGTTTATGCCTTTAGCCCTTCAATACAAAATATAGTTTAAAAAAACACTACTTACCAGGCAATCTTGCTTATTTTCTAGATAACCAAATACTCCGGCCCAAAATATTAATAATCCTGTCCTGTCCATTTTTTATAAATAATGTTTTTGGGCCGAAGCCCATTTCACTTTTGAGAATTTCTCCACTTATCCCTTTACATTAAAGTTCTCCAATTTTTAAATATTTTTTTTATATTTTTAACCGTCTTCAGATTAATCCTATCTAAACAAGATTCGTCGAGTGAATTCAGAGATGTAAATACTAATAAGTAATTTATAAGAACTTTTATATTTTTTGATTGACAAATATGAAGGCATAAAATGTAAATTTAAAGATGTTTTTCACCTTTGAACTAATTTGAATGTATAAAAAATTCTGAAAAATTTTAAGTTAGTATTTACATATTCAAATTCATCAATCTAAATAAATTCCGTTTGTTTAATCTAAAGAGGATTAAAATAGACAAAAATAAATAAATTTTAAGACATTTTTAAAAGGGTATTAAGGTGGGGGAGTTTTAGGAATTTTTTTGAAATCCCGTTTGAAAATTTTGTTCGTTTCAATAATGACCACTCCCGTTGAATCCATACATACAATTGCAGAGGGTCCACGTAGAAATATTTGGGCCAGATAGTTAAGGTGAAGAAACTATGAACACTACATGTTAGATGATACTTTTTACACCATCGTTCCTCGCACCCCCGCATTATTAACAAAATTCTAATAATATCACTTGATAACTTTTTTTTAGTTAATCACTTCATTAACTTTTCATTTAGTTTTATGAATTATCTCAATTCATCCACTCCACATTTTATCCGACAAAACTAAATATATGAGATTTATGATGGCATTATAAAATTACTATTTAAATTTCATGGAAATTAACCTGTAAGTACAATTTATTTTATAAACATATTTTCGAATTCAAAATACTCCTATTCTTCATATTTAGTAGATTGTATTCTCTCTCTTTTTTTATTTGAGAGATTATGTTATTAATTTTTTTTTTCATTTCTATTTTCTTCGTCACAATTATAATCTACGATGACAAATTTATGTCATTCTCTAATTATGTTTTTTCACTTTTTTATCACTTTCTACCCAATCAAAAAAGAAGAAAAAAAATGTTAATTGTCTCTATTTCTACTTTTTCGTCTAAAAAAAACTAATATTATGCTCTTTCTATTTCCTCTCAGTGTATTGTTAGTACAAATTAACAAAATGTCAACGTTTTTATGTTTTTTATAGGAACATTTTTGTATGTTGGATAAGTAAAAAAAAAAATGGAACTAAGAATCAGCAATGAATGAATAATCATCTTAGCTAACCCTTTTGATGCTCAATTAAATGGGAAAGTTGCACTGATAAGCAAGTTGAAAAGAACGAATTAGAAATATTATTCTTCCCATATTTGAAAAGAAAAATTACATAAAAGTAGACACCGTAATTTGAAAAGACATAAATTTATATTTAAATTTTATCATTTCTCATTTAAGGATATTTATTTTAGTCTATATATACATTATACGAAAAATAGAAAAATATTTTCCTTTCCTTTTATTTTATTTATACATTTTGTTTTTTTTATTAAGTCTTATTTTTGTTTTTTAATGGAACAATCAAAATATTACAAAACGAGATAAACAAATATTTAAGGTGAGATAAGATGTGTTTGCATGATCAATCAAATCGATTAGAGACCTAAACATGATTTAAAATAAAGTCTTTTAAAATTCAAATTAATATTTTAATAAAATTAATATTTTTTCTCATCATAATTTATGTTTAAGACATTTTAGAATAAAAAATTATTTAATATTTCATGTAATACCTGTTTTAAATTAACTATAAAGTCAATCGGTAAGATTTTGTTTTTGGTACAACAAGTATACGCAACCCTAGCTCGGATTTTTGTCCCGAATGAAGAGTATGCCTTAGGTTTAGTTTTGGAACAATCCTATCATAGCATTAGTAAATTTGTGTCTCATAGCTGTTTTGTTTGCAATTTTTATAATATTAATTTTTATTTATCTCAAAATATTTGCTATTTTATAATATTAATATAACTCTTATTACTTTTTTTCTTCTAATAATATACTCTTATTTATTATATCTTAATTCATTTAACAATTCTATTAACTATTATTAATATGTATATTTTAATGAATGAAATTTATTTTTATTAAAATCAACATAATTAATTATTTTCTTAAGAATTATGTAAAACTCAAATAAAATACTTATAATAAAATGAAGAGAATATTAGTAATTTGATCTCTCAACTTTTCAAGTACCACTCTTTCATAATTTTTATTCCCTAAAGTATATGAATAAATAATTATTAAATTATATAAAATTATGTCTTAAATATAAAAAAAACTATAAATTTTAAGATATAATTATTGTTTAAATATCTTTTATATCCTTTTACTTTTATAAATACAATTATTTTTTATATTAGCCAGTAAAAGAATATTTAACGTCAAAGTTACTTTTAAAAAAAATACTTCAAAACTATCTCATTACCGAGTTTTTTTATATTGATGATTTTTTTTATTCCTTATATATAAAACATACTAGTATAAAATTAGAGGGAGTATTTTAGATAAACAAAAGAGACGCAATTCTTGTTCAATTCTTGTTGTTGTCTATTCGGAACCAAAAAACAAAATCCTCCATTGGGGGCGTATAACCAAACCAATCAGAGGACACAATAAGTCAATAACAACCAAATGGCACACACTCAAAACTCCTTCCTCTCTCCGGCACTTTCAAATTTAAAGCACAATATTCATAGAGCTGTTGAGGACCGTTTTAATTGTAAAAAACAAAAGTAGTGAACCAACAAACATAGTAAAACAAAGTACACACATCCTTTTCTATTCTTTTCACACTATCGCAATTCAATAATAATAATAATAATTCAAATTTAAAAATTTTAATAGAGTTTTTGAAATGGAACGCAATTGCAACCCCCAGCAAGCATGCCCTGTCTTCTGAATCAATCAACCCACACACGGCATGATAAATAAATAAATAAAAATTACGTATAAAATTACGTTTAAAATTAATTGATTTGAATAAAGAAAAATACGAAAAACACGTTCTCAGATGAATCATCATAGTGCAAACCACTACAAATTACAGCTTCTTTTAAGCTGGAGGACCCTTTCCATTTCTTGAACGCGTTTATGCATTTTTCATTTTCTCTCACTTAAAAAAAAATTAAATAAATAAAATACTCAATTAATCCTATGAAAGAATAAATTGACAGTACCCTTTATATCTAAATCTTTGTGATTTTTCTTAAAAATAAAATAAAAGCATAGACACTTTACTATATAGTTTCTCTCTCTAGGTACAAAATTCGAAATTCGAAATTCAAACAAACAAACAAACCAGACAGTACAACGATGATCTCGGAACTATGTCACCTCTGTTGCTTCAGCATTGTCTTCGTAGCATTAATCTTAGTTTCAACGACGCCGTTTACCGATGCTCAATCCTGCAACGGCATACTCATCTCATATGCCTACGGCGGCGGAGTTCGGTTACCGCCGAACGTCACCGACCCCAAGAAACAACCGTACCGGTTCGAATCAACGTTGAGTGTTCTCAATAACGGTCTCGACGAGCTCAAGTCATGGAAAGTCTTCGTTGGATTTCAGCACAACGAGTTTTTGGTTTCCGCCTCCGGTGCGGTCCTCTTCGACGGTACTACCCTCCCCGCCGCTGTGGGGAACGGTACTGTTTTTGCTGGATACCCGATGACTGATCTCAAGACTGCCGTTGAAACCGCCGGTGACTTGACTCAGATGGAGGCTCAGATCGAGCTCGTCGGCACCGTATTTGGGGTGGCGCCGCCTAGTGTTCCTTTGCCGTCCTCCATTAAACTCGCTAATGATGGATTCATCTGTGGCAAAGCCGCCGGTCAAGGTAGCTTCTATTCTTTTTTTGATTTTTTTTTTTCTAGGCTGAATTTTGGGTTGCAATTTGTCTGATCTAAGATTTGATTAAAATTATAATTAGGTATAATAAGGGTATTGCAATTTAGGAGTTAAGTGTAGTTTAGGAGTATTAAAAATGTCTCGATTGACTTATTTAGAGATGTTTTCAGCTATTTTTTGAATGTTTTCAGCTATATTCATAAATTCTCCAGAATACTTACGGTAACAACTTATATAGTTTATTCGAAAACAATTTGACTTTATTTTATCTTTTGTTATAAAAATAATTTATTCATAATCACTTATATGGTAAACATTTATGTTATAAACACTTAATTAAGTTGATTATCTAAAGAGAGTCTTTGTGTAATGTGTGTGTTAACTTCAATTTTTTGGATGGGTGTTTATTAGGGAAGAATGGGATTAATGTGTGTTGCACAAGAGATCCAAAGTTTAAAGCAAACATCACTACAGATGACAAGTTTCTGCCTCGTCAAAATGGTGATCTTACTATTATGTATGATGTGATCAGAACTTATGATTCCAATTACTGGGCAGAGGTTACTATGACTAACCATAACCCTCTTGGAAGACTTGACAATTGGAGATTGAGCTGGGATTGGATGAATGATGAGTTTATATTTTCAATGAAAGGTGCTTATCCATCTGTTGTGGATGCTTCTGATTGTATCTTTGGTAAACAAGGTACATTCTATAAGGATCTTGATTTTGCTACTGTGTTGAATTGTGAGAGGAGGCCTACCATTATTGATCTTCCTGCTACTAAGTTCAACGATACTGATGTTGGCAAAATTCCTTCTTGTTGTCGGAACGGTACTATATTGCCACCGTCCATGGATCCTAGTATGTCTGTTTCGAGATTCCAAATGCAGGTTTTCAAAATGCCGCCGGTACTTAACCGATCTGATCTTTCACCGCCTCAGAACTGGAAGATTAGTGGTTCGCTTAACCCTGACTACAAATGTGGCCCTCCGGTTCGTGTAAGTCCTACCGAGAATCCTGATCCAATAGGGTTGCCATTAAACAAAACTGTTTTTGCTAGTTGGCAGATTGTGTGTAACATAACAACAGCTAAAGGAACATCGAGAAAATGCTGTGTCTCATTTTCAGCTTTTTACAATGAATCAGTTATTCCATGCAAAACTTGTGCATGTGGATGCCCTACGAATACGGAAAGAACATGTAGTGCTACTGCACCTGCTATGTGGCTTCCCCCGGAGGCACTCCTCGTTCCTTTCGATAACCGAACTGCCAAGGCTTATGCGTGGGCTAATCTGAAACATCTACCGGTCCCGAAACCAATGCCTTGCAGTGATAACTGTGGTGTGAGCATTAACTGGCATTTACTTACGGATTATAATAAAGGATGGAGTGCAAGGGTAACACTTTTCAATTGGGGCGAGACTAATTTTGCAGACTGGTTTGCTGCTGTTCAAATGGACAAAGCAGCTGCAGGTTTTGAGAAAATGTATTCATTCAACGCAACCGCGGTAGACATAAATGGCGTGAATAATACGATAATAATGCAAGGTTTGGAAGGATTGAACTACCTTGTGGGAGAAGTAGATGGAGCTAACCCTTTGAAAGATCCTAGGGTGCCTGGCAAACAACAGTCGGTTATCTCATTCACGAAGAAAACTACTCCCGGAATCAATGTCGTTCGCGGAGACGGGTTTCCAACTAAAGTGTTCTTCAATGGAGAGGAATGTTCTCTTCCTTCTGTGTTACCAACCAGTGCTTCCAGGAATGGATTTTCTTATGCTACTTTGAAGCTTCTACCGCTGTTGATACTTGTCTTCGTGTGGTAATAGTAGTTTTGTCAATTTTGATTTTGGCTCTGGCTTTCTTGGACAGGATTTGATTCATATATTGACCTCATCACAGAAACTGAATGAGAAATATCAGTGGACTGAGTCGTGATGTGGTAACATTCATGCTTTGTGTCTAGTTTGGATTCTGTTGAAATCCTTGTCCAACTGATATGATTCTTTCAAACATGTTGTAGAGAAGATTGTACGTGTTAGATGATAGAAATATATTACTTTTTCTATTGAAACTTTTAATTATTATTATAATTATTTTGTTTCTTTCTTGTCCCTTGTCTGAGTTAATCTAATGTGGCCTTTATTTATCATAGACTCTGAAATTATTTACATTGGTACTAAGTGTATCTATGTGATATATAGATGCAGCTCCACTATCACTATGGTTGAAAATGTTGTCTATAATGATAATTTGAGTGCATTCAGTTATGTCAGACAGTTGTGGGTGTGATTTAATGTGTTGAATTTGTGATGTTCAAATAACATTGTTCATAAGTAAACTGTTCCGAATTAAAGAGTTGATAGACAATGAAAGCACAGACAACAACATATAGGATAACAATAACATTGACCGAGTGTTTTTTTTTAATTATTTTATTGGTGCAAAGAATTCATCAACTTTGCAATAAATAATCTCTAACAAGGAAGTAGAGTCCCCTTTTAATCACTTTTTTTTTTCATAAGGTTTCAACCCTAGATCTTACAATTGAGGAGTGTTTAACTAGTTATATAGTTTTATTGTTAAGAAGTGCCATAGTTTAGAAAATAAATCAATCACAAAAAAAAAAAAAAGTGATAACGTAAAAAATAGTGCAGGCGAGTTTTTTTTAATGGTGCAGAGAGAAGGTTAGAAAAGGAAAAAAATAAAGATTGAGCACTTCTCTCTTCTTTCTTCCCAAAATTGAAAAGAAGAAAAAAGGTGTGGTCCTGCACTCATTTAATCTTTCTTTCTTATTTATCTTGTGTGCCAATCAAGAGAAATAAGTCATTTTTTTAATCTTTCTCTCTTTGCAATTTCTTACATACCAAACAAACCCTAAAATATTAGTAACTTACTCTATTAAAATAAGTGAAATTTGCAAGAAAATACATAATAAAAACAAAATTAAAAATGAAGTTTTATTCAATGTAACATTTACGGTTTAAAAACTTGCAACAACTTCCAATATACAATTACATGTTTTATCTAAGGAATAATTTTATCACAAATATTATGTTATACATTAAAAAAAATTGTTTAGTAAAACAGTATTTTTTGAATATTCATAACCGATAACCAATTTATATAAATTTCTATGTTAACCACAAAAAGCTAAGCTTAAATATCTAATAGAAAAATTAAACACAACGAAATGAGATAGAATGAAATTTACAAATCCACCTAAACTCAGAGGGGGAAAAAATTTAAATACTAATACTATTTATAAGAGAAAATAAAAATAAAAAATCAAAACTAATGTATTTATTAATTGTTTGAATTTTTTTGATTATTTTTATATATATATTCTTATTGAAAATTATAAAACATTAAATAGCCACTAATAATATTAAAAAATACTAAAATCTTAAATAAATGTATAAAAATAATTCAAATAAGATTTAAATATGTCTTGGTCCCTGCAAATATACTATCTTTTGATTTTAGCCCTCGTAAGTTTTTTTATTTGGATTTAGTCTCCGTAAAATCAAAGACAAACAGTTTTGGTCCCTAAAAAAAGAGCTGATGAACCAACACCTGAGTCTATAAATACACACTAACACATCATTTTTTATGACATATTAAAAATTAAAATGTTTTATATTATTAATTAATAAATTTATTTATTGACCATTTTATAATTAGTATTATTTTATAAAGAAAATATAAATTAAAAAAGGGGTTTAGGGGTTTTTGGAAAACTCGTCATTCTTTTAATGTTAATTTGAGGTGAGAGATCAAAGTCGATCGTCTCTCATTTAAAGGGACTAAATTCAAAAAAAAAAAAAACTTACAGAGTCTAAAATCAAAAAGTGGTATATTTGCAAGGACCAAATACATATTTAAATCTTCAAATAATAAATGTATCTTAAAAATCATAACTTTTTCTTATATATAGAACTAAAAAATTCTCTTATACTCTCAGCGATCTCTTATATAAGGAAAATTTTAGAGAATTTTTTTGTCTCTATTATAAAAAAAAAGTCCCACATTTTAACATGTGTTAATTGTTTATTTTACTTTTTTTACCCCTATTTAATATTCAATAAAAATGATTGTATTCTATATAAGTGGATCACATATTTTCTAAGATTATTTAATATAGGGTTATATTTGGAATAAACTATAAATATTATAACATTAGTATTAATGATTTTTCTTTTATCTTCTTATATATAGGACCATAGGGAGTATATAAGACACGAGGAGTATCAACTTAGCGATGGTAATTGGACGGCTTTTGCCTCCGTCATCTTTACACCCGACTAGTCAAAAAAAATCTGCATCTGCCCCCGTTTTTTATCGGTGTGCAATTTAAATCTCCACTTTTACCCGTGACTCAGATTTCTCCGTCCAACATTCATTCGTATATATAAAATAATAAATTTAGAAGTCATATTTAATATAATAATTATTATTATACAATAATAAAATTAAATAAAATATTAAAATTACATTTTTATATAGAAAGATTATAATTTTTAATATTTCTAAAATATTGAATATAGACATGTATTTAAAATTTAAAAATAGTAATAATATTACTATTAGGACGAATAGGAGGCATGTGCACGGTGAATATCAATACCTCAAATTTTAATTTCGAGGAGTCCGCCCCAATCAAAACGAATTTTTCTTGCCCAAATCGAGACGGATTGGGGTCTCGAGATTTAATTTCGGAGAGCCCGCCCCAATCAAAATGAATTTTTCTTGTCCAAATCGAAACGGATTGGGGTGGGAATACCGCAAATGCTGATTGTATTGTCATTATGTGTATAAAATGTTCCTTTTTCTTTTTTTCTCTCTATAAGTGGCACACTATTTCATTCTATTTTAAACAACACAAACAAGTCATTGAATGATTCCACACTATTGATACCTTTTCATCAATCAAAGTAAATAGCATATCGATCAGTACACAGAAGTACCAAATCATGTTTCATGTTCATGTACAAAGAATGCATAACATAATGAAAAGAGCATATCAGTCACAGCTGAAACATAAAAACACAAAACTACCAAACCAAGGTACATAAACATCCAGAAAAAGAATAGTCAGACCAAATGAAAAAAATATTTACACGCTTACCGCTGTCATTTACTTCGAAGAACGTAAAATTTAAAGACGAACAAAGTAAGAATAAAAAACATTCAAGATGTGTTATTCGAGTTAGAAATACCCCTACGAAAGTTTGCAGATGTATCAAAACCTTGCTTCTGCAATTCTGTCCTAAAATCCAACATAAACTCTTAAAAAAACACCCTAAAATTAGAAGATTTTGCTAGAAATTTTGCTATCAATTGCAGTCAAAATTTGCACATGCCTTGCCTTGTGCATATTTATGCGGTCGTGTTTTCGTAGTTGATTCATCTTTGATCAATTACTAAAAGATCTTGAGTGTCCAGACTAAACCATTATAGTACACACTACTCCCAGAAGTTTGAATATTTGACATCAACTGGATTCTGTTGTCGAATAATTTAGACTCAGTTCCAAAATAGCTAAGTGCAGAATGATAAGGTGCATATGTAACAGCAACTATTTACACTGGTAACTGCAATCAGAAAGAACTGATCAAGGTCTCTTCTAGACAGGAATGTTGTCTAGAGAATAACCATCAAAGTCAAACTCATTCTCAGCTTGTCCAATACCTTCCTGCTGCAAAAAAAGCGGAAGAAAGTTTTATCATGGAAAATTATATGCTACAGCGCAAGCACTTTGACACCTATAATATCATAAATTAAATTGAAAAGGTGAAAGTAATTGAATTTAACTACATTATCAGTGTCGGTGTGTCAGACACACGACACACCTTCAATTTGAAGTATTGGTGCTACATAGATTATATGTAAGCTTATGCATATTTTGCATCCAAAGAAAGAACGGAGGACGACCAACCTGTTTCAGAAGTGCACTCATAAGATCCTCCTGTCCATAATGCTCGGGGAAGAGATTAGTCTGGGAGCTTGCATCGGGAAATCTTTCAGCCTTAACCCTTATTGAGCTTTCGACGAGAAGGGGATTTAGGTGTTGACTGCCGTTTTGGAGATTACCATGTTCCGAGCTTTCTCCCAGAGAGAAAGGAGATTTTCCAATCAAAGGGGCAGCATCTCTGCTTTGTCCAGTTTGTTGGGTAGAAAAATAACCTTGATGGACTAAAACTGACGGAGAGACATCGATGTTACTGTGTAAAGGATTTGCATGCTGAGAGGAATCATATGTTAGGCTTGCGTTTGTCATCCCCCAATCTCGGGACTTCTGATGGTGCAGTTCATTAAAAATATCGTAACTTGGAAAACCAGCAGATCCTTTCATTCCTGAAGTAATTTCCGCATGAAACGAGGCTTTGGTTGTGATACTAGATATTCCCGGAGTGCTTCCAAGAGGGAAATTAGTAGCAGACATTTCAGTGCTTTGATTCATGGGAAAACTCAAAAATGAAGAGCTCGGTGCAAGAGGATTATAAGCAGGCGGTCTGCTGCAACTAGTTATGCCGTTTCTCCCCAGAAGACCGTCGGAAAATCCATTTGATACATTAGGCTGCCCTAAGGGGTTCGGTAGTCTCGGAACACGAGGGCTGGTATTTTCGCTTAGCATTTGACCTCTAGGTTGGGATTGTGCCATCTGCATCAATAAGGGATTTCCCTGTGAAGAAGAACCAGCAACTCGCAAGTTCAAGTTGCCGAGGGATTGTGCAGACTGGTGCAAATTGGTGAGCTGCTTCGGCTCCATGTTAGTAGGAACTCCATGAAGAAGATTTGTTGGTTTATTATTGCTCAAATGTTGCTGTTGCCCTTCTCCGAATCTCAACCTAGGGTTTTCAAAGCTGAAAAGGTTTCTTTGATCCCCGAGAGGCATTGGTAAGCCTGGTCTTGCAGTTGACCTACCGAGTCCTGCAGCTTGAAGAGTGGCTAGACTTTGTGCTGGGAGCTGACCCGCAGCTGCAAGAGTTTGAAGATCAAGACCACTAATAGATGAAATCGTCCCGAATGATGCCTCTTGTGGGCTGAGAAAGGAGTTGTTCAAGTTATTCTGGTGCTGAGAAACTCCACTCAGCCTTCGAAGATACAATCGATATTTCTGTAACAACAAAATTTAAAAAATAAAAAATCACCTCCTTCAAGTAACCATATCATAGATAACCACAAGAGCTAGAGGTATAAAATTTAACTTGACTACTTGCTGAAGTATATGACGGTGAACGGTACAATACCTGCAGGTGGCTGGCAACATTTTCTCTGGTGAGCCCAGGAACATTCATCAATTCCAGAATTTTTTTAGGAACAGCCTCTGTATACAAATATCAAATTTGAAAACATTAGAGGAGTTCAACATACTTTTAATACGTCTCCAATGAATCAGGCAAGCCTAAAAAACGCCACAATACTTTGTAGCTAATTCAAGCGTTTATTGGGGACAAAATACTAATTTGGAAATATAAAAACTATTTCTCATAAACGGTAGGTAGATAGTGAGCCAAGGTGAAAATGCTAAGGTCTTTGATTGAACATACAAGAAAAGGTATGATGGAAAATGGATGAATTCAGGATATAAAGTTGTAATAAAATTATCAAAAAAAAACTCCCACTTGAAATTGTTTTTATCAATTTGAGAACTAATAGAGACTCCAATAAGAAATAAGATATGAGAGGCATTGTCACTTAGTCTTAGATAAATCTGCATGGAAAAGAAAATATTAAAAATAAAAAATAAATCTTTTGAAGAATGCAGGTTAAGGATACATACTGTCAATTCCAAGCTGATCCACAGCAGCCACAAACTGCTGATGGAGCTCGACGGACCAAACAACTCGTGGCTTCTTTAGCGTGGACGAATCATCTCTATCATCAGCTTCCTCTTCCTCATCCCTTCTTTTTCTTGAGTTTCTCCAAGTTCCTTCATTAGCAGACGACGAATAATCAGCATCGTCAGAAGCCTTTGGATGACGATCTGCTTCATCAGCACTACCCGATTGCTCTGTCCACTCGTTCTTTTTCTTCCGAACCACATGTTGCCATATGTTCTTCAAAGCCTCTATACGAACAGGTTTAATTAGGTAATCACAAGCACCATGCGTTACACCCTTCAGAACAACACTTTTACCGTCGTCCGCGGACATCACTGTAATTATCATACAGAACAAGTTAGTCTCAATAACAATGCAGTCTACTAACAGGAATTAATTCTCTCCATTTTTTTTTTCTCTCACGTGTTTCAAATCTCACCCTTACCAACTGTTTTTCATTCAATGGTCTAGATTTCACTATTCTCTCAGTGTCAATTGAGAGAATCCATTCCCGACTATAAACAGATCTAAGTCGAAACAAAGACGAAGTACTTACTAATAACCGGAAGGTCCATTTCCAATCCAATGTGCTCTAAAAGTTTGAATCCATCCATGTCAGGCATATGGACATCACTAATAACAATGTCAAATCCATTCTTGTTCTCTCTAAGGAGTGAAAGTGCAATCTCAGCTCGATTGCATTTCGTAACTGTAATATACTCAACAAAAACATTACTCAAAATTCATTCATATTCAAAATTAACTGAATAACAATTAAGTGATAATGAATCAAAAACAAATCTGAAAACCATTAGTTCAAAACCATGTTGCAAAGGTTTTGTTAAAAAGAGAAAACGAATATCAAAATCTGGTGTTACAAAAGCAATTAAATTTGAAAAGAAAACTATAAGAAACTGAAATTGAACCAAATTAAAAAAAAATAAAAAAATAAAAAGAGGTCTTGAATAATTGATTAATTCTAATCTATTTCATAAAACTGACTTTGAGACCAAAGTGATCAACAAATAATTATATAAATTTTTTTTTTTTTAATTTTGTTTATATGGGTTTTTCAACAGAAGATAAAGCTGGGTTCTTTTTCTGTTTTAGTGAATGGGTTTTTTCAACTAATTAAGCGTTGAAATTGAAACAGAACGAAATTCAAGAGAGAGTGAAAAATTCAGTTAGAGAGAAAAATGGATTCATAGTTACCTTCGTAAAGACATGTGCGAAGCATCTTCTCGAGGATCATAAGACACGTGGGATCATCATCCACTACCAGAACACGTAAACCCGCCGGAAACTGGTCGGAAGTTTCACCGGATTTCATAGTCATAGTTGAAGTCACCGGAGAAATGGATCCTTTACCGTTACTTAGATTCATAGTTCATAGATCCACAACAATAAAACAAAAAAACATGAAACACAACACAAACAACGTTGGTGCTTTTCACATAGTAAATTAATTTGAAGTTAGAGAGTGAAAAAGCGAAAGTAATTAGTGAGGAAATTCTGCCACTGAGTTTGCAATTCAACTAAGACGCAACAGAGAGAAGAAAGAATCGGAGATGAATGAAAGAGAAAATGAATTATGGGTCCAAATTTTTTTCATAAATTAATAAATTTATGTCCTAGCCTTGTCACTGTTATTATATGCTGAATTTTCTGGGTATTAAATTAATTAATAATTGATAATTAAAGTTTTACTAACCAGTCGGATTGAGGAAGATTTACTCATTTTTATATTATTATTTATTATTATTTAAGTATTTTCATTAACAAAGAAAACTAAGTATTAAGAGTATTCTTTTTTAAGCCTTCAATATAAGTAATAAATACTTTTGCTATTTATAAAGATTCTAGTGGTGGAAATCATACATGTTAAATATTAAAAAAAAGGTATATTATGGTTTTGAATTTGCCCATCAGCTTGTCAAATTAATTTGCAGTTAATTGTACTTTTATAAACATAACGTTTATTTATTTAAATCAATAAAAATTATATTCATGAAAAAATACTATAATTCAAAGTTACTAAAAAAAAAATTCAAAATATTTAAATTAATACGATAAAATGTCAAAATCTTTTTATAATTATAATAAAATCTATAAATATTACAAAATTAAAATATAAAAAACTGATATCAGTTTATATTGTAACGACGTTAAAGTTATTTTTAAATCTAAGTTGTTATAATTATTTTAAAGATAATAATAAATATTTAATCAGAGTGATGAATGAATTTTGAATAATGATTGTTGTGACATGTGTGATTGTTATTTGGATTATTTTTGACGTTATTATTAGATTAGATAGAAGTATAAAAAATTGAAAGTTGGGACTCCTGAAAGAGTGGATCCAGCTCATTCATTGGAGGAAGGGACCCCTCTTCTATCCCGTCTTAAATCTACATCCCCGACACACCTCAACTATCAACTATCAACATTTTCTACTTTTACCGTGCCTATCATTACCGCATCAAATAAATAACGGCCTTATTATCCCCACTCTTTTTTTTCTTCTTTTCTTCAAGATTAACTGAATCGTTATACTGGTTGAGATAAAAAAGTTAAATAGTAAAAGTTAATTGTTTTTCGCCTTTAAAATGATACTATTGTTTCTCAACATTAATTGTTTTGAAAGAAAATAAAGTAAGTGAGCAAAGTCACCAGAATAAGCTCTCTTGAATTGAGTCAGAAGAATAGTTTGAGAATAAATAATTTATTATATTATAAATGATGATTAATATTTGCCTTCTAGAATAATTACAAAAATAGTAAATATTTATTACTTAATATTATCTTTTTTTTAATCTTTTCAAGTGCTAATATGGAAACTCATTTAATTATTAAGATTTTTCATAGATAACAGTATAAGGGTCCGTTTCATGAACAGGATATCATACACTTATTCTATCACTCTCCAATCTGATGCAGTAATCAAATATGATACCGTAATCAAAATTTTTAACTAATCAGCTGCATTTTGTTATCCTTAATTTGAGGTGGTTAAAATAATTCGTTCGGATGATATCGCGTTTCTCCCTTCCTCTAATCTCAACAAGTCGTGTTCGACTCTTTCATTTTTTATTTTTTGACACTCTTCCATTTTTTATTTTTTTTTTCTTCATATTTGCCATAATTTCTGGTTGGTAAATTTAGATTGATTTCTTTTTTTTCATATATAATGTTTTTGATTATTTTCTTATTTATTTTATTCTATAACAATATCAAAAATTGATGAAAAATAATAATTATTTTCTAATGTTATGATAGTAAGGGCTTGTTTGATTGTGTTTTACTTTTTAGTTTTTGAAAACTATTTTATAAATAAATTTTAAAAAATTGTCTTTAAAAAGAAAATTTAAAAAAATTTGTTTAACTTTAATTTTTTAAAACAGTTTTTGACTAGATAATTAAAAAAACTGAAAAATAAAAAGTAAAACACCCTATTTTGCTTTTTTTAGTTTTAAAAAGTATAATATTAAAAATAGTTTTTAAAAATAAGTAATTCAAACAAATTGTTTAGGTTTTAAATTTTAAAATACTAAAATAGAGTTTTGGGGATTTGAATCAAACAAACTCTAAGTCATTCTTCAATTGTGATAGATAAAAAATTCACAATTTTTTCAAGTATAAAAAATTACTTCATAAATTATTTACATTTTTATGATAGTGAGTCATTCTTCAATTGTGATAGATAGAGAAATCACAATTTTTATGATAGTGAGTCATTCTTCAATTGGGATGGATAGAGAAATCACAATTTTTTAAAGTATATAAAACTACTTCATAAATTATTTACATTTTTTAGCATTTTTGTTTATTTATAAAAAATTATATGAATGTTCTTTTAAAAGAAAAAAAAATTAAATAGATTATAAGGACAAATTTGTCATTTTATCAAAATATAAATCATATCATCTTGTTATCTGTTGTATATCAAACACTGAATAGGATAAACTAATTTTGATCAAGTTTGTTATCATGTGCACATCAAACACAGGACATGATAACTCTTTATCCTACTCATATCATATCCTGTCTCTATCCTGCTCCTTATCCTATCCTGTATTTATCCTATCCGGTCCATCAAACGGGCCCTAAGTGTACAACGGTAATGAAAAATCTTTTTTCTAAACAAAGAAAACCGAAGTTCAGAGAAAATAGAACTACACTACTAACGTTTTTAGAACATAAATCACTTAATAAATCGGTAGAAAAACACATAACTAACTGGACCAAGACACTCTTATATCAAATCCAAATTGTTTCGTGCACACATCTTATATTTAACCAAAATTGTTTCGTGCGACAACATTCTTATCTTATGAATAAGCCTCCACCTAGACACACTCTCTATTCCAACCTATCACTGAGTAAATAATTTACTACCACCTTCCAGTTAACATGAAGTTCAACCTTCAAAAAACCACAAATACTGACTTGTGATCTAGAGCGGTCATGAATAATTTGCATTGCCCTAAATTTCATGTGAAGAAAATGTAAAGAAGTTCGATCTATGTTTCCTATTTTTAATTTCTGATAATAACATGCAATAATATTAATAATAAATAATAATAACAACAAGAATATTAGTATTAATAAAAATAAATAATAATAATGTGTTTTAAGTTTCGGCTCAATTCCGACATTATTAAGTTAGACGTTTAAATATTAAATTCAATGAAATTATTAATTATGATTAATACTTTCCTTCTAAAATAACTAATAAAAATAGTAAATACTCAAGATTTTTTGTATGGATAAATTAGAAAAAGAATGCAAAATTAACTTGAGTACGACATTGCTCATAAAAATCAAATTTGGACCATGCTCTCATCCTAAATTAGAAAGAAAGAAAAAACATCCAAACAATAAGTCTCCTAATAACAACTTTGAATTGAGGTTTATTTGAAGACAAAAAACTAAGTTTTTTTATGAGGTTTTTTTGCCAATCTGTTAATTGTTAATGTATTCGCTATTAGTTTAACGTGTTTGCTAATGTTGTCTGAATACATTAACCGCAATTACATTTAAATATTAATATAAGATAGAACATTTATAACATCGTCCACTAATACCATTGTGTTTATGGATTTATCAACTATTAAAGATATAAATCATAGTATTAAGGCCTTGTTTGGTACAAATTAGTGGATGGCGAAAAACATAGGCAAAAGTCAATGAAGTTATAGTGGATAGCGAATGTATTAACAATTCAAAGGTGCACAAGCTAACTAATAGCATATAACATATAAGCTAACAAAAATATAAAACATAATTTTAATCCATATGCAATTCAAATTATAAAGAGCATATATAGTTAAATAATAGACAGTTTATTTGGTTTTACGCCTAAAATGTAAAAAGAAATTAAATTATGAAAGCAACAATGTTTAATGTTGAGCGGAGTTTTAGCCAATATTTATTATCTTATAGTACTCTTTCATGCTCAATCTAAATTGGAGTTATATCCATTTTTAACTATAATTCTAAACATTTTAAAAAAGAAACTCTAAAAAACAAAATGAACCAATTGATCATTCACATATTAATAGGTAGATTAATATTTTGTTAGTGTTTCATATTATTACTACATGTTTGAATTGGTAGATTCTTGTATGATTACTTTTCTTATAATTCAATCATGGTTTTGGATAGCTATGAATTTTTCGATGCTTATGTAATATTTGTCTTTTCAATAACACAATTCTATTTCATTTGAAAGTTATTAAACACAATTAATAATTTTTTTTCACATGTTGTATGTTGAAATTTGTATTTTATATTAATAAATATATATATGACTTATATAAAATAGTGCAAGAAATCTCATAGGGCGACCCTGACCAGTATGTGAGTTTCGTCGTTAAACTATATAAATAGTGATTTTTCTAAATTTTCTTTCTTGACCATCGGTATATTCTCATTATCATAAATGCAAGTTAAGAATAAAAGCTTAAGGCTGATCATATAATATTAATTGAATAATGCAATTGAAAAAAATAATTAAATTATATTAAAAACTGAAAATTACATTTTACTTTTGGGAGAATATTTTGCAAATGTGATAATTGTTATAAGACAAATGGAGTATTAGTTACCATATAATGAATATTCCTTTTTTTTAAGTGAAATAAGTAATACTCTCCTTTTATGTCACAATAATTGTCACAAGTTTTCATTTTTCATAGAATAAAAAAAAAAACTATAAATAAAAGAAAGAGAATAATGGTTTTACTATATTAACATCATCATGTATAGTGTCTTCACTATTACTATAAATACAAAATGAAAAAGCTTGACTTGAGAGCGGTATACATGGTATAAGGGGTATTGTAACTGAAAGAAAGTAATCAATATTATAATAAAAATTAAAAGTGACATTTATCATATGAGATAATTATTTTTAAGTGTGACGATTATTGTGAGTTAGAGAAAATATGTATTTTACGATACGTGTACGAATTATGATTGGAATAATCAACAATCATCGGTCGTGGCTCGCTTCCTTTAAAAAATTTACAATAGTCATACATATAAGACTAAGTTTATTAATTAAGGAGACAATTAGAAACACATAATTCTGTGTGATAGATTATTTGAGACACACAACTACTCTTCTTTTCTTTTTTCATCAAAGAAAGGTGGTTTGGAGCTATTTCTTTTGCTTATAATCACCAATTTGCATCTCTCTCTTTCTTCCTCCCTCTATCTAAATAAGTAATTTCAAGATAAATCTAGTTTTCCTTCCTTTTTTGTGATTTTGTCAATTGAGTGGATTCTTTTTTTTGTTCATTTACTTGTTGTGATATTGTTTGATTTTCTTGTTTGTTTGTGTTAGATTAATGGATCAATTTTGATCCATGCATTAATAACATTAATATGCATGGGTATTATGGTCGTTTTAGTTTTGTGACAACCGTAGATATCTTGTTATTCAGACGATTTACATGGGTACTATAAATTTGTTTGCAAATTCATTTTTTTAATCTTAGTAACATTGAATTTGTATTGTTTAAGTTATATTCTGTTGATTCGAATGAATAAATAGTTGTGTATACATAATTTGAGGGACTTTTTTTTTTCTTTACGTGTTAAGTTTGTGTCCCTCGATTTTTATTTTTTCTTTAATCTCAATAAATTCTTAACTTAAAAGAAAAATATTTTTTGTATAAAAAAATTGACTATTCTTTTAATTTTCGAATGGGTGATTAGGGATGTTCACATCCAAACCAATAAAAAAAAAACCATAAATCGATCTAAAAAAACTGAAAACCGTACAAAATTAAATATTATTTGATGAGTTTGGATCTTCTTTTGTGATAAGACGCTCAAATCGAAATTCGGATTCATTTTTAAAAACATAACCAAACCGCATTTATAAATTTTAATACTTATTTTTTTTATTAGTATGAGATACTGCATTAAACTATTATTTATTAATTTTAATTAATTTTTAATAATATTTATTTGTTTAAGTTGATATATTTTTATTACTATTTCATATAGTTTAAATATAATTGATCTATGTCATTTCGTAATTTTAATTTTTAGTATATTATATATAATATTTTGCTTCACACATGTACATTAATATAATTTTATAATATTGTTATTAAAATAATATATATTACAAATTTTAATTTTGATCAACCGAAAATTGATTTAATTTAAACCACATTAATCTGAATCAGATAGATTTTTATTTTTTGAATTATAATCCAAACTGTAAATGTTTTAATATTTAAATCAAATGAATTTTTCTCTCCAAATTACACCGTGAACATCCTTAGAGAAGACTATCACTTCTTTTTGACTAAGTGAGCATCCTTCCTAATTAATTGACACAAACTTACCTTTCATTTTATTTTCATAATTTTAGCAATGCATGCATATGGAAATGGAACTAATTTAGGTAAAACTTATTCAGTTTAGAAAGAAAAAAAAAGGATAAAACTAATTAAGTGATCTTTTTATTAGTGATGATTAGGTTATTAATTTTTATTAACTAGTACTAGTGTCTGGCCATACACGAGTAGTATATGTTAACTTTTACACTTTTTTATTTGAATATATTAGTAGTAGTAATCTTATGAAATAGTTGTTTTTATTTATTTATTTATTTATTTGATTAAATATACTAAGTGTCTAGATGCACACACCCTCTTAAGTGCATAGATTAGAGAATTCTAAAGTCAAACCCAAACTTTATCATATATTACTATGTAATGAAATATAAATAAAAGAATAATTGAAAAATTGATGTATTTAGTGTTAATACATTAATTTTTAACTATTGTTTTTATTTATATTTTATTTCAAATGAATTTTAATTATTAATTGAATATTTTTATATTACATATAATATATTTGAATCTGCATTTTAATTGTTTAACACAGATTCTAAAGTTACTTTTTGTGAGAAGCAACTATTTGTAGCATTGAAATAAACTCATGTTTAGTAACTAATGGATGTGGAAGCAAACACTTGTCTGCATAGTTGTTTTTATTTTAGTTGTTTTTTTTATAAGTTTTTATTTTAGTTGTTGATTACAAAGTATCAACTAGTATGTATAAATATAAATATAAATTCCCACAAAGCTCCACGTTGGTTGTCCGCATCAATGTCCGCATATACATGTAAACTAATGGCAACGTGATATATCACTATAATCACTATAAGGTTGATTCAAAGTAAGACTCTAAAGTTCTAGCTTTAGGCTTACAAATAAATTATCACATATACCGATAAATAAATAAATAATAAAAAAATACATATATTAAAATTTGTTTTAAATTCACATACTATTAAAAATTATTGGGCCATGCTTTATACCAAATCTTTTAAGAGTCAGAATTCCAATTTCAAATACCGTAGATATATGGCTCATGTATGAGATACATATATATTTCTTCACAAAAACTCAAATAAATTATATGTATATCTATTTTGTCATGTTTATATCTTTGGGTGTTTGTTTTTGCATGAATAAAAGTAGTTTTGATTAATAGATAAATTTTTTTAGGGTATGAATATACTTGACAACAAAATAATAAATATAATTTTAAATTTTGAAAATAACATAGATACAAATTGTTTGAATAAAACCAACAATTAAAAAAGAATGCGAATGATAATCAAATACACTACTTTCATCACTAAATATAAAAATGTTGAAAATGAAATCCTCGAATCATTTACCGATTATTTAGTCAATTAACTTTTTGAAATACTAAAAATAATACTTTAATTTATTATTTATTGAGATTCTAAAGACAATGAAAAATCTAAAAATTTAAATACAAAGAATAAGCGTTTCTTATTTAGTAGTTAAGATTGATTGGAGCTTCTTCTTGTTTTTTTGACTTAAAGTGGCTGGAGCTGATGCACATAATTAAAAATAGATCAAATGAAACAAAGAAAATGCATCTTGTCCCTCACGTTAGAAGTGCAATGGTGACATTATTGGATAGTAAGTGTAGGTGTCTAAGGTCGAGCTCGCGATATTTCATCTCCTCCTCCTTTAATTGTAAAGTGTTGACCGTTAGGCTAATAACAAAATATTAAAAAAAATTATTACATTCGTTTTTTATTTTTAGTCCTTTAAATATTCTATTTTAATATTAAAATTTTGGTTATTTTAAAAAATTAAATTACATGTTTTTTTTGGTACTTTTAAAAAACCAAAAATATGTATTAAATTTTCGATTATCAATCAAATTTAGAGTGGGAAAAGAAAAATTTGGCATACAAAATAATAATTATTGAAAATTAATAGATTAATTTTCTTACAACTAAAATATGAATTTATTGTTTATATTTTTTGAGTCAATTATTGTTTACTTTTTTAAATAATAAACAAATGCGTATATTAACAATTATAAAAGTAAAAATGTTGAATAAGTATTTTTATTATAGGTAGCAATGATTCTACCTATTATTTATTTTTCACTAATCGGCCAGTAGTCAGCAGTAGAAAAAGAGAGAAGAATGCGTGACCAAGTAAATCTTATCGGATGGAAAATGACAACGCGAGACACGTGGCACCGGGGGGAATAGGGTGGATGAATAACTAGTACAATAATTTATTTAATTTTGATTTTTGAAGATATATATTTACAAATTATTTAAAGCGCAAGTTACATAATTAAATGTAAAATTAGAATTTAATCATAAAAAAATAGTTTTAAGAGATTAATAAACTATGTTAAAAAAAAGGCAAAGAGTGAGTCAGATTGCACACTGAGAAAAGCAAGACAGAAAAGACAGAGATAAGTGTGGGGAAACTGGAAAGGAGGATAGGGATGGATTTATTCAAGTTGGTTGGAATTGGAAATGGAATTGGATTGAACTGAAGTCGCTTCAAAAGTAGAGCTTTCAGTTTTTGTACACCATTCACAACCAAAAACTTCTTCAACGGAATACCCACTATGTACCCCGTTTTCTTACGTTACCATTTTTTTCCTTTTTTTTTCTTCTTCCCTTTTTTTTTGTTTTTTTTTTTTTGCCTCTTGCAATTAGATAAATGATGGATTTAAATATTTAACTAGTCTATGTAAAATGTAAAAAAATTGATTTTAATTTCTGAAAAATAAAAGTTTTAGTGTAAGTACATGTAAAATGAATATATTTACGGTTTAGTTTCTAATGTTATAACATTTTTAGATTTTTAATGCAATAATAAAAATTTTATTAAACTTATATATACAATGAATCTCTACAAAATATAAAATAAAAAATTAGTTTTATTTTCGTGTAAACTAAGATTAAAAAAGTTGTTTACAAGAAATCTAATTTTAGTTCATACATAATAATAAAAATCTATTTTAATCCTGTAAAATGAATGAAATTTAGTTTTAGTCATTGCAAAAAGTTTACGTTGAACTTTTTTTTTTCAATTAAATCAATTAAGAGTGGAACCAAACAGAGTAATTGAAATATATGTTTTGCCCCATACATTAAGAGCAAATGCATCCTACATTAATTAGTTGAAATATGTTTCATTACAAATCAATCAATAAAAATATATGTCAAACAGTTGCAAATATCAAGCCTTGTGTTTGTTCTCAAATTAATGGTCTAGATCTATCATTGAGTGTAAGTGCGTGTAAATTTCACAATAGTGGATCTATTACCATAATTATAAAATTAGATTTCTATATTTTAACTATGTCATGCAATTACAAATCCGAAACATTCGATTTCAAATCAAAGAAAAATATTATTCATAATTAATTTATCAATTGAATGATATGAATTGTTATCTTAAATTAAGGGTTGAGATTAATTATACAATAAGTACACACTGTGTATAATTTTCACAATAGTGAATGGGGCTCATGTATATATATTAATAGTTCTTAAACAAAATATTAATAGAAAAAAATTACAAAATTTGGAATGGAAGTGATGGAAATCGAAACTCCTAGCAGAATGAAAGTTGTGGCTGGTTGGCATGCCAACATCAAACATTGCTTGGGAATGGAATAATAAGACTACCTTAAATACAGGCAACGTGAATTTTGGCATACCAACACTATTTTAATTGTTAAACTAAGTATTGTTGAATTCATTGTAATTTGCAGGAAGCAATTGCAAATTTCCTAGTGCTTTTGCCAACTGGTTACGTTTCCATAGTGTGCATGTCAAGATGCATCTTATCCGATTAAGTTTTTATGGGTCAATTCAATGAATTGCCTTCCACCGAAGGTACATCCAATTTATTTTTTATGCGGGTTGAATTTTAGATGATCAACATCAATTCTAAATAGATAAAAATTGATTTTATTTGTTTGAATGTTATTAAGTAAAATTAATTCAAATTAATTATATTTTTAAAATTGATTCTCACATGAAGTTAAGATTTATAAGTTTTGAGTTGAAACATGATTTTATGTTTAATTTTTTGTTAAGTCTACTTTTATCTGAATATGTTTAAACAATTTTAATTAAAATTAATTTACTCAAAATCAATTTGAGTCGATACAAAATCATGCATAATTATTTTCAAGTAGGCTATGTTGAATTAAACATTTGTGGAAATCAACAAAGTAGCTTGTGGAAATTTTACTAAAATAAGATTTAATTATTTCTAAATATTTAAATATATGAGTTATTTTATATTTAAATTTATTTTATATAGCATCCTATCACAATTAGTTAACACATCAAACAAATATATAATTTTCTTTTTTAATTGTTTACCTTTTCTTTTATAACTTTCAATTTTTTATTTAACATGCTGGTATGTTTTGATTTGTTTTCGATATAAAATAATTTTATAATGATAACAAATATTCTTTAATTCCTAAAATTAATGCATACATCACAATTTTCTCAACAAATACATATATTTTTAGGGAAAGGGATTTTTTTTTTGACGAAAAAAGGATTTTCTACCTATGTGCATGAAAAATGCGGTGTCTTGTCTTTTCCTCTCACACTAAAAAAATAAACTTGTTGCAGGTCATTTTTAAGTTTAATTTATTTTCTTCAAAAACTTTTGCTCATTAATATGTCAAGTTGTTAAACAACGATTAATAAAGTATAGCTATAAATTGCTGCAACTGGATGTATCATACACCATCAATATGTACACAATACATTATTTGAAATATATTTTTTTGGTGAATATTATTTGAAACCATTATTATACAAAATAGTAATAATATATATATGAAAATAAAATAGAACTACTAACGGAAATAGATAGGACTTAGGAATAAGGGTCAAAATTCCTTATTTAACAAGCCAAGCCAAGCACTCTCGAATATTTCAATTATAAAAATAAAGTTGTATTTGAAAAACTCGCTTTATTACTTTTAATTTATTTGTTTATTATAGTGCAAGAAAAGCAGTGAAGCATAACAAAAAAGCAACAATCTGCAAAACGTATATTCGCTTGGGAACCTTTTCTTTGTTACGATGAATAAAAAATAAAATAAAAGAAGAGCACACAAGAAACGCTTTTCACTATGAAAAGGTGGAATCCGCTTTCGTTTCTTAGAATAAGGAACCAAACCCAAAAGTCTCTAATAAACATAGACATAACTATATAATAAGCCATGTTTAAAAAGCACAAGTGACTTAAGTGATCTATGCTGCACAAATAATTTTAATTTTTAAATTTTATTTATCTACATATTTAACTTAACAATAATAATAATAAATAAATAAATTCATCATATAAACATTTAATAAATAAATCTAAAGATTAAAATTATTTATATTCACTTATAGCGTATATAATATACACAGATGTTACCTTGAAACTGTGACATTAGTCACTCAGTACCTCGTCTCTTCTCTCAGCTCTTCGCTTTTGCTTTGGCTTCGCCCAATATATTTGAATCTTTAAAGCTCATGATTCAATATTTATAAATAATTGTTCTTTGTTTGTTTCGTTTTGTTTATAATTGTTTACTGGATTTAAGCTTTTTATGGGTTTGAGAATAGCGAAAACAGATTATATGCTTTTAAGAAAATTGGAATATTTGAAGTGTCAATGCTTGAGAGATAATTCTCGTGAAGAATTAAAAAATATTTATTACTTCTACTTGTATGAGTTTGAGTGTGGGTTGAATTGAGTATGCCACGTGGCGATTCATTAAAATTTGAAAAAAGTCTAAGCAACTTTTTTTTTCTTCTAAAAAAATAACTTTTCATTGTCTTTCTTTTCTCTCCATGATGAAATGCATCCCCTGCTCCTTGTTCTGGTGTATATGTTTAATGCTTATTAAAATCACGAGTTTCTCTATCAAAAACAATATATCACGAGTTCCATATATATCAACATCTCTTTATAGTTTTTTAATTTCTTTTGTTCATAATAGAAGTATAACATAATTTAGAACACAAATTTTTTTTAATAAATTTTAGAACCTAAGAAAGAAAGAAATATAGCATAATTACTAAAATGTCTTTCTGACTTTCTGTTTTGCTTGATATTTGAACCAGCAATGTCTTATTATGATATTTTTTTTAAGTATACTCTATATATATACAAAATATCTACTGCCGTTTACTAGTAATTAAATATCTATTCAGAATAATAATAATAATAATAATAATAATAATAATAATAATAATAATAATAATAATAATAATTAATTAAATGTCTAATGAAAAACTTACATCAGACACATAAGATAAGTTATCCTCCGATCACGTTTTCTCTATAATCAACAGAGAAAGTTTGAATCCATGTTCATTTTATTTAAGTGAACAATGGTGCACCGAATTTTTTGAATTTTGTGGTATATGTTAATTGTTATATATCTATATAATAATATTAATATATAATATTAATGTAATATAACATAACGTACTAGTCTCTAAATTGAAATTTCAGTTTTGCAACAAATAATTAAGTACGAGACTCTTTTCTTTTAAATGATAAAGATATAAGTTCTTAAGTTCGAATTCGAGATATAATATATAATTTTATCATTTTATCATTTTTATCCATTAAACTATACTTTATATATAATTAAAAAAACTCTTTTAATTCGTTAAGTAATGAATTTAATAGATTAAATGTATGAGTGATTTAATTTCTTTCTATTTTTTCTTTTGGTAAGCTATCAAATAATTAGATTAATTGAGTGAAATTATTAGATAGTCACGGCCTAACACTTATAGCCATAACAAATAGATATTTGATACATTATTGTTATAATTTAGAAAGAAAAACAACTTTTAAATCAAAAATTGAAATTCTCAATTGTTAGTGGGACTGTGTGAGGCGGTACTTATCCCCCAGCTACCGGGTTCGAATTCTGATTGGTTAGGGAGACGAGAAGATCGTGTAGCATAAAAAGGCGCCTTTTTTGTGTGTAACATCCCGACCCTTACAGCTATGGACGATGTTAGTTACGACCTTCTCGCCCCCCTTTCCCACTTAGAAATATAGTGAGTTTTTGCTTTCCGTGAGATTCGAGACCGGTACATGGGGGATAAGTATCGCCTCCACACAGTCACACTAATCAAAAACTCACTATATTTTCAAGTGAAAAAGGAGGGAGCGAGAAGGTCGTGAGTCCGGTACCTGGGGATAAGTATCGCCTCCACACAGTCACATTACTCAAAAACTCGCTATATTTTCAAGTGGGAAAGGGGAGGAGCGAGAAGGTCGTGAAACCCTTGAACCACCAATATTTCGAACTCCAAATTTTCCAAAATATTTTCTAGAGTTATGGAACTCTGATTTTGCTTCTAATACTTCACCCTCACTTTCATCACTCATTGCATTGTTTTCTTTTTCTTTTTTTTTTTTAAATCAAGGAATTGAAATTGTTTAAGCAAATAGATTAGAATAAATTGAGGGAAGATTAAAATTACCAAAATCTAAAATCCGTTTAGACTAATGTATTTATTAGATAAATTATATTGGTTTATTCTAATCTATTTTGATTCTTAGCTAATGTAGTTTATTCTATAAGTGTATTAGTCTAAGTGGATTTTAGATTTTAGTCTTCCATTGACTTATTCTAATCCATTTTGATTTTTAGCCAATGAAGTTCAACTAATAAGTGCATTAATCTCAATCAATTAAAATTTTAGTCATTTTGATATTCTTTTGACTTATTCTAATCTATTTTGATTCTTAGTCAATGTAGTTTATCAAATAAGTGCATTAGTCTCAATAGATTAAGAATTAAGTTATTTTTGTCATCATTCGATTTATTCTGATCCATTTTGATTTTTAGTCAATATAGTTTATCCAGTCTCAATGAATTTTAAATTTTGGTCATTTTGGTATTCCATTGATTTATTGTAATCCATTATGATTCTTAGCCAATCGATTTCAATCTTGTTCTAATACAAAATGAGATTGAAATCATTTTTCAACGATGTTTGCATTGTTTCTGTTTTTTTCTTTTCCGTTCATATCTTCAAATCAACCATGATACAGTTTCAATCCAAGTAGCTTCTTCAACTTTTATAAAAACTATTTTAAATACTAATTCACAATTGGGTAAAAATTATTGCTGCAAAATGTGAAAAGAGTGCATAAACAATGGTAGAAAAAGGAAAAGAGGAGAGCACTCTTTCGATTTTTCTATTTTACGTTTTTTAAAAACTTTATTAGATGTCGAACTCTCATTTGTTATATTTAAAGGTATTGTGTTATATATATATATATAATATTTTCTCTTGATTAAATTCAGTACAAAAATATAATTGAGGACATTTTAAGAGGTAGAAAATAGAGACGGAGGGAGGAAGAAGGTAATCATTGTTTCCACTTCACTCTATTACATATTTTCTAATAATTTTATATTATTATATTTTAATATTAATAATGCAAAAGTCATTGTATTTAATAAAGCATCTCTTTATAGCTAACATTTCAATTTTCTCTATGAGCTTAAACCTCTAATTAGAGATGATCTTACCTACAGATAATATAATATTATTAATTGAATTGTTTTAATAATTTTTCTTCGATTTTTTATTAGTGGAATTAAATGTTTATACACAAATATTAAAAAATTATAAAGAAATAAAATTACGTTTACGTTTAGAATTTACTGAAGTACTTAAAAATGAAATTTCTATCCAATAAGACACGTGGTACATTAGGAAGGTGTACGCGTGGGCCCGTAATAAAGCTACAGAAGGGGACAACAGGTTATCGTAGTAAGTGGGCCAACGCGGAAGATGTGGGACCCACTTGAATACATCTGTCATCGCTGAAAAATAAATGGGTCCCACTCGTAACGTACGTGCGCATCTCATACACGTCCTTTTCCAGCAAGGCAATGTCTACCTCACAATCACAAACACAAGTGCTAGCCAGAGTGAGACACACAACTCAGTTTTAACTTATCTCTTTATTACTTTATGCGAGTAATAGTGTGATTAATTTAGCATTCATTTATTTTACGTTTCCAACAAAAAGAAATCAGGCTAATAATTTCTCTAAACAATATACTTTATCGATCTCAAAATAATTAATTTATTATATAAAAAATTATTTTAAAATAATTGATTATTTTAATTTTTAATATATTTTTTCTTAATTGTATTCTTTGATTAATATTATTTGCATATTTTTAATGTAATTTTTTATTATATATTTAATATTTAATAAAAAAATAAAAAAATTAATATTTTTTCTTATTTGTTTATGCACTTTTTTAATGTATATAAAATGGTCACACGATTTAATTATTTTGGAGTCAGAAGGGCTAAAAAATAAAAAAATTACATTAAAAAAATAATTTTAAATTTTGATATAATATTCTTTTAAATTGATAATATAATCAATTGATTTAATATTTATTACAATAATATTAATTTTAGTTTTAAAATTTTTAGAATATGATATTTTT
>JBBPBP010000004.1:4593461-4622665 GCA_037974735.1 Cicer chorassanicum
TTATTACGGCCTTGCTCTTAAACCACTTATGTATTATTAAGGCACTATTTTTCAATCTAAAATTGACCAAATTAACTACTCAATATGTTTCGTATGAGGTGTCTCATTTCCAATATTAATTTATCTATTTAAATTATCAATGATATATTACTTACTTTTTCCAACTAATTTATCATTTTTAATGAATCTCAATTCATCTAAATAATCCACTACCTATTATTAGTAAGGGTAATTCAGTAAATAAAATTTAATTTATTATTAAAGTTAATACAATTAATTATTTTCTTAATAGAGAGAATATATTTCTTTTATTTTTAAGAAGAAATTTTTTATTTATTATTATTATTATTAACAATTGCACTACTAACTATTTTACAATTGCATCATACAACTCTTAATATCACAATGTCATGTTCTGTAGATACCCTTGATACTATGTTGTCTTCGTCAATAACATAGTACTTTAGACAAGATACATTTTTAAATACAATTTTTATTTATATTTTATTTTAAATAAAAATAAAATAATTTGATGAAAGGTAAATAATTGTTGATTTGGTACAGGTTTCTCCAAATTTGTTTTATCATATAATATCTTTCAATTTTAAAATTGTTTAGATGCATAGTAGAGTCAAACAAAAAGAGAAACAATTGAAAAAAACAAAAAGAGAAATAATTGAAAAAACGACTGAATTATTTGAAATTGATTTAATGAAAAAAGTTGATTGCAATAAATATATGATACATCTTATATACAACGGTCATGAAGTACAATTGAGCTAGTCTATATCTAAAAGCCCTCAAAAGTTGGAAGTGTGGATTAACATTTTATCTTGTAATGAACAATACAATCAAATAAAATACAATGTAACGGATAAAAGAAAATTACAAGAGAAAATACAAGTCGTAATCATATCGGCTAAACAAGGGAAAAAAATCATCAAGAAAATGATGGCAACTAAGGTACATAACTCATCGCAAAGTTTTCAACCAAATTTTGGATCATTTTGAATTTTTTTTTTATGTTTCCACAATACTCGTTCAAACTAAATAAAGAACCTCAATCTTTGGAGATTGGCAAATGCCAACTTTGGCAAACAAGACACAACTACCATAGGATTAGATCTGTCAAATGGATTGGTCCAACCCGACCCAGTCTGACCCAAATAGTCCGTACACATGAATAGGTTAGTTCGGCCCAACTCATTTTGTTATCGGTTCATGTTTTATCAAGATTGGTCCGTCCATTATGGGCTATGCGAGCTACCGACTCAGGTCAACCCTATATTTTCTCGATATTTTTTATTTTAATTAATAAAAATGAAAACAAAATTAAAACACAAAAAACACCATCAGTCACTTACCACAATAGATGCAATAAAATAAAATTATAATACATAACATTCAGTCTTCTAAACATGAGGGTGAAGTCGAAATCGATATTGGTCTTGGTCGGCATACAACAATCACGAACGAAGCTGAACTAATTGGTTGGCAGTGAAAGCACCCCAAAAATGCTATGTTGTTATTGACTTTGAGCAGAATACATTTTTGTTGTTGATGTTTTTAGTAAATTTGGTTTTCTTTTATTTTTTTAATTATGGTCGACCTATTACTTTTGTTTTTCAAAATGAACTCACATATACAATTTTTTAAAATCAATTCAAAAATAGCAAAAAGAATGCTATTATTTGAGATATCACAAATTTACTCATAATAGTCCTCTTATAAAAATAATATTTTTTAGCTGTAGTGGGCAAGCTCATAGTCCAATGGGTCGGCTCAGCTCAACTCCATATTTAATGTGGACTAAATCTTTTTGACAAAAAAGACTCATCCATTTTTTAATTTGTTTTTTAAAGTCTAACATATCCTAATATGTGAATAAAAAAACTCGATCTATTTTTACAGCTCTACATTGAAAAAAGCACAAAAATAATTAAAAAAAAATGTTTTACTTGCATATAATAAAATATATACAGAGATTAATGAAAATGCTTATCTAACTTGTATAACCAACCAACTTATAATCACCTCTAATAAACTCCAAATATATTAAACAGTAATTCGTAAAATACTTTGAATGCCCCTATAATAATCCTCTCGTGTTCAAATCATACATACAAATTTTGTGGTAACTAGGTTAAATGCAATAGAAATGGTGCTATCATTTCTCATAAAGGCAAAGAAGCTTATGAAGGTTTTTTAGAGATACAGTTGGAACTTGACTAGGCGGTTTCTCGCGAAATTTTGGTACATGTTTGATTCTAATGGCAAGACTTAATTTGGGGTATTTTATGTTTTTGTCAATTAACTTGGAAAAAATGCTATAAATTGCTCACCAATGAATCTAATTTAACAATTGTCGCGTTTTTTCATCATGCTTTCAAAAATTATAAAAGATTATATCATACTTTCAAAAGATTCTAAAAATCTTATTATTCCCTCGGTCTCACAATCAAAAAGAGATTCATAAATTTTGATTAGTGAAGGCAATCTCGTGTTTATACTACACATATAAATATTTTGATGATAACAACATAGTACACAAACATATAATGATGACATTGTTTCCATTGAATAAAAAGTTGAAAGATTACAACACTAAACCATTTTATATTTTTTACAACTAAACATTATTAAATTGGTTGCTATGTTAGTTTTCGAGTTTGAACACGAAACCTCCTACTTGAAATTCTTTTCGTGCCATTAGTTCATCAATCAAGCTACCTATGCAAGACACACTGTATCATTATATAATAATAATAATTATGATTTTATCCAAAAAAAATATTGAATGGTACTATGAAGAAAAAAAATTTAAATATGCATTGAAAACAAAAAGATGGATTAGACAAATTAAAAAGAACAAAATTATATTATTTTGCTCTCATGACCTCCCGCTTACTAAACGGGTGCTCTAACCAACTGAGCTACGAGAGCTTATTATTTGAGTAATCATGTTAAACATATATAGGAAGAAAACGTGAAACTAGCAAGACCTTGTTGTATTCTAGTGATCCCGATAATTGTTTGAATCATATTACCAAGTTATGGATAATTGTTTGAAATTTTCCTTTCCCCTTCTTAGTTTAAATTACAAAGTACTGCGCATATATGTTTGTTCTGAAAGGACATCAAATACTTGTTTAAAAATATCATCTTTAACAACAATTTTTCTCCACTAGCAGTTTTTGATTGAATATTACATGTATATTCTAAATGTTTTGATTACTGGCATAAAGTTATATAGTAATTAAGTTATTAAAATAATAATATTTTTCATTTATAAATATTAGGTTTGTGGTGAGTAAAGTTAATTATGAGGATAAAATTATTTTAAAAAATTATTATGGGAGAAATATTTTTTTTCAAACCTTTTGCATCAAGAATAATTCATTATAGAAATGGATTCGAGACCATAAAACCTTTTGACATAATAATACTCTTTGAATTGTTGTGCGATTTACTCTCATTTATTCATTTAGCTCTTGTTTTGTTCTGTTATCTAACTATAATTTGGATCATACAACAAACAATTAATTTTATACAGTACAATCTCTGTCGTTTTAGCAAATGAAACGCACCTGTTAAAGTGGATTTTTTTCCTTTAGCCTGCTAGCATGCATTCAATCTCAACGACTCAAATGTGTTTAAAATTGCTATTCATTTTATTACACCAGTAATTTCTCATTAAAGTGTTTTTAAGCTGTCTATTTGTTTGAGTTTAATTAACGGTTGCAGTTCTATGAAATGACAATGATTTAAATAACTGCTGATAAGCCATCAGCACTTTCATCTCATTTGAATTCCAATCCCATGTAAACCCTCCCAAAATGTACAAATACATACTGTAGATCACAAAAACCAGATTTCATATAAAAATGTTGATTTTTTCGTGGTGATAATGGCAAAGATTTCCTAATCAGCTAGTATGTGGGTAGTAAAATCCTGTAGGATAATTACATCTCACCAAAAGGGTGTATACTCCAGATGTCAGCATCAACTGCACTAAACAAGCAGTAACAGGTGAAATATGTATCTATTGAACATTTTCGTCATCATCAAGTAAGTGACATAAGAAACAGAAAACCTTGGTCAAGGGCTTTTTCATTTTGTGGAATCAGAAGCTGGTCAATTTAAATATGAAATGTGTGTTACTTTCAAAACCTTTTTCCTTCCCCCCCACCCAAAGTCTCCTAGTTAAGCAACGACCCTGCTGCTGTATAGTGTGAAAACACATGCGATCCTGGCGCTTATGTATGTAGACATAGAAAAATAACAGTTCACTTAATCGACAACAGAAGTGATACTGAGCAGGGACAACATAAGCTGCTACTTGAGAGTTGGGCTGCTTCTGTTCAGGGAAAGTTCTGTTATCTCAAATATGTATAATGGGACATAAAATAATTGTAATCAGGATGATTTACTCGCAATAACCTAAGCCAATTTTCAGCAGCTCGCAACAGAGAATTGGCTTTTTGAGATTCAGAAACTCCATCAGGATCCCAGATAGAAACTTTGAACTTGTGATGAGCAAGCCCAAAGATAGGTAAGGATAGCTTGGATGACATGTCCCTACCTCTCGAATAATGAATATTTAGCGGCTCAGTATTTGAACCTGATTCAGCAGTCAAAATGTTATATAGTTGACACCCATTGCAATCATTTTGCAAAACAATTAAACTAAACAAAGACAGCAAGACGTACTCTGTAAACCGGTTGACAGGGAATGGAAAGTCAGGAAGCAGGCATTCAGGCTCTGCAGTGTTGGACCAGTAGGTATTCTATATATTGGATACCTTTATAGCAACAAATAATTTAGAATTAGTAATTATTGTGTGCATTATCAAGCCAAAATAATATGTTCAACAAAAGGTTGAAAACAACATACCAAGCCAGCGAAACCCAACTTGCAGGCGAAAGATCACAGCTCCAGTATGACTTCAACTCTGGAAATTGACTTGCAAGACTAGATATCTGAGTCAAGCAATACGATAATGTGTTACTAAAGTTGTCAAGATCGAGATTTTGATCAACATCGCGAAGGGGGTAGCAAAATCGCAAATCATAAGATTGTAATCAAGATCATAAGATCCTACCAAATCAAAAATACCAGAGTGTGTGTGTGTATTGTTGCTTTGGAAGGTCAAACAACTAACAAATTAAGAGAGAATGAGAGACAAAGATGGTTGTGACTCAGTGAGAGAGGATGAAGGTCGCAGTCGCACAACTCAAAAAAGAGAGTGCAAGAAGCGTAGATGGTTGTGAGAGGGAGGGAGCTGATGCAGTTCGAATATGAGAATATTCAAATGATGGGTTTTTTTTTCTTCTCGTTTTTATCCAACTGGGTCGGGCATGACTCTAGTAAATCTGAGACCAGAAACACTCAAGATGGCACACAATGTGTGATTTAATGATCTTGTTATGATTTTTCGAGGATCTTGCATTGATCTTGCTCCAAAACGAGATCTTACATGCGATTAAGACTGGAAGGGGTGAGTAGGGTCGCATAATCGTAAGATTTTAAGATTTAAATCTAGATCTAGATTAAAAACCAATATAGTCTCAGCGTTCAAGGCAACCAAAGGATAACATCTTACCTTATTTGCTAATGGCTCACGATTATAAGGCGTCTCATGCTCAAAGTACTGAAATATAAGTTGACCAGGAGGGTTGCAGCTCTCAGTCTCTTCACTTGATGAACCCACCAATGGTTTACTTAGTGAGACCCTTTCCAAAGCATGATTGCATGCATCCAATACATTAAGATGATTCCTACTTCCATGACAATAGCCACTACTACTATCACTGCTTGTTTCTCTGGGTGATTCAGAGTCACTTTCTTGACTGGATTTCCTGGAATGAGGTGGAAATCAGAATGATAATATGTTCAACAGTCGTTATATTTGTTTCAAAATAAGATCAAAACATTAAAAAGATAAAATGATAAGATAGTCTCATCAATCTGAACTTGTGGGCATCTAAACGTTGTGTCTGTTATTATAAAACTAAGATAAAATGTATCATATCGAATGTTGTCTAGAACTTGTAGGATGTGATTCATTGAAGTAGGAAACAAGAAAGCTATGAGTAGCAACTTAATACTTTCATGAAAGATTGCAAATACATGACAGTAACACATGGGAGTTCTTAAGCTACTTAGTCTTTCCTCTCCTCCCACTTATGGGTTGTCCTTAACATTCAGTTATTAAAATAATGTTCCCTATAATATGCCAAAGGCGTCTCCATAGCACAATAGTGAGAAGATATTGGGAAAAATCCAAGTCTACATTGAAAATAGATAAAGCATGAAAAGAGTTTATAAAGAGATATCTTTCACCTTACAAACCAATTTTGTAAGGATGAGGTAAACCCAATCCAAAACCTAAAATGGTATCAGAGCCAATTCTCATATGTACATACTTTTATTTAGTATAGCCACCCTTACATAAACATGATCCTTCTTTTAATGTTTTCCCTTGCACCAGAGAATAGTGATGCAGGCAAATATCAGAAGATGCATTACAGTTGAAATAAATCAATTATACATAAAAAGGTATGCTGTGTACAAAAAAAAGTGACATAGTATTAACTCAAAAGCTCAATTGTTCAAGATAAAACTGATAATTCATAATTTTGACCAGTGATTATTGAAAACACTAAAATGTTGAATACTCAACAGAGGAACACGGAAGACTTGCTGGATATGGAAGACGGCCTGTTGAAAGGCAAAGGAGGCAGCGCAATGCTTTACATATAGAAAGGTTTATGTATTAGGGAGATTATAGGATTAATAATACTGACTTCTCAGTTTTCTATAAAATAGGTCAACTCACATGCTGCCTCTTCAGTTTTCTTTTTCCAAAAAAAAAACTGAAATTCTCTGTTTTCCTTTATTGTCACTACAACCACCATGGCTGCTAATGCCCTCGTAGCGAAACTGGGAAAGCTTTGCGGTTTTCATATCAGATTTTTTCATTTCGCTGCATTGTAATGCTATAGCACCTTTATTTGATACCACTGGTTATCAGCTGCCAAATTGAGCCTCATTTACGCAGCATGCCGAAAGTAGAGGTAAGGTACAGTTATGCAAGTAGTCACAAATAACAAAAGCAAAATGTAAAAATTTTTAAAAAAAGACAAAACAAAATTGTAGTAGTATGTCAAAATGGAAGGAATTCGGTGAATCATTCAGTAAAAGCATTTAGAAAGGCCATGTTTCAATACAAAGAAACATACTAACCTCAACCGCGTGGAAGGTTTTGAGGGATCGATATAAAGCTGAATGGCAGACAAGGAGACATTATAATACTGTGTCACAGATTCATTGCCATTCAACACCAAAGGAACACCCGCACCATATGCGCTCCATTCCTTAAAAGATTCCCACAAGTCACCAAGTACATAGTACGGAAGTAATTCTGCCTCCTTAGTTTTCCATCTCCTAGAACTTGTCTGTTCATTCATTCATTCCCAAATAAGCCAAAAATTTGCTTTGAAAACAAACCCAATAACCGACATAGCCTTAAAAAACTAGCACGTTATACTATGTTGTTTTTGCCACAGCCAAATTCAAGAGATATCTTAATTAAATTACAAAAGCTTGATACTAATACCATTCATTTAAGAATCAAACTTTGACTTATTAGAGATCCTATTTATTCACTAACAGGGTTCATGTAAGCACATGCTACTTGAACTACTAGAGAAAATTAATAATAATTAAATTAAAGGAAAAAATAAATTAAAAAAAGTGTAATTGAATTGAAATTGAAAGTGATGAAACCTTGGGAGGATATTGTGCGGCAACATGTGGCGTGATATACTCCAAAAATCGATCTAAATTAGAGATATCAGATGTGGCACGGGAAGAAATCGAACAATCGGAAGAAGAACCGGGTCTATTCTCCGACGAAGTTCTCGAAAGAGAAGACCTTTGTTGTTCTTGTTTTTCTCTGTGTTTCCTTAGCGGTGGTGGACTGTAGAAACGATTTTCGCCGAGATGTTTATTACGGTTGCGGCTTCCGCCGGCGATGGCAGCGCCACCGGGGGCCGACATTGATAAAGTGGTTTTGATAATTAGGAATAGGGAAAACGACGACGTTTGGTTAGGTTAAGTGAAAAGAGAGGGAAAAGTGTTATATTGAGAAGATGAAGTGTGAATTCAGGGTTTATTTATTTATACTCCAAACAGAGTTGTCGCTGCTGAGGTTTTCAACATCGATTATGGATTTTTGGTGAACTTAAAACAGGTGATAACGATGATTCATTCTATCTTCGATGTTAGTATTATCATTATCATCGTGGTTGTTATATTATCATATACTAGTTGTTAATCAAAATATTTAAACCCTGTTTGTTATGATAATAACTTGTATTATTGTTTAACCATTATATTTATGTGAATGTAAATTGGGCCCTTCTCAGATTCTTCTTCACTAATTAACTAACTGAAGCCCTAAACAACTCAAACAAGAAACCCTAATGGATCATACTGTGTCTCCTTTTCGACATTTTTCTACACATCCAACTTAGTCTTTGCACAAACGAATTAATTAGTTATTTTAAATAACTAAAAAACCGTAATTTATATATATATATATATATATATATATATATATATATATTGAATTGAAAATTACTAATTTAATTATAATTATTCCTAATTTTTTTTAACTTAAAAATCAATATTCATTCATTCAAATTAAAAAAACACATTGCTCGAAAACAACACAAATACAAACTTACTAAAACCAAAAAAAGATAAATATGCAAATACGCTCACAACTCAGGTTAATAGTATAAAACGACAACATGTCTATAAATTTGACACAATTAAAGTGATTGAAATATCTATATATTTGGATGTGCAACTTGATGATGTTGAAGTAATTGATTTAATATGTTTGTATTGAATTAAAGTTAATTTGTTAATCTGAACAAAATAAACAATTGACGAAAAAACCAAACAATATCGCACTTAATTGACAAGAATAAGAACAATATATATATATATATATATATATATATATATATATATATATATATATATATATATATATATTGTGTTAATAGTTGCAAATAGTCTTGATAGTAAATTTTACCTTGCCAATATATGAAACTTAATCTAAAAAATATTAGTAGTTAATGTTATTAAAGTTAGTGGGGACTTAGAACCAACATCTTCTTATGTCTTCAATTTCAATATTTTTTTTCTCCAAATCACAAAACCAATTTGTCACTCTTTAATTGATTGATATTATGTAATAAAAATATTTGATTGTTTGTAAAAAAAATGCTGTAAATATTACAAAAGTTAGATAACAAAGTAAGCAATTAAAAAATATATAGTTAATTTAGTGGTTGAATTGATGTATTAAATAATGAAGTGATAATGAGATCAAAAAATTTAATTATAATAATTACTATCAATATTAATATAATATTAATTTTTTTTAAAAGCTAAGTAACTAGCATGGGCAAACAAAAAACTTGTACCATAATAAAATCTAGTGTGACAAGGGAGGAGGCTCCTCAACAATTGACCTATATGTTCCCATTTGAGGGAGGTTAGCACACAAACCTATAATATAGTATGTTTACGATAGTTCATTCCCTCACACCTCTAAGGTTTCAAAACTTATTAACAAATATGTATGAATTGGTTCATTTATGTGCGTATTTTCACCCACAAAAATATATCTAAATTGACTGATTTGAATAACATTAAAGAGTGAAGAAAAAGTCACATTTACTAATTTATAAATGTGTATTACAAAAGCATTTTAAATTATCAAGTCATAAAAAAATATGTAAAAGCTATATCATATATTCAGTTTGTATCTTTTCTTATTCTAACAATTTAAAAATTATTTCACTTTAAATATTTTATTAATTTCATAACTTCCATCAAAATTGCTAAAAGAGGATGCAAGTAGATGCATTTGTCATGCGAGTCATTTACATTAACTTTGGATTTCAACCTCTAAAGTAAATATTAAATAATATTAATCATAAAAGTGCATTTGATTTACTTAAAACATAAAGGATAAGACAACATAATTTCATTTGTATTATGTTTGATTAAAAAATTAATTATGAAATTCGACAAATTTAAAGATAAAAATATGAAAAAAGTTGAAATTTTTATTCCCGTTAATCTAATAAACAACTTTTTTTTTTCTTTTTCTAAATACAAATTGTCTAAAATAGTTTTTTCTTTTTAAGAAATTCATTTCTATCTGATATGGTTAGGCAGGTAGGTTTTTCTTTCTTTCAATATTATGCGGGTAGCTTTAAACTAGATAAGACAACCCGGTGTGTATTTAAGATTTATAGACCGGATAAAAATACTTGTTGTAATATGAGATAAAATTTATTATTCACCTCATCACCTTTACTTTCAAAAGTTTCACGATCTAAAGTTTCGAATTTCTTTTATACTTTTGAAAAAATTGCATTTGAGACGTTTTATATTCATCTAAAGTTTTAAAATTCTTTTAAATTTTTTGCAAATTTTGACTATCAAGTAATAGGGGATAAAATGATATTTTCATGTGTTTTAAGGGAGTGAGTGGTAGATTTTTCAAAAAAAAAAATATTAAACTTTTCTAAAGAGAGCAATTCACTCTAGATAATAAAATGAGTAATATCAATCAATAATAAAGAACTTAATAGTTAACATTATATGCACATCTATGACCAATCATAGTATAATATTAACTATTCATTTAATAAAATAAATAATTATTGATTTTTCTACTTTATTAACTTTTTTTCATTTTAGATAAGTCAAATCTGAAACTTAAACCTTACATACAAGGGTAAGTGGAGATAAGTACCGACATGTGCCGCGATCCTTCCTAGTTTTTATAGGTTCATTTGAGTTATACATTATAAATTATTTTATAGTTTTATAATTAGTTAATTGATAAAAAAGAATAAAATTCTAAATAGAATAATTAAAACAATGGATAAAATTAAAATGAAAAAGTATACAAAAACTTGGTATCATGTTATATATAATTATAATTTTTTTTTTAAATTCAATTATTTAATTAAATAAAAAATAATAACATTGTAAATAAAATAGATTAGATGTAGAGTAAATTTGGAAGGAAAAATTCACACCAAAATCATGTATTCCCCTAAAATATTGTATTTGCATAGATATAGATACAATTATTTCATTAAATAAATAATGATAAAACTATATATGTATTTTCTTTTATATATAAAATATATATCAAATGAGATGAATTTGCTTATCATTTATACTCCCTAAGAGTTGGGGGCATTTTTAATTTTACTTTTTGAAAAATTAAAAAATCTCTTTTAATTTATATATTATTATTAAAAAAAAAAAAAAAAAAAAAAGAGAGAAGCGTTCTAGAAGGGCGTCTAGAATATAAGTCCACATTAAACGCGACCTTGAATTTCGATGTATTATAAATAGGATCAGCACTAACAGTCTAACACAACCTTGGGCTTCAAGTTTGTGTTCGAGGGAGAGAAAAAGGGCACTAACGCGACCTTGAATTTCGATGTATCTGTAGTCGCTGAATCTGAATCGTTGAATCGGTGGTCCCAATTCGATTTCTCACCTTTACTACATACTATCTTGGTCTGAATTCAATCAAGATTCGAATATGTACTCTCTTTTTCTGAATTCAGGTTTCAAGATTCTTTATAGTTGTTTGGCGTCAATGTTTGGAGGCAGCTCTTCTCTGTTTTGTTTCCGACGGTGACATCTCGTTCTTGAAATTCAACCAAGAACGTTCCACTCCGTAAATCTTGATTATTCAAACCCTAGAAATCTAATTTGAATTGGTGCCAAAAAGAGATGGATTCTGAATTGATGCAAGGGCTTCATACTGGTTTGCAAAGTTTTTTTTTATTGCTGTGCTTTGTATCTGAAATTGACTTTCCATTTTCCTCTGTCTGAAATTGCTGTGCTTCTTCTTCTTTCAAAGTCTTTTTATTTCCTGCAATTGGTTATTTGATAGCTTGTTTTATGATATCTTATTAAATCTCGAGCCTATTTGGAAAATTAAAAATTATGTTACATGTTCAATTCAACTAATCAAAAGGTAGAGCGGTTCATTTGCATGATCCCTTGATTAATGGTTAGAATGTAGCTATTTTTACACACTTTACACCAGCAACAAATATCACGTTGATTTGATGTCAATAAAGTGACATGAGGCATGCAATCCTACTTTTTTAACCTTGTTGCCTATTCTTCTTTATGCATGCAATTGTATCATTAGAAATCTATATGTTGGTAGTGTTTATTCATCAGGAGTAAAAATTTGATAGTTTTGTTGTTCTTATGGGGAGCATCTATGTGAAAATGGTAAATGCTGCTTGATGAGCTTGTGGGGCTATTGGGTGTTCCTAGTCAAGGTGTTGTGTGCGGGCGGGTCATGGTGGGAATTCATGATAAATTGAATAAATTTGGTTAAGTATTTGACCTGTTTGGTGTTGCTAATCAAAAAATTGGGATAGTATCTTTGGATGACCCTAGATTTAATTATGAGATGGATTTTTGAACCAAAATGTAGCTTGTAATATGAAGTTTTTATCCATATAAAATTGTTATGCTCGGATGATCCTAAATTTAGTCACGGGATGAATTCTTAATAGAAAGATGTGGCGGATTTTTTATACATATGAAATTGGAATAGTGGGCGCTTCGATGACACCCTAAATTTTATTCATGAGATAGACTCTTGACACATAATGTGGCTTGCAATATGAATTTTATATTTATATGAAATTGAGATAATATGTTTGGACGACTCTAAATTTAATCACGAGATGGATTATTGACCCAAAAATTTTTGCAATATGAATTTTTATTCATATGAAATTGATATAGTATGTTTGGATGACCCTCAAGTTTATCACGAGATAGATTATTGACCAAAAAATGTCGCTTGCAATGAGATTTTATTCACATGAAATTGTGATAGCATGCTTGGACTACCCTAAATATAATCACGGGATGGATTCTTGACCCAAAATGTGGCTTGATATATGAATTCTATATTCATATGAAATTGTGATGGTATGCTTGGATGACCCTAAATTTAATCACGAGATGGTGGATTTTTGACCCAAAATGTGGCTTTGCAATATGAATTTTGTAATCGTGTGAATTTGAATAGTATGCTTGGATGTCCTTAAATTTAACCACGAGAATGACTCTTGACCCAAAATGTGTCTTGCAATATGAATAATTTATTCGTATGAAATCGGGATAGTATGGATGGCAATAAACTCTAAATGCAACTTCAATATGAATATTTATTTGTATTTAATGACAATGGCAAGCGTGCCTTAGACAACAACATTGTGCTTCGATGATATTGGACGTTAAATTTGACATATGAGCTTATATGACTCTAAATACAATAAATTGGGTTGACAATATTGTGCCTTGATAACCATGGATGTTAAATTTGATATTTGAGAACAGTAGATTGCCTTCGATAAATCAAGATGATGATATTGTGGTTCAATCACCTTAGATTTGAAATTTGATCTTGTGATGATGATATTGGACCTTGATGAACATATGATCTTAAAGTAAAAAATTGAGATGTTGGTATTGTCCCTTGGATGCAAAATTTAATATTTAGAGCATAAATGGTCTTAAATTCGATAGATTAGAGTGATGGTATTGTACCTTGGCGACATGGATAATTGAACCTAGATGTTCCTAAATTCGATAAATTAGGGTGACAATGTTGTGGCTCGAAGATTTTGGATATAAAATTGATTTGAGCCTAAATGTTCATAAATTCAATTAATTGTGATGATGGTGCATTGCGTCGATAAAGCTGGATGCAAGTTTTGATATTTGAGTTAGATGGTCCTATATTCGATAAATTAGAATGACACGGTTGCGCCTCAATGACATTAGATTCAAAATATGATATTTGAACTTAAATGAGTCTAAATTTGATAAATTGGATGATGGTTTTGTTCTTATATGACCTTGGATGTGAATTCTACTTTTGAGCCTTAATGATATGAATTTCAATAAATGGGGATGATGATATTATGTCTCAACGATATTGGATGCCTAATTTAATATTTGAACCTAAATTACCCAAACTTGATAGATTGTAATGATGGTTTTATGCCTCAATGACCATGGAGGTCAAATATGATATTTGGGCCTAAATGATCTTATATTCAATAAATTAAGATGATGGTATTTTGCCTTGTTGATCTTAAATATGAAATTTGATATTTGAGTCTTGGTGATCCTAAATTCGTAAAATTATGACAATGGTGTTGTGCCTCAATGACATCAAATGCAAAATATGATATTTGAGCTTATATGGTCCTAAATGATAAATTAGAATGATACTTGATCTTGCATCCAAATGAGATGTTGTGAAGCTCAAAAGGTAGATGAGAATGTTGTATCATTCAGGGAATTACTATTTGATTCACGTGGATTATGAATCTCCAAATGCAAAACATAAGGATTTGAAAGAATATGTGGTCAATGATCTTATTTTTCGTTAAGTTGGGAATGTTTTGGTCATAGTAACATAATTTGTTGCTTTTCCCTCTAGAGAACTGTGAATTGGTTCAGAGGTACGGATTCATAGTACTTTTAAGTATTGGTTCGCAAAAATTCTTATATAATTCTTAGATATCCACGTTTCGGAGCACCCTAGTGAATTGAACATTAAGATAACACAATAACTAACTATAAAAACTACTCCCTTCGTCCCATGCTTTTAAATTACGAGAGTATCCTTTAGCTAGCTAATTAATTGATTAATATTTTTTGGTGACTATAGATACTAATATTTTTTTTTTACTTTTGTTGGGATATGGTTTTTAAAATAAATGTTACTAATTTTTCTTTCTTTTATTGATGATATTAATATTTTCCTTTAACAAAATAAATCTAATTAGAATTTCACCGTGGTTTATCATTCCCTCATCGTAGCTCTTGAACACAAAAATTATAATTTCAATTATGATTGTGTAGCATCCCAAAAACATAAAAATTCTTAATGTATTAGCCGTCATCCTGGTGAGAGATTTTTTTTTAAACTCTACTTATCTGTCACTCAATATTCTTTAATTGGGTTTGTGCAATGATTATGATGATTGAATTTGTTAATGATTGACTCAAAACTAAGGTGCCAAGGGATATCAATTTCATACTACACATTGTACACAATAGTCGCTTAGGTTGGAAACTGTGAATGGAATTGTTACATCATGTGATTTTCTGACCTTTATTTCAGGAATAAGAGAGGGAGGCCAATGATAGTAGACCCAGGAGACCTGGACAGGTTTTATTTCCCTTCAATCTCTCAGCTTATTCTGGATTTTGTAGTATGTGTTTGCAAGTGCTTACTCTTGTTCCCTTCTTTACACGCATGTTATACTTTTCTCTCAAACTTTTTTTTAATATTTCGTTTCAAAAAATATTATAAATATTTTTTTTTGACAGAAAATAATATAAATTTTAAAGTGAATTTTGAATCAAATTCTTTATAGTTGTTATAGCATGTGGCAACTTCGTGTTTGGCATTTTGGGGCAACTTTTTTCTCGTTTGTTTGCGACGGTGACATCCTGTTCTTGAAATTCAACTAAGAACGTTTAACTACATAAATCTTGATATTGAGAATCCATCTCTTTTTGGCACCAATTCAAATTAGATTTCTAGGGTTGTCTGATTTGGTTTTTTTTTTTTATTTGCCCCAAATTGGAGATTTTCTGATTTTTACTGTCTGAAACTGACGTGGATATCTTGTTTCATACTGGTTTGCAAAGTTCTTTGATTGCTTTGCTTTGTGTCTGTATTCATACCTCGTAGCCGCCACAAAGCGCCAGAGGATGGAATCTCCCCAAAGAAAGATGGGCTCGTTGCCAAGAGTCGATTGATGGTGTTGTGGATGATTTTGGTGATGAATTGGGATACGACATAACTCGTCAACCTAAAAATGAATCACAAAACTGGTGAAGGTGTGTTTCTATCATTTTGTTTTTCGGTGTTTTTCGGACATTGATCCCTATCTATAATGTTAAGGAGTTTTTGGAAGTTGTTTATATACTATTCTTGTTAAGGATAAAAAAAGAAGAGATTTCTAGTTCTAGGTTTAAAACAAAGAGAATAGTTTGAGTAAAAATAAGGGTTAAAACTAAGAGATTAGAAATTTGATTTGAAATGGTGTTGAACAGAGGTTATAGAAATCATCCTTTAGATGGTCGCAGGGCGAAGATGCGACCTTCTGAAGGTCAAAAAAGGTAGGGCATTTTGGTATATAAATTTCAATGTAGGATATATTGATTAGTTTTTATAAAAAAGAGATATACATGCAAAAATTCTCTGAACAGAGATAGATTCTTGACAAAAAAAGTGGTTTGCAATATGAATATTTTATTCATATAAAATTGGGATCATAAGCTTGGATGATCCTAAATTTAGTTAGAGGATGGATTCTTGACCCGTAATCAAAATGTGGCTTCTATGGGATCATATGAAATTGTGGCTTCTATGGGATCATATGAAATTGGGACAGTCTGCTCGGATGACCCTAAATTTAGTCACAGATGGATTCTTGACAAAAAATGTGTTTGCTATACGAATTCTTTTTCATATGAAACTGAGGTAGTGAACTTGGTTGACCCTAAATTTATTCATAACATAGACTCTTGGCATACAATGTGACTTGCAATATGAATTGTATATTCATATGAAATTGGGATATTATACTTGGATGACTCTAATTTAATCATGAGATAGATTATTGACCCCAAAAATTTTGGAATATGAATTTTTATTCATATGAAATTGGAATGGTATGCTTGGATGATCCTAAAGTTAATCACGAGATAAATTCTTGATCCAAAATGTGGCTTGCAATGAGTTTTTTATTCATATGAAATTGGGATCGATAGCTTGGACGACCCAAAATTTAATCACAAGATAGATTATTGACCCCAAAAATTTTGAAATATGAGATTTTATTCCTATAAAATTGGAAGGTTATGTTTGGATGACCCTAAAGTTAATCACGAGATAAATTCTTGACTCAAAATGTGGCTTGCAATGAGTTTTTTATTCATATGAAATTGGGATTGTATGGTTGGACGACCTTAAATTTCATCACGAGATAGATTCTTGACCCAAAATATGGCTTAATATATGGAATTTGTATTCATATGAAATTATGTCAGTATGTTTGGATGACTCTCATTTAATCACGAGATAGATTATTGACCCCAAAAATTTTGGAATATGAATTTTTATTCATATGAAATTGGAATGGTATGCTTGGATGATCCTAAAGTTAATCACGAGATAAATTCTTGATCCAAAATGTGGCTTGCAATGAGTTTTTTATTCATATGAAATTGGGATCGATAGCTTGGACGACCCAAAATTTAATCACAAGATAGATTATTGACCCCAAAAATTTTGAAATATGAGATTTTATTCCTATAAAATTGGAAGGTTATGTTTGGATGACCCTAAAGTTAATCACGAGATAAATTCTTGACTCAAAATGTGGCTTGCAATGAGTTTTTTATTCATATGAAATTGGAATTGTATGGTTGGACGACCCTAAATTTCATCACGAGATAGATTCTTGACCCAAAATATGGCTTAATATATGGATTTTGTATTCATATGAAATTATGTCAGTATGTTTGGATGACTCTCATTTAATCACGAGATAGATTATTGACCCCAAAAATTTTGGAATATGAATTTTTATTCATATGAAATTGGAATGGTATGCTTGGATGATCCTAAAGTTAATCAGAGGATAAATTCTTGATCCAAAATGTGGCTTGCAATCAGTTTTTTATTCATATGAAATTGAGATTGATTGCTTGGACGACCCTAAATTTAATCACAAGATGGATTATTGATCCAAAATTTTTTGAAATATGAATTTTTATTCGTATGAAATTGGAAGGTTATGTTTGGATGACCTTAAAGTTAATCACGAGATAAATTCTTGACTCAAAATGTGGCTTGCAATGAGTTTTTTATTCATATGAAATTGGGATTGTATGGTTGGACGACCCTAAATTTAATCACGAGATAGATTCTTGACCCAAAATGTGACTTAATATATGGATTTTGTATTCATATGAAATTGTGACAGTATGCTTGGATGACTCTAATTTAATCACGAGATAGATTATTGACCCCAAAAATTTTAAAAATATGAATTTTTATTCATATGAAATTGGAATGGTATGCTTGGATGACCCTAAAGTTAATCACGAGATAAATTCTTGATCCAAAATGTGGCTTGCAATGAGTTTTTTATTCATATGAAATTGAGATTGATTGCTTGGACGACCCTAAATTTAATCACAAGATGAATTATTGACCCAAAAATTATTGAAATATGAATTTTTATTCGTATGAAATTGGAAGTTTATGTTTGGATAACCCTAAAGTTAATCACGAGATAAATTCTTGACTCAAAATGTGGCTTGCAATAAGTTTTTTATTCAAATGAAATTGGGATTGTATGGTTGGACGACCCTAAATTTAATCACGAGATAGATTGTTGACCCAAAATGTGGCTTAATATATGGATTTTGTATTTATATGAAATTGTGACAGTATGCTTGGATGACTCTAATTAAATCACGAGATAGATTATTGACCCCAAAAATTTTGGAATTGGAATTGGAATGGTACGCTTGGATGACCCTAAAGTTAATCACGAGATAAATTTTTGATTCAAAATGTGGCTTGCAATGAGTTTTTTATCCATATGAAATTGCGATTGATTGCTTGGACGACCCTAAATTTAATCACAAGATGGATTATTGACCCAAAAATTATTGAAATATGAATTTTTATTCGTATGAAATTGGAAGGTTATGTTTGGATGACCCTAAAGTTAATCACGAGATAAATTCTTGACTCAAAATGTAGCTTGCAATGAGTTTTTTATTCATATGAAATTGAGATTGTATGGTTGGAAGACCCTAAATTTAATCACGAGATAGATTCTTGACCCAAAATGTGGCTTAATATATGGATTTTTATTCATATGAAATTGTGACAGTTTGCTTGGATGACTCCAATTTAATCACGAGATAGATTATTGACCCCAAAAATTTTGGAATATGAATTTTTATTCATATGAAATTGGAATGGTATGCTTGGATGACCCTAAAGTTAATCACGAGATAAATTCTTGATCCAAAATGTGGCTTGCAATGAGTTTTTTATTCATATGAAATTGAGATTGATTGCTTGGACGACCCTAAATTTATCACAAGATGAATTATTGACTCAAAAATTATTGAAATATGAATTTTTATTCGTATGAAATTGGAAGGTTATGTTGGGAGGACCCTAAAGTTAATCACGAGATAAATTCTTGACTCAAAATGTGGCTTACAATGAGTTTTTTATTCATATGAAATTGGGATTATATGGTTGGACGACAATAAATTAAATCACGAGATAGATTATTTCCCCAAAATGTGGCTTAATATATGGATTTTGTATTTATATGAAATTGTGACAGCTTACTTGGATGACTCTAATTTAATCACGAGATAGATTATTGACCCCAAAAATTTTGGAATATGAATTTTTATTCGTATGAAATTGGAAGGTTATGTTTGGATGACCCTAAAGTTAATCACGAGATAAATTCTTGACTCAAAATGTGGCTTGCAATGAGTTTTTTATTCATATTAAATTGGGATTGTATGGTTGGACGACCCTAAATTTAATCACAAGATGGATTATTGACCCAAAAATTATTGAAATATGAATTTTTATTCGTATGAAATTGGAAGGTTATGTTTGGATAACCCTAAAGTTAATCACGAGATAAATTCTTGACTCAAAATGTGGCTTGCAATGAGTTTTTTATTCATATGAAATTGGGATTGTATGGTTGGACGACCCTAAATTTAATCACGAGATAGATTCTTGACCCAAATTGTGGCTTAATATATGGATTTTGTATTCATATGAAATTGTGACAGTATGCTTGGATGACTCTAATTTAATCTCGAGATAGATTATTGACCCTAAAAATTTTGGAATATGAATTTTTATTCGTATGAAATTGGAATGGTAAGCTTGGATGACCCTAAAGTTAATCACGAGATAAATTTTTGATCCAAAATGTGGCTTGCAATGAGTTTTTTATTCATATGAAATTGAGATTCATTGCTTGGACGACCCTAAATTTAATCACAAGATGGATTATTGACCCAAAAATTATTGCAATATGAATTTTTATTCGTATGAAATTGGAAGATTATGTTTGGATGACCCTAAAGTTAATCACAAGATAAATTCTGGACTCAAAATGTGGCATGCAATGAGTTTTTTATTCATATGAAATTGGGATTGTATGGTTGGACGACCCTAAATTTAATCACGAGATAGATTCTTGACCCAAATTGTGGCTTAATATATGGATTTTGTATTCATATGAAATTGTGACAGTATGCTTGGATGACTCTAATTTAATCTCGAGATAGATTATTGACCCTAAAAATTTTGGAATATGAATTTTTATTCGTATGAAATTGGAATGGTAAGCTTGGATGACCCTAAAGTTAATCACGAGATAAATTTTTGATCCAAAATGTGGCTTGCAATGAGTTTTTTATTCATATGAAATTGAGATTCATTGCTTGGACGACCCTAAATTTAATCACAAGATGGATTATTGACCCAAAAATTATTGCAATATGAATTTTTATTCGTATGAAATTGGAAGATTATGTTTGGATGACCCTAAAGTTAATCACAAGATAAATTCTGGACTCAAAATGTGGCATGCAATGAGTTTTTTATTCATATGAAATTGGGATTGTATGGTTGGACGACCCTAAATTTAATCACGAGATAGATTCTTGACCCAAATTGTGGCTTAATATATGGATTTTGTATTCATATGAAATTGTGACAGTATGCTTGGATGACTCTAATTTAATCTCGAGATAGATTATTGACCCTAAAAATTTTGGAATATGAATTTTTATTCGTATGAAATTGGAATGGTTGGCTTGGATGACCCTAAAGTTAATCACGAGATAAATTTTTGATCCAAAATGTGGCTTGTAATGAGTTTTTTATTCATATGAAATTGAGATTGATTGCTTGGACGACCCTAAATTTAATCACAAGATGGATTATTGACCCAAAAATTATTGAAATATGAATTTTTATTCGTATGAAATTGGAAGGTTATGTTTGGATAACCCTAAAGTTAATCACGAGATAAATTCTTGACTCAAAATGTGGCTTGCAATGAGTTTTTTATTCATATGAAATTGGGATTGTATGGTTGGACGACCCTAAATTTAATCACGAGATAGATTCTTGACCCAAAATGTGGCTTAATATATGGATTTTGTATTCATATAAAATTGTGACAGTATGCTTGGATGACTCTAATTTACTCACGAGATAGATTATTGACCCCAAAAATTTTGGAATATGAATTTTTATTCATATGAAATTGGAATGGTATGCTTGGATGACCCTAAAGTTAATCACGAGATAAATTCTTGATCCAAAATGTGGCTTGCAATGAGTTTTTTATTCATATGAAATTGAGATTGATTGCTTGGACGACCCTAAATTTAATCACAAGATGGATTATTGACCCAAAAATTATTGAAATATGAATTTTTATTCATATGAAATTGGAAGGTTATGTTTGGATGACCCTAAAGTTAATCACAAGATAAATTCTTGACTCAAAATGTGGCATGCAATGAGTTTTTTATTCATATGAAATTGGGATTGTATGGTTGGACGACCCTAAATTTAATCACGAGATAGATTCTTGACCCAAATTGTGGCTTAATATATGGATTTTGTATTCATATGAAATTGTGACAGTATGCTTGGATGACTCTAATTTAATCTCGAGATAGATTATTGACCCTAAAAATTTTGGAATATGAATTATTATTCGTATGAAATTGGAATGGTATGCTTGGATGACCCTAAAGTTAATCACGAGATAAATTTTGATCCAAAATGTGGCTTGCAATGAGTTTTTTATTTATATGAAATTGAGATCGATAGCTTGGACGACCCTAAATTTAATCACAAGATGGATTATTGACCCCAAAAATTTTGAAATATGAGATTTTATTCCTATAAAATTGGAAGGTTATGTTTGGATGACCCTAAAGTTAATCACGAGATAAATTCTTGACTCAAAATGTGGCTTGCAATGAGCTTTTTATTCATATGAAATTGAGATTGTATGGTTGGACGACCCTAAATTTCATCACGAGATAGATTCTTGACCCAAAATATGGCTTAATATATGGATTTTGTATTCATATGAAATTATGTCAGTATGTTTGGATGACTCTAATTTAATCACGAGATATATTATTGACCCCAAAAATTTTGGAATATGAATTTTTATTCATATGAAATTGGAATGGTATGCTTGGATGACCCTAAAGTTAATCACGAGATAAATTCTTGATCTAAAATGTGGTATTCTTGATCCTAAATTTAATCACAAGATGGATTATTGACCCAAAATTTATTGAAATATGAAATATTATTTGTATGAAATTGGAAGGTTATGTTTGGATGACCCTAAAGTTAATCACGAGATAAACTCTTGACTCAAAATGTGGCCTGCAATGAGTTTTTTATTCATATGAAATTGGGATTGTATGGTTGGACGACCCTAAATTTAATCACGAGATAGATTCTTGACCCAAAATGTGGCTTAATATATGGATTTTGTATTCATATGAAATTGTGATAGTATGCTTGGATGACTCTAATTTAATCACGAGATAGATTATTGACCCCAAAAATTTTACAATATGAATTTTTACTCATATGAAATTAGAATGGTATGCTTGGATGACCCTAAAGTTAATCACGAGATAAATTCTTGATCCAAAATGTGGCTTGCAATGAGTTTTTTATTCATATGAAATTGAGATTGATTGCTTGGACGACCCTAAATTTAATCACAAGATGGATTATTGACCCAAAAATTATTGAAATATGAATTTTTATTCGTATGAAATTGGGATTGTATGGTTGGACGACCTTGAATTTAATCACGAGATAGATTCTTGACCCAAAATGTGGCTTAATATATGGATTTTGTATTCATATGAAATTGTGATAGTATGCTTGGATGACCCAAAAATTTTGGAATATGAATTTTTATTCATTTGAAATTGGAATGGTATGCTTGGATGACACTAAAGTTAATCACGAGATAAATTCTTGATGGAAAATGTGGCTTGCAATGAGTTTTTTATTCATATGAAATTGAGATTGATTGCTTGGACGACCCTAAATTTAATCACAAGATGGATTATTGACCCAAAAATTTTTGAAACATGAATTTTTATTCAAATTAAATTGGAAGGCTATGTTTGGATGACCCTAAAGTTAACCACGAGATAAATTCTTGACTCAAAATGTGGCTTGCAATGAGTTTTTTATTCATATGAAATTGGGATTGTTATGTTGGACGACCTTGAATTTAATCACGAGATAGATTCTTGACCCAAAATGTGGCTTAATATATGGATTTTGTATTCATATGAAATTGTGATAGTATGCTTGGATGACCCTAAATTTAATCACGAGATGGTGGATTCTTGACCCAAAATGTGGCTTTGCTATATGAATTAATGTTCGGATCAATCTAAATTTAACCACGTGAATGACTCTTGACCCAAAATGTTGCTTGCAATATGAATCATTTATTCATATGAAATTGGGATAATATGGATATCAATTGATGATCTAAATGCAACTTCAGTATGAATATTTATTTGTAACTTGAAATGGCATGCATGTAATGATGACCCTGAATGGAATGACAATAGCAAGCTTGCCTTGGATGATAGTATTGTGCTTCGATGGTTTTATACGTCAAAGTTGACATTTGAGCTTAGATGATCCTAAATTCGATAAATTGGGATGACTATTTTGCCCCTCGACGACCATGGATGTTTGATATTTGAGACTAGTAGATGGTCTTCGATAAGTCAAGATGATGATATTGTGCTTTGATCACCTTAGATGTGAAATTTGATATTAGGATGATGATATTTTGCCTTGATAAACTTGGATGGAAAATTTATATATGAACATATATGATCCTAAATTCGAAAGATTGGGATGATGATGTTCCTTTTGATGCAAAATTTGATATTTAGAGCATAAATGCGATGAATTAGAGTGATGCTATTGTACTTTGATGACATTGATATTTGAGCCTAAAAGGTTCTAAATTCAATAAATTAGAATGACAGGATTATGCCTCGGTGACTTCGAATACAAAATTGATTTGAGTCTAGATGCTCTAAAATTCACTAAATTACTATGATGTTGAATTGCCTCAATAAAGTTGTATGCAAAATTTGTTTTTTGATTTAGATGATATTACAACGACATTGTGCTTCGATGACATTAGATGCAAAATATGGTATTTGAGCTTAAATGAGTCTAAATGTGATAAATTGTGATGATAGTTTTGTGCCTAGATGACCTTGGATGCGAATTCGACTTTTAAGCCTAAAATGATACAAAATTTAATAAATTGGGATTATGATATTATGCCTTGACGATATTGGATATGTAATTTGATATTATAACTTAAGTTACCCTAACTTGATAAATTAGGATGATGGTTTTGTGCCTCGATGACCATGGAGGTCAAATATGATATTTGAGTCTAAATAATCCTATATTTGATAAATTGAGAAGATAGTATTGTGCCTTGATGATCTTGGATATGAAATTTGATATTTGACTCTAGGTGATCATAAATTCATAAAATTAGGATAATGGTGTTGCGCCTCAATGACATTGGATGCAAAATTTGATATTTAAGTCTAGATGATTCTAAATATGATAGATTGGGATGATATTTGATCTTACATCCAAAGGAGATGTTGTGAAGCTCAAAAAGGTCACTGAGAATGTTGTATTATCCAAGGAATTACTATTTGATTCACATGGATTATAGAGCTCCAGATCCAGAACATAAGAATTTGGCAGAATATGTGGCCAATGATCCTATCTTTAGTCAAGTTGGGAATGTTATGGTTGATGGGAAGCCTAATTTGATCATCTATAAGGGATCGATTATGCTTGCAACTACTCGTCATATGCATTGGCAATGCTTTTTAGGACATGTCATTGTGATAGCACTTTTGGCCCTTTTACCTATATTGAGCCCATTTTATAAACAACACCAAATGAGCTCACCATTGAGGAATGGAAGGGGGCCAAATGAGATGGTTGAAAGTTGGTTAGTGAGGTTCCTAGATTCTAGAGGTTTCAGTTATGGGGTTTGTTATATGAAGGAGTGAGGCTAGGTGGTGGAATTCTCTAGATAGGAGCCACTATGCTCTGGTTGGGATTCCTTTGACTTTGGTTTATCATTTCCACCATCATAGAGCTCTTGAGCTCATCATTTTCAATTCAATAATATTCAGTTTCATTACTTTGATTTTGTGGTTTCTATCACATTTGGATTGGTTTATTAATCTTAGTGCATTTGATTATGCCTTGGTTACACAAGATGGTATGATGAGTGGTCTAAAATGCTATTAGGCCATTTTGATAATCTAATCTGTGTGAGAATTTGTTTGATTTCTTTCCTTTTTTTTTTTTTGATAAAGTTTGTTTAATTTCAATTAGCATTGTTTATTAATTTGTTTTTTCAAGATTTTAAATCTTGATCGTGGTTGTACCTCAATCCTTAACATTGTGGAGAATTGCGGTCGTGCATGAAAATTGTAGTTTCAATTGTGATTGTGTAGCATCGCAGAAACATAAAAATTCTTAATGCAACAGCGGCTGTGGTCGAAGACTTTTTCTAAGACCCTACTTATTTGCCACTCACTCAATATTCTTTTATTTGGTTTGTGAACTGATTTTAACTATGGTGACCATGATAACATCCAACTCAAGCCAATGTAGAAACATCACACTGGTTAGAGTGAAGTTTATATGACCCCATATGTGTATATTTGAAGCATGCATGAGTAATTCTGTTACTAGTATTTTTGAAAAACAAGATAATTAGACACGTGCTTTATGTGAACTTTGAGGAGAAAATTTTGCTTGCATAAACTTTCTGCTACATTATTTTAAGTTTCAGTAAAATTTGTAGCTGATTTGCTCTGTTGTTGAATGTGTTATGCCTATATGTTTGTTTTGAAGCAAGGATTGTCTACTACTAATTTGTGGCTTAGTTGTTTTCGTGATTCTACACATACCTTCTGTTAGATGATGATTGCTATTAATTTATCACGGAGAATGGCTTTTTAAAAAACACATTGCTCGAAAACAACACAAATGTAAAATTATTAAAACCGAAAAAGATAAATCTGCGAACAAGCTCACAACATTCAGGTTAATAGCATAAAATGACAAAATGTCTATAAATTTGACACAATTAAAGTGATTGAAATATTTATGTATTTGGATGTGCAACTTGATGACGTTGAAGTCATTGATTTAATATGTTTGTATTGAATCAAAGTTAATTTGTTAATATGAACAAAATAAACACAAGATAGAAAAACCAAACAATGTCGCACTTAATTGGCAAGAATAAGAACAAAATATATATATATTTATGTAAAAATACTTATTTAAGTAAAAAGGTAGAGGAAAAACGGAGTAGATAAGTGATTTTAGACAAAAAAATAATTTTAAATCACCATTTTTTTACAATGAAAAAAGTAAAAACAAAAGAGAGACACATAAGATGTGTCAACTAACCTAGAAGAAAAACTATTATTTAATTGTTATTACATATAAAATTATACATATTAATAGTTGCAAATAATCTTGATAGTAAGTTTTACGTTGACAATTTATGAAACTTAATCTAAAAAAATATTAGTAACATTGTGGAGAATTGCGGTCGTGCATGAAAATTGTAGTTTCAATTGTGATTGTGTAGCATCGCAGAAACATAAAAATTCTTAATGCAACAGCGGCTGTGGTCGAAGACTTTTTCTAAGACCCTACTTATTTGCCACTCACTCAATATTCTTTTATTTGGTTTGTGAACTGATTTTAACTATGGTGACCATGATAACATCCAACTCAAGCCAATGTAGAAACATCACACTGGTTAGAGTGAAGTTTATATGACCCCATATGTGTATATTTGAAGCATGCATGAGTAATTCTGTTACTAGTATTTTTGAAAAACAAGATAATTAGACACGTGCTTTATGTGAACTTTGAGGAGAAAATTTTGCTTGCATAAACTTTCTGCTACATTATTTTAAGTTTCAGTAAAATTTGTAGCTGATTTGCTCTGTTGTTGAATGTGTTATGCCTATATGTTTGTTTTGGAGCAAGGATTGTCTACTACTAATTTGTGGCTTAGTTGTTTTCGTGATTCTACACATACCTTCTGTTAGATGATGATTGCTATTAATTTATCACGGAGAATGGCTTTTTAAAAAACACATTGCTCGAAAACAACACAAATGTAAAATTATTAAAACCGAAAAAGATAAATCTGCGAACAAGCTCACAACATTCAGGTTAATAGCATAAAATGACAAAATGTCTATAAATTTGACACAATTAAAGTGATTGAAATATTTATGTATTTGGATGTGCAACTTGATGACGTTGAAGTCATTGATTTAATATGTTTGTATTGAATCAAAGTTAATTTGTTAATATGAACAAAATAAACACAAGATAGAAAAACCAAACAATGTCGCACTTAATTGGCAAGAATAAGAACAAAATATATATATATTTATGTAAAAATACTTATTTAAGTAAAAAGGTAGAGGAAAAACGGAGTAGATAAGTGATTTTAGACAAAAAAATAATTTTAAATCACCATTTTTTTACAATGAAAAAAGTAAAAACAAAAGAGAGACACATAAGATGTGTCAACTAACCTAGAAGAAAAACTATTATTTAATTGTTATTACATATAAAATTATACATATTAATAGTTGCAAATAATCTTGATAGTAAGTTTTACGTTGACAATTTATGAAACTTAATCTAAAAAAATATTAGTAATTAATGTTATTAAAGTTATTGGGAACTTAGAACCAACATCTTCTTATGTTTTCAATTTCAATATTCTTTTTCTCCAAATCACAAAACAATTTATCACTCTTTAATTGGTTGATATTTTGTAATAAAAATACTTGATTGTTTGCAGAAAAAATGGTGTAAATATTACAAAAGTTAGATAACAAACTAAACAATTAAGAGATATATAGTTAATTTAGTGGTTGAATTGATGTATTAAAGAATGAAGTAATAAAGAGATAAAAAAAAATTAACTCTAATAATTACTAACAATACTAATATAATATATTTTTTTTAAAAGCTAAGTAACTAGCACGGGCAAACAAAAAACTTGTACCATAATAAAATCTAGTGACAAGGGAGGAGGCTCCTCAGCAATTGACCTATATATTCCCACGTGAGAGAGATTAGCACACAAACCTATAATATAGTAAGTTTATGATAGTTCATTCTCTCACACCTCTATGGTTTTAAAAGTCAATAACAAATATGTATCAATTGGTTCATTCATATGTGTATTTTCACCCACAAAAATACATCTAAATTGACTTATTCTTATAACATTAAAGAGTGGAGAAAAAGTCACATTTATTAATTTATAAATGTGTATTACAAAAGCATTATAAGATATCAAGTCATAAAAAAATATGTAAATGCTATTATATATTCAGTTTGTATCTTTTCTTATTTTAACAATTTAAAAATTATTTTCAGTTTAAATATTTTATTAATTCCCTAACTTCCATCAAAATTGCCAAAAGAGGAAGCAAGTAGATGCATTTGTCATGCGAGTCATTTACATTAACTTTGGATTTCAACCTCTAAAGTAAATATTAAATAATATTAATCATAAAAGTGCATTTGATTTACTTAAAACATAAAGGATATGACAACATAATTTCATTTGTATCATGTTTGATTAAAAAGTTGATTATGAAATTCGACAAATTTAAAAATAAGGATATGAAAAAGGTTGAAATTTTTATCCCCACTATTCTATTAAACAACTTTGTTTTTCTAAATACAAATTGTCTAAAATAGATTTTTTTTTTTTTCAAAAAAATTCATTATAAGTTTCTAACTAATATGGATAGACAGATAGGTTTTTCTTTCTTTCAATATTAT
>JBBPBP010000004.1:4632395-4655181 GCA_037974735.1 Cicer chorassanicum
ATGTGTGAGTTTTTAATAGTAACGGTATCCGTTCATCTTTAAACAAAAAAAAAAAACTCTTCAAACAATTAGATTTAAAATACTCTCATTATAAAAATTAGAGTTTTATGTAACAAAATCAATAAAAGTTTCATCTTTCAAAGTGTGATCTCAAATGATTTATAACTCAAAAATAAACTATTCTGTTAAAATATCTAACTTTATTTAACATTAACATCAAATATTATATTTGAAAATATCATATTCTCAAATTCAGACCGACATTTATGAATATGATATTTTAAAATACAATTTACTTTCAAATTATCAATATATTAAATATTTGACAAAACACGAAATCTTTGTTGCGAGTGAGCCTCACATACCAACTTCATCTTTTACCACAATTTTTTTTATCTTATTCATAAATTCTATCGCAATTAACTCACACAGATGTGAGATCTCGAATTCGAATCAAAAATAAGATTTTCAACCTAATAATATCAATATTTATCAATTGAGTTAGAACTTAAGAACTCTTCTAACACAATTTAAATATCACTTTCTTATATTTTTTACCATGTTTTGTAAGTGTCACATGGTAGTTTTGTCGTGGCCTTAAATGACATATACATTTATAAAATTTATTTTCACTCCTTGAATAGAGTGAAAATATAATTTGCAAAACTCACCCAGTCTTAAATATAAGATAAAGTTGAATCAATACAAATTAATATATTTAATTTAAAATTTAAATGACATATATCAATTTTTATTGATTTAATTTTCTTTTACATTTAAAATAAGATGTAGTATTTTATATTTAAATTTCAATAAAATATAATAAATATTTCCTATAAAATGTAGCGTATGACATTTAAAATAAAAAGTTTAATTATCATATACTGTCAGTATAAAAAAGTTTTACTTTGTTAGCATATCACAACCATGAGGTATATTTCATAGATAATTTTATTAAAAGTCAAATATATCTAATAATCTATATATTAATGATATATATATATATATATAAATTAAATTATAAAACATTTTTTAAATATAAAATATTTGTAGAGGACAATTATAGAACTTTAGATATTATGTATCTCGTAATTTTTGTGTGTGAAAATATTATAAACTATATAGTTGCAATTTTTTCCTTAGACTTTTGCCCTCTATTTTATAACAGAAAGAAAAAGAAAAATAAACCATTCATAGACCGTAGAGGTATCGGTTCCACATAGGAGCGGCTACTTTTTAATTTTTATAGCTTAGGCCTTAAGTTACTTTATGATAATGCAAACATTTCCCCCACATTAGTTGTTAATAACTAATAGAATTACCTTTAATAAAACAAACAAGTTGTTCTTCTAAAAGAAACAAATTGATTACTCCAATGAACTATACCAATATTTACTTTGAATTCAATTTATTTGACAAAATATAAGAAAAAAATGATATTAGAAAAGTTGTTTTATCTAATCTAATTTAGATTAATTAATATATCAATATTTTAAATATTATTTTTGAACAATGAATGCAACTACTTTGTTTTTATTCAGCATTAAATTGAAAATTGAAATTAATGGAATGAACTTGCTCTAGGGGCAACTTCACAGTCACCTTCCAGCACCTATAAATTAACGCGCATATATACATATTTTTATTTACCATTGTCTATTCAATAATAGTTATCTAAAGTAGTCAGAAAATAATTAATAATGGGTGTTTTCAGTACAGAAAGTGAGTTAGTTTCCTCTATCTCTGCTGAAAGATTATTCAAAGCCATTGCTGAAGATAGTACTGATATATTCCCCAAAGCTTTACCAAGATTATTTGAGAGTGCTGAAATCATTGAAGGAGATGGAGGTCCTGGAACCATTAAGAAGCTTAATATTGTTGGAGGTAATTAGTTCAATACTACTATTTATTAACTTTGATATTATAGTTTTTTTATTGGAAGAACAATCATAGCATTTCAACCAAGAAATAAATAAAAATTATATTTTAACCAAATAGTTTTATTTGAGTAATTAACTAGTTTCAGTGATTAAAAAAAAGATTTAGTAAAAGATGAATGTTTATCAAAATTTGAATTTGATCTATGACTTGAACAATTTGTTAACCAATTTTACTAAAAACCATATAGAACTAGGAGAGTTTTGGACTCTAAAAACCAAATGGTTATAAAAAGAATCACAACATTATATTTATTTTTTTAAATTGGTAGAATACATCGATCGATAACAACACAAATTTAAGGTCACTAAAATCGAAAATAATAAATTTGTCAACAAATTCACAACATTCAAGTTAATAATAGCATAACATAACAAAAAGGCTACAAATGTAACAAAACTAAAGTGTACGGAATATTCATGTCTCCGAATTTATATTGTTGATGACGCCAAAACCATTTATTGAATTTGTAATAGATCAAAGACAGTCTTTTAATTTGAATTAAACGAACACCAGAACAAATAGTTTTATTCGAGTAATTAACGAGTTTCAGTGATTAAAGAAAAGATTTAGTAAAAGATGAATGTTTATCAGAATTTGAATTTGATCTATGACTTGAACAATTAGTTAACCAATTTTACTTATCTATCCAATTCGAACTAGGAGAGTCTTGGACTCTAAAAACCAAATGGTTATAAAAAGAATCACAACATTATATTTATTCTTTATATTTATTATTTTAAATTGGTAGAATATATCGATCGAGAAAAAAACAAATTTAAGGTCACTAGAATCGAAAATAATAAATTTGTCAACAAACTCACAACATCCAAATTAATAGCATAATATGACAAAAGGGCTACAAATGTAACAAAACTATAGTGTACGGAATATTCATGTCTCCGAATTTGTATGGTTGATGACGCCAAAACCATTTATTGAATTTGTAATAGATAAAAGACAATCTTTTAATTTGAATCAAACGAACACCGTAACAAAACGGAAAACTAAACAATGGTGCACCAAGACAACAAACAGAACAACGTTGTGTTTAGATGACAAAATCATGAACATAATACAAAAGAAAAACTGAATTTACGTGCACATGCAAAATTCAAAGATTTATTATACTTTGATTTGGTGAGTGATCTCCGATGGTCAAAAGATTATTAATTATCTCCTTTCATTTTTTCCAAATCATAAACGGATTGTTAATATTTGTGCTCATCATTTAACTTGTTTTGTATTAGATTTCATAGACTCAATCTATACGGATTTGTCCTTCTTATACCACTTATTTCATTTCAGCTAATTAAATAATGTGATTGTGCTTGTTAATTTGTGTTTAATTATATATAATATTGAAACAATTCATTCCATGACTATAATTATATTTATATACAGTATGAATTGAATAATTGGGTGTGCATGCAGGTTTAGGGAGTGTGAAGAACCGGGTAGATGCGATTGACAAAGCAAATTATGTGTACAATTATAGTATAAATGAAGGTGTTGCTTTGTCAGACCAACCTCTAGAGAAGATATGTTTTGAGTACAAATTGGTGCCAAATCCTGATGGAGGATGCATTGTGAAGTCAACAATCAAATATTATACCAAAGATGATGCTCAACTCCCTCAACAATATTTGGATGATGGAAATGAGAGATCTATTGGTTTCACCAAGGCTGTTTTGGATTACCTTCAACAAAATCCTAATTACAACTAATTAATTAATTCAGTGTTACTAATTAATAATAATGGGATCCCTTTCTCTGTTGTGTTATGTTCTCAAATAATTAACATTTCAATTTGCTTTCTGAGAATAGTTAGTTTGAGCTTTATTTAAAAGTGGTTTGTATCCTAAGCTCTTACTATTACTACCAATAGCTTTATTAAATAATTATAAATTTAAGTTTGCTATATGATTAATATATTTAGCATTTTATGATTTGCTTTTTTCTTGTTGATTTCATATATAACAATGTTGTAGAAAGTGATGCATGAGAGGCTCAAGCGAAAGGGCTGAGTATACAAATTACATTAAGAGTGATGCATACGGCAAATTTGTTATATTTTGCAATTTTTTACCGGGGTTCAAGTTAGATTGTAAAAAAAAAAAATTAAAAGTGAATGTCACCATTCCAACTAAACTTTAATAATAGTCATTTTTTCGTAGTTTGTTGTTAGAAGCAGAAAAATGTATGGATTAAAAATAAGTTGGTTGAGATTATGATGGACGGATTAAAATAATCAGTGGTTAAAAAATTCATTAAAAACATTCAATACATTCATCTTAGATTTAATAAGAAGTCATCCAGTTCATACATGTATCAAAAACCAATTGTGGTAAAAATATAACTAAAAAAATAATGGCTTCAAAAAACAGCATTTTGCATCATCTGCGGCTTTAGATTTCTATTAGTCTGAGAACATCTTAAAAACCAAAATATGAAATCATAAAGAACTAACATCAATTCACTAATATGAGCTCTCGAAACAAACCTTTCTTGGAAGTCACTCAATGATTACACAAAATCTCATATAACAAACTAAGGTGTACTAATCAAAAGAAATTCATTGAAAAATTCAAAAATTAACCATTAATATGCCTAAGATGCGGTCTTCTTCAGCTTAGCAAGCTCTTGCCTAACAACAGCTGCCCTCTGCACAAGCCATTATTAATATATATTAATACATCATTCAAACTTCATTTGTTCTCATACAAATACAAGTAACTCCACAAAATACTATTAACACCAGAAATACTCAAATAAGTAAAAGGCTAGGCAGATAAATTGAATTAAACAAACCTTGATCTTTGCCAACATTATCTTGACCCTATCAAAATCATTGAGGGATGCCCTAGTCTTCCTCACAATAAGTTTTCTTCCCCATGAGCTCTTCTCCCACTTGTTCTTAACATCTGTTTTAATATTAGTACAAATCATGAACAAAATAATACAATAAAAAAATCAACTACATAAGACTCGGTACCAACCGGCAGCCTCCATGGCTTTGATGAGATCCTTCTTCTTTGGGATCCTCTTAATATCAATCTTGATGTCAGTGAGTGAGAGCCTCTTGAAATTCAAAGGGGACCTCTCCATATCCGGAGCATCAACAAGAGCCTGTCAACATACAGTACACAAATTATGCTACGCAGTTTCAACATTTATATAACAACAAGCATTACTAGCTCATCAACAATCAACAACAGTGTTGTCAATCATAAATGACGGAATATTGCAGTTTGTTCAAATTCTGCAACACAAACAGGTCTATAACACCTCCTTAGCCCTTATTGCAAGGGCATTTTGTACTAAATAAATAGTGTATCACAAAACAATAGCAATTAGTTCAAATTATGCTATGCTATTATGCCTCAATAGCAGCAATTTAACAACACTGATCAACAAAGCAGATAAAACAAGCTTTTCCGAAGCAATTTGATAACACTAATAAACCACCAAATAACTCAACTTAATTTAATGCAACACATGAACACAAAAACAAAGCAAATCAAGCAGCTATAGCAAACCTAAATCCACCAATCAAAAACTACCATAATTTTTTTTCTGGCTATGAAAATCATGACAACAATTTACCAACACCCAGACGAAAAAATTCAAACTTTTTCGCTTTAAATTTCTAAGAAAACAAACCAAACAAATGGGCACCCTATGGATCTAATAAAAAAAAAAGTAGTAAGAAATAAGAGAAAGAGAAATATAAAAGAACATACTCTGGTTTGGTCGATGACATCAACGATAACTACGAGTTTACCATAATCTTTTCCGTAGTTGACAAGAGCAACTCTTCCAATCTCAACGTACCTCTTGAAAGGCTGCAAAACAGATAAGAAAAAACAAAAAGCACAATGGTTTTTATTAGAATTAGAATGAGAAAAGCACAGAAGTAGGAGAAAGTGTGTGAAGAGGTTGATCTCGGAGTACTCACCATTTTCTCGGATGGGGATTCTACGACCGAAGCTGAAGCAGTGAGGCAACTAGGGTTTTTGTTGTTGAACAAAGAGCCGAACAGCTTAGGAACATCGATTTGTTGGAACAGCGAACGTTTAAGATGTGTTGGGCTTAGAATGTTTGGTTGTAACCAAGCCCAGTAGGTTTGTTTTAAGGGCCCAACTTTACCCACACGTCTTTTTTTTAAAAATATTTATTTCTAAAAAATGTTTAAATGCAGTTTTAGATTTTTTTATTTTATTTTATTTACGATTTTGTTTTTCTATTTTTAATTCCGTTAAATTAGTCCTCGATTTTAAAATATTTTACATTTTATTTACTTATTAATTGACTGGATTTGCATTTTAGTATTAAAATTTTAGGAAAATTCTTGCTAAACCTTTTAACATAAAACTCATTTTAAAAAAATTCGTACTAGACCTTTTGATATTACGTTCTTTATAGATATCATTTTTCAAGATTTTGATCTATTATTTTTTTGTCAATTGAATTTTTAAAAAAAATGATTTTTTTTTTGAAAAAATATCAAACTATTTTTTAAAAAAAATCAAAACTTTTTTTATCGAAAAATTTATTTCTCGTAAAAAAATTGTCAAAAAAATTTCATAAATATTTGTTGAAAAAACAAATCGAAAGATAAATTTAAAAAGATGCGCTCATAGGTCCCACTTTTCTCACAAAATTTTTGAAGTATTTTTAGCATTCCTTTTTTAGGTCTTTTTAAGTATGATTTATTTGTCACTCCAACGTGTAGACTATGACCAATAATTAATGGGCTTGTGAAATTGACACTTATAGACATTGCACTCCGAAAAATAATATAATCAATACTTATAGTCATTTATATAATCAATAATTAATGGACGTATAAAATTGACACTTAGAGTAATTTAGACACACACTTAAAAATTTACATAATTTAAATTTTCTATCTTTTATTTTTTCTTTTTATTGCACACCCCTTACTTCCTATGTCGGATTTATAAGAATAAATTAAGTTATATATATAAGAAAATATAAAAAAAAAATCGAATTGTGATAATACAAAATTCAATTTCTCAAAACAGATGTGTAGTGATGGCTTAGGCCAATATATACAAAAAGCTAATAACAATTTAACTCTGTATGCAGCCCCCTCTCCTGTATTGAAACATGGTTAGCCAGTTGTCGAATAGTGTTTACATTTGTTCAAGTTTAGGTGTAACCTTGATGTTGCATGTTGCTGGCCAGTGCTCATTGCTCTATTAGTTAAATTTTTTCACGATAAATGATGACTCAGAAAATATTCAACTTTTGGTGGAAAATCACATACACGAGGTAGGTAAGAAACGATATATTCTTATTCTAAATTATGAATCCAACATATCAAATTCTATAATAATGTTGGAAAAATGATCGTATTCTACCAATAGCCAACTACGTGTGGGGGCCATAAGTTTGAATAATTGAAACAAAAATACAACCAGCAGCCACAATCATTGAAAGTCTTCAAATAAGAAAATTCCCAATCAACAAAACCAAACACATGTCCATTTAAGTCTCATTCTCATTTCCAAATCATTCAATTCAAACATAGGGATCATTACTAAGAAACTTCATATCAAGGGCTGTTTTTGATCTATAAAACACCAAAATCTCTCCCTCTTGGTCTATATCATTCACAATTTTGATCCTTGTGATTTCTACAATCTAAAAAAATTCACTATGGGAGTCACAACATTTACACATGAGTATTCTTCATCCGTTGCGCCGTCGCGCATGTTCACGGCCTTGATCATAGACTCAAAAAATTTGCTTCCAAAACTCTTACCACAGTTTGTGAAAGATGTCAATATAATCCAAGGAGATGGAGAAGCTGGCAGCATTGAACAAGTCAACTTCAATGAGGGTTAGGAATCAAATATAAATTGAAGTTTATTTCTCTTTGTTTAATTATAATCGTGTGAACACTAAAAATATTTAATTTTAATTGTATCTATCATACAAGTCATATAAAGGATGATTTGTGATTGATGGATAAAAAGTTTTATACTATCAAAATTAATATCTTCTTATGCTATGCAGGTAGTCCCTTCAAATATTTGAAACAAAAGATTGATGTGCTTGATAAGGAGAACTTGATTTGCAAATATACTATGATTGAAGGGGATCCATTAGGGGACAAGCTTGAGTCTATTGCTTATGAGGTGAAATTTGAAGCTACAAGTGATGGAGGTTGTTTATGTAAAATGTCAAGCAGTTACAAGACCATTGGTGATTTTGATGTCAAAGAGGAGGATGTAAAGGAAGGAAGAGAAAGCACCATTGGAATTTACAAAGTTGTGGAGTCATATCTGCTTGAGAATCCACAAATCTATGCTTGATTCTTTATTTATTATATGTCATGTTTCATTGAGATTATACAAATTACTACAAAACTATTCAAATTTGTAATAACTGTGTACAACCAAACATAGGGACATTTAGAATGGTTGCAAATAGTTGAATTCTTTAATAAGTTCTTAAAGCATGTGTGGCAATAAATGGTTTGAGACTAGTGGTTTGGCAAATGAATTTGTACAAGGAGTTGGAAACTATGGTATTTACATCTTGCACATTTCAGTATTTGAGCTTTTATTATACTTTTTATTTATCATTTTGAGTATTTTTTTATACCTTTTGACTTTCAACCATAATGAGACAAAAAGCATGGCAGTTCAAGGACAAATCAAACTATGAAAAAAACCACCACTTAATTAAAAATAAAACCTTATTATGAGAACTCAGCATGTACGATGTGATGTTGGCCTTTTGCACTCAAATTCTAAAAAGACATTGCCCTTTATTACAAATAAAATGCTAGGAAAGTGAGTCAAATCCATCAGAAGAAAAACAACAATCCAATCTGATTTGTTTTACTTGCCTTCCATGAAAGTGAAGATTCCTTTATGTTTTCCCACATCTCTTGCCTTTTACATATTCCTTGCCCGTGTAAGGCATGTAAAAATATATTCCATTCACATATTCTTCATCCATAATCTACTTTCCTTAAAATAAAAACATCATCTCTTTGATTTTTCTAATTTTACAGCTCCATGGTTCAAGAGTCACAGGTAAGGCCCTCAAAATCCATACATTTACATTAATCAACATGTCTGTGTGACTATGGTTTTTATCAATTTTTTTAGTTTTGTGCGATTAATTATGGTTTTGATCAATTTAAACATATGACTTAACATTTTATGTAACTATGGCTAACCCATCAAATGCAGACGCCTCGAATCACACAAATACAAGTCCGAGTGGACTGTAATGGATGCGTGCGAAAGATCAAGAAAGCACTCAATGGCATTCATGGTAGGTTATATGGCATGATTTTCCTTCCATATGATATGCTGCAACATCGCCTAACTATTTGATAAACTTGTTGTTTTGCAGGTATAGATGATCTTCATATCGACTTTGATCGACAGAGGCTAACAATTATCGGGTGGGCAGATCCAGAAAAAGTTGTCAAAGCAATTAAGAAGACAAGGAAGAATGCCATCATTTGTTCCAATATTGAACCAACATCTTCATCTAAACCAACAAAATCAAAACCAAAAGGAAATGCACCAGCACAAGATGCAACAATACACCCAATTCCACAGGAAGCTTCAACAGCTCAAGAAACATCCTTTCCAGAACCAATGCTTGAGGCAACATCGTCGTCGTCATCACCGAAACCTACATGGTACAATAAAAAACAACAGTGGCAGAACAAACCAGAAACTGAAGGTGTAGAGGAGGTTCATATGTTATATCATCAACCTAACTACATTAACACCTTCAATTCTGGCCACAACTATGTTGAACATAGAGACAGAACATACCATAATGGCCCAGTATTTCTACAAGATCCAACACAACAACCATTGTACAATGTCACACATTGTTATAATACATACATGCCATCATCTTATGTCACTGCATATGAATGTGTGAGATCACTGTCATGGCACACACATTACAACCATATGGAACATTACAGTGGAGACTACCATGACAACAATGTAAACATTGGAGACATGTTCAGTGATGACAATCCGAATGCATGTTGCATAGTCTAGTATAGGGAGTTAGACAAAAAGACAATAATGTTCAGTGATGACAATCCGAATGCATGTTGCATAGTCTGGTATAGGGAGTTAGAAAGACAATACATGAAAAGTACAAGTTTTATTTGCTTTCTAATGTCATGATATGAGCATAATGTTGCAGAGGTTTCTGTAGCATAGTAGTATCGTTAGAAATTTAGACAGAAAATAAAAATACTTTTTAGTTTGCATGAGACGTGGAAGGCAGAATAAGAATAATATTCTTTATATTCCGGGTGGAAAGATAACTTATACTGGATAATTCGTTTCGTGGAAGCGAAAAAAGCACATTATATGCAATTTCTTATGAGTTTGTACATCTGTAATTAGAAGGGTGTTAAAAGAATGATATGCATACTTTTATTGTATTAAATTAAAACAAATAAAAGAAAAATATATATTTTCTGAACAGTGTTTATTTAACAGGCAAAAATAACTACCATTACAATTTGCTATGTTCAAGAAAAAGAGGCCATGCAAGTTCTTAAAAAGTATCTAATTGTTCCTTCAACACTAACAGGTAATCGAAACATTGATGATCTTTTCATGCATTCCCTTATTTTGATCACGCTAATATATAATGGGTGTTTCTAGACACCTCATCTGCACGTAAAATCTTTTCCATTAAACAGAAATAACAAATATATAAATGGATTTAACAAAAACTACAACAAAAAAGACATGAAATTATGTATTACTGCTTATCAGTAAAAATCTCAAATTACATAATCTAGGGACCATCAATATTTTCAAATCTAAATAGCACCAAAATTTCTTTTTGAGAAACTATCTATCTATATAGCAGCAAAATTGTGGACAAAAAACTGGTTGAAATCCAGTATCTGTTCCTCCAAATCTTTGTCGGCCGCAAACAGGACAATTGGGAACTTGCAACCTGTAGAGTAAAAAACAAGTAAAAAATTAAAAACTCCAGTTACTAAGAAATATATGGTCATATATAGTAGCTTGGAACTAGAAACACCAAGATACAATATATTAAATATCTAGGTAAAAACAAACATAAGATGGAGAGGAGAAACCATGAATTTAGACATTTTGAGATTATTATTATTAATGATTTCTCGGTTTCTCCATAGAACCCATTTTAGATGTAAAAATCAAAGCACTGATGATTTTGGCTGATAAAAGGTTTACATAAAATCATGTAGTTTTTGCATGGTAACATCAACTATGCCCAGGGGCGTATCCACACTTAAGTTAGGGTATGCAGTGGAATTTAAATACATATACATGGTACTGAGTTTAAAAAAAAAATGAACTCTATTTTTATATATCAGAACCCTCTCCCATCCAGTATAACATGATGAACATTAAACGTAAGTATCTATTAAATTTTAAATTATTTTTAGTCCTTATAAAATACAAGAACATTATAAGAACATTATACGGAAGTATCAATTAAATTTTTAATTATTGTTAGTCCTTATAAAATATAAAAACTATGTCTTTTTAGACTATGTCGAGGTACAAAAATTACATTCGGAAAAGGTTTTATATATAGACTAAGTTGAACGGTCGTGTTTTTATAGACTAAGTTTGTGATGTTTATCCATGTGAATTTTATTCAACTGATTTTAGTTATGCTTGATAGTCAACTTAAGACATATGTCATTGATAATTGACTGACAATATCTTAATTATTACCAAATATTTATTATTTAAAGTAAATTGCACTGGCTGAGCTAGAGTCCTGGATCTGCCACTGGATATGACTATGTTTTGATGATGACGTAATCAACCTTGAATTTAAAGCATTATTGACATGGAAAAGGCTTTTCGAAGTAGATGGCAAAAGCATATTTAGAAATTCTGTACTAAATCCTATAATTGATTTTCAGGGTCCTGACTCCAGATAAAGTCATATCCAACCACATGTAACTTATGTATATGTAATACCTTTCATTAAAAGTAAAATCATATATCTATCCAACCATATGTAACTTACGTATACGTAATACCTTTCATTAAAAGGCAGACTAGTTTTCATCGTCAGTACTTATTTCAGATGCATCATCTTCTTCATCTTCTTCCTCGTGATACAGTTCATCCTCGTCTTCAATTTCTTCTGTTTGGCGATCATGCAGCGAATAGCTTATTTTCTGAGAAGCCTTGTCAATCTGAAACCATATTCGAATAAGGCCCCACAAAACCAATAACATTCACCAGATGACCAAATTAATTTTAGAAAGTGTGACCATACCTGTGATGTCACCAGTTGTAGACGACCAGATAATTGTAACAATGGCTGAAGAGTTGCCCCTCTTGAATTTGCAATCTGTAAAGTGGAAGACAATAATTGAATTTCTCAAATATTACACACTTGTCAAAGTACAGCTATATGATATATCACTTGAACTGAACCAGAAAATCAGAATGACCAGAAGAAGCAAGTTAAACAAAAGAAAAATCAGAATAACCTTAATTTTATGTTTAAAAAACAATTATTCAACAAAAATTACCAATCAAGGCAAACTTATACCATCATTCCTCATCCATATCCTAATTTTACTCCTATGACATGCTATATCACGAAAATTGAATAAAAATAATAATCAGACAACTCATTAGATTTTCAAATCATGTTTTTATACCCTATCACAAAAAACAAATGCAATCTGAACATTATTCCAAAAAAAATAGTTTATAATGACCTTTTCAAGTTTTGATTTGTAAACAGAAAATGTAAGAATTAAATATGCAAAAGCAACTACAATGCACTTTAAGCAATGTCAGGGGTGGGAGTTAGGCCGTGTTGACCATAGTAATGACCCCAACGGTAACATTAAGTTAACAAATTGGTTAGCCAGTGAGTACAAAAAAAAATGATTGGCCAATATTCGATGAAAATGTTAACATGTACATGCATATTAGAAAAAGAAGAATGGAAAAAATGACACATAATATTAATAAGCCAACTAGGCGTCATAGAATAATGACATGACAAACCATGTTAAATTGACTGATCCTTTGGTCATTTCACTATTTTCAAGTCTTCTTGTCCATTAAAAACATCATCAAATTAAACCATCAACTTTAAGTAGCATCTTTCAATTTAGGACATTAATGAAGCATCCATCAGAATTTCACAAGTAGGAATAATGGCAGAAGATGTATACCTAAACTAGAGGAAGTATAATAAATATTTGAATTACTAGTATTGTAAATTTAAAATTGAGTAGCCAATACCAAACGTGTAAAGGAGAAAGCGAACATAATCCAAGATACCTTGTATACGGAATCAAGCATACGTGTTACGGACTCTTCAGCAAAATTATGACCATGATTAATTAATATGCTATGGATCCATGGAAGCACATACTCTCTGCTAGACGACCTGTTCAATAAAGATTTATGAAGTCGAGAGTAACAAGTGCATACATATTTCCATTCATGGAAAATGAGATAGGTAATAAAAACTATTTCAAAATTTGGTAATGAAGTCCATGTTATCTAATTGTCAAAAATAAGTCCACGGTCTCTATGGCAGACTGAAGATAGTGCAATAACAGATACCACCAACCATATGAAGTCTTGATTATGACGTTGCTTCAATTTAATATATTCCCTCCATCAAATTTTGATTGTCACGTTAGGTGATTTCACATAGATTAAGAAAAGTTGTAAATAAATGAAAGAGAATAACAATTATACAAAATCGCCCTTATTAATCAGAGTGTTAACTATTGTCATAAACTCGAAGTGGAGTATAATAATTAATAAACAAGTGATGCACATAATATAAATTTGGGGGTAGAATTAGAATAAAATAATTAATGTTACAGTGAAAACATAAAACGACACTTATTTTGAAACATTTTTCTTTTATGTGACACTCAATATGAGACAGAGGAGTATCTTTAAAGCTCTTATCATATTTGGAAGCTAAAGGAGTATCTAATCCCCTAATTATCTCCCTAACTAACTAGGGGTTACCCATCTATAACATTAAAATCTGATCCATAGAATATGTTCCTCAGCTGAACAAATTAACCCCTACATTTGAATTTACGTCTCAAAACATCAAATGGACCATATAAAGTTAAACTACTACAAAGAGAAAGTGATCAATCTTTTGCACCCCAATCATTATCTTTTAATGAGTACGATATAATATGCCAAACAGCTGGAGGAATCCCTTCATTTGTGAGAAAAACAGCTGAAAGAAGCCAAATTTTAGAGGTGGTAACAAAACATCCTTGAATTGTCATCCACGTGCAATGCTAAGTTATTCAATTTTTACTAGGTAAGGGACCAGAGATAGCAAATGCCACACATAACTCACATAAATCCTAGAATAACTTCTGGTCATTTTAATGTTGCAATAAATTAGGAATAAACAAGAGGAAATTGAAAGCATTCCATCAAATGCAAAACACCTTACAGGAGAAAGTAGAAGAAAATAAAATGAACCTTGATTGCCATGTATCCAGCAACACTTCCAGTAGCTTGAATGCTTCACTTGGTTCCATAGACAAAACAACTGCTCTTACCTGATAAATGCATCTTAAATTTAGAAGCATAAACAATTACATGCGATTCTTAAAAAACAATGGATAACAAATATATTATAACGATAACAAAATACAAATAGATAATAGAACAGATGGAACCAAGATTAATATCAGAAGACAATCAACCAGACTCATAACTAACCTTTCTCTTTGGAAGAATAGCTTCCAGCTCAATACCCTTACCCTTTAACAATGTAGAACAGAGTTCAAAGTGTGATGCACAATCACTCTCACTATAAAGCAATCCTAGCGATCTCATCCGGTCCTCCATGCAAATTACATCAGTCTCACTTTGGACCATAACATCTGCACAGATTGGTAAATTCAACAGATTATAGAAAGCAGGAAAAAAAGTCCCAACCGTATTCTGTTATCAACCGAGCAGCGTGAATATTAAGAAGGGAAATTGAAATAAAAATTGATCTCATTTGATGGGTGCAAATGACAATCAACCAATTCCAGTTGTTCTATCTATAGACCCCCTCACCTATGCTCTATCTATGTACGGTTCATCAATTTGTGAAGGGTGGACTTTTTAGCAGACAAGTGAAATTTCCGCATTAGAATTAATTTACCCATATAAATACTATTCACCGACAACTTCCATTTTGTAGAAAAGAATGAAAGTGTTTGATTTGTTATTTAACACAAATACAATAAGCCAAAAGGAATACATTCATTCATTGTAATAATTGATGCTTTATACAATTATATTGAACAACAAGAAATAATGATGTAACTTATAAGTACCATCTATCTCCATAGAATCAGCTTTACCCCTTGTAAGCAAATCATCTGTTACATCCTTGTCCAGAGATTCTTGAAATGCTTCTTTCTCATGAGAATCAAAAAGTTTAGGAATTGGAAGCAAGGCATCCTCGGCATTAGCACGGTCTAGTGCAGTTACTGTACAAATATAGAGCAGCAGTTAGTAGCCTAAAATAGGATCAGGGCTAAATTGCTGAGAACTAGATCAGCTTATTTTAAGCGATAAATTTAAATTGGTTAATGTGAACAAATAACAATACTATGAGCAACAAATCAAGCACAATGTAATAAAATGTAAGAAATATTAAGCTTTTGAAATGGTCCGTCCTTGATAAAAATAATCAAAATAAGAGAATGCTTGTGAGAAAGAGCTAATCAAAGACAGAAATTCTTACTTCTCTGCACATCTGTCTTCTTCTTAGATTTGACAAGAGATCGACTCATTGGAAGAAGAACACCATCACGGGAGACACTCAACTTTACATCTGTACCGGAATGCACTAGAATATTTTGAAATGATGGTTTTATAAGCATCCCAGAAACAAGAAAAACTTGCCCAGAAGCCGGCTTCTGGGTGCTTTGTAACTTTGCAGCATATATTGCAGGAAGTGCACCCTTGTAATTTTTGGTAGACATGTCTTCCAAAGATAATGATATTTTTGTGGGTTTTGCATTTCGTAGTTCTTCAATACTATTTCCAAACCATAAATAACAAAGACCAACTTCTGATACGGCCAAAACACATATGCCAGCCTCGTCATGCTGTCCTTTATCAATGCACCTGCTATCAAGAAAGACAGCAGGTTGCTCCATTGCAAGAACACAGCTAGCTGACTGCTTTTTAGCTCCATCTATCCTCCAAACAGCTACATATCTTTCACCACCAGCAGAAGAGAGGACATACTTGCCATCTTCAGTGAAGACCATACACCGGACTGATCCCTGATAGTTAAATTAAAAACAATTGTTATACAAACAACAGAAGCATCACAAAGACAATATGCATGTCGTCTTTAGGACAAAAAAATAGGGTATGGACACAGAGAAAAACATATGAAACTTACAGGATGACCGGAGCATTTTTGAATCTTATTGTGATTAGGACAGTTAAAAATCTTCAATTGTGCTGCTGCAGTAGCTAACTTCTTCCCATCTGATGTAAGAAAAAGGGCAATTACCAAAATCAGGAATCATAACAATAATACATTAATACCTAAGCAGTGCAGGCTCATCTCAATCATGCCTCATTGAAGCCCTTTTGGCCAGGAAATATTGTTTATAGTGTAGCATCCAATCAACAAACATGAAGCAACAAGGCAAAACTATTTTTCATTCTAATTCTAATAATAAAAAAGTGGAACCCACTTGAAAGCAGACGGACTCCGTAATTAAATCTGAAATGCCATTGTCAATTAAAATGCACAAGAGCGTAAAAAAATTCCAGGGAACCTCAACCAAATTGTACAACATGTCACATACGATTGTCAGATACAATCAATTCAGTCCCAACAGCAATCCATTGATTGCATTTCCTACCACACCATAGAAACAAAATTTCAGCAAAAGCTGTGAAGGATACATACCCGGAGAAACTGATATACACGATACTGCCTTTGAAGAACCTTTAAACTTTTCCAATACTTTTCCTGTCGTGAAATCTATCGTGCATATCATCCCATCAGCACCTGCAGTATAAAAGCTTGATCCATTTGCCAAAGACGAAATAGCTCGGACACCTCTGAAAACAATTTGAATAGTAAGAAATAAAGAAAGAGGCAAGACAATGTAAATAAACATTAACTTTTCATATAAAAACAGGGAATTCAAATTTCAAACTTCAAATCCGATAACCACATTCATTTAATTAACAATGGTTAAAGTCACCATTTAAAATTAGCATATCATGGTATTCAAACAGTATCATAAAGAGCAAAGCCTTAGTGTCACTAACATCCATTAAAATAAGATGACTTGAAAATCACTATTTGAGATGTAACAGTTAGTTACAAATTAGTTACGCTGATTAAAAGTTAGTTGTTATTATTGGCTATATAATGACAACTTAATTACACCAAAGGAACATCTCTAATAATCACAAAACAGAAGTTATCATATCTTACCCAGGATGACAATCATTGATTTTCCAAGCCAATTCACCAGCTGAAACGTCGAGTGCTAAAATATCACCACTACCAGTTCCAAGCACCAACAAAGAGGAAGAATGTTTCCTTTTCCTCTGCAAACAAAAATTCACAGTATCATACGCGAATATTACTCAAAAAAAATTAAAAACACAAATGAAATTAAAAAAACCTAGATACCTTTCGTTCAAATGATAACCATTTGATGCAAGTGTAATCAACTGAAAGATGACCTTTAGTTGATTTATCAAGTATAGAAGTTTCGTGAGTTGCAGAAATATCTGCGAACTCGGTTTGAACTTGACCCTTCAGTGTGTCCCATATCTATACATAGAAAATTGCAGAGAAGTGAATAGGAAGCAATATAACGATAACAATAACCGTTTGTGAAGAGGAAGATACCTTAATGCGGCCGTCACCGGTGGTTATGGCGAAGAAATCGAGAGAAGGATTGAAAGCTGTTAAAATGTCTCTGATGTCTGCAGAAGCCATAGCCATAGCGAAAGAGTTGGAGGTGAAGGTACGGTGTAGTGTGGAGAAGAGAAGAGGGAAAGAAGGTTTCTAATGATGGGCCGGGTTGGTTTATGTAACTCGTGGTTTCATTCGGCCCAATCAAAAGCCCATATAGAGCCCACATTGTGATATTGGCAAATTAGGGAAAAACTAAAAATAAATAATTTGCACTTATTTTGTTTCCTATCAGAACCTCATTCTTTAGGAACTAGAAAGTTAAAACCAAAAATAAAAATTCCTAGAAGCATGTTTAAGAGTTTTTCTTTTTTTTTACTTCGCATTGGGTATGTTTATCATAGATTTTAAAAAAAAAAAGTGATTTTAACTTTATATTATTAAACATAATGTTTTATGTGAATTTATTATTCAATAGTATAAGTTATTTTGATTCATTTAATATATATTAAAAAAGTTGACATTCAATAACTTAGATATTTATTATTGACATTAAAATATATATAATATATATCTCAAAAATTATTTTTACGATAAATTTTTTAAAATAATTTCTCATTTTAATCATTTTTGAATTTTCATTATAAAAAATTAGTCAAAAATTCAAAAATTGGTGTTTGATTTGCTAGAGAATAATACTACTAGCCATTAAAAAAAATTGGAAAATTACTAATACAAGTTGGAAAATACTTTTTCAGAAATAGAAAAACTAATTCATATTATTATTGTAAATTTAAGAGTATTAATAATTAATGATTGTAGTCACCTCTACTAAAATATGAGCAAGTACATAGACTTTTTTTCTAGTAAAAAAAATCATATAAATTGAAAAGGAAGTCTCATAGTTAGCTTAGTCTTTGGGAATATTTTGTATGCTATCCACATCATAAAAAGAACCCCAAGACTTTTGCTTCTTACACATAGGTTTGAAAAAGTACCAATAAAATTTTGCTTTGAAAAAAATTGTCTCTCATCAGGAAAAATAATTTCAACATTTATCGCAACTTTAAACTCAAAGGAGACATTAATGTTGATTTCCAAAATTTGAATACACATGAATGAAGAAATAAAACTGTACAAAAAATATGCCGCTAGCAGCATGCAAGAATGCAAATCTAAGGATGAAAAAAATAAATATAAATGATCCAAATAAATGTCTTATTGGAAAGAATGTGACTTCATCTGATTTCTTAGATACCAAGCTATTCACTTTTTCATCGACATCGAGCTGGAAACCGCAGTTTTTCCAACGATACTCAGCATGTTGAGACAAGATAAGGAAGAATTTGAAGGGCTATCAAGATCAGGACATGGTTTGGGGAGAACAGAATCTGAAAATCCATAGACATTTGAACATTCCCAAGTAGTGGAGGAAGCATAATTTACAGACAAGGTTATATTAGATAAGCATATGTTTGTGAATGGAGATTCTTGTATTCCAGCAAAGCTTCCAGCAATAGTGATGTTTGTTCCAATTATGTCTTGTAAAATAAAGTGATCCAAAAGTGGAAGAGCATTAGGATCAAATTTGTCATCAGGATGAGAATCACAATAACCAGTGGCAGAAATTGCTGTGTAGATATTCTTCATTTCTATGTCTGTTATAATGATTTCTTTCATATAACCACCTCTTCCTCTGCTTGTTCTGAAATTGATGCCACCTTTTGAGTTGTAGAGATAAACATGTTCTACAACAACATTTGAAATGCCACCAGACATGTCACTACCAAATGCAAGAGTGGCGCCATAAGATGCTTGTAGATGCACCCTTCGGATGTGTACATTCTCAGTCGGTCGGCCGTAGGCGATTCCATATTCGTCCCAGCCGCTTTTGAGAGAAATTGCATCGTAGCCTGTTGCAATCGTACAATCCTCTATGCAAACATGATCAGAAGAATCTGAAAAATATTAAGTGCACAAAACAATATTATGAAGTTTCGTGTGACAAGGTAGGTAATTTTCGCAAAGTGGACAGCCCTGTTTGGATAAATAGCTTAATTGAGCACTTATAGCATAAACATTAATATAAGTGCTTATGTATAAGCTATTTTTATAACAAAAGATAAAATATCATCAAAATGTTTTCATATAAGTTGTAAGTTGTCTTCATAAGCTATTCTGGAGAACTTGTCCAAATAAGCTGAAATGTCATAAAGTGTTTCCATAAGTTCTCCCAAACAATCTCACAAATACTTATGCCAACAAATAAGTCAATCCAAACAGACCTTAGATATGAAATAGTGGATCATATGTTACTAACCTGGTACTATGCCTACAGTATAAGGAGATTCCGGAGGAGCAAAGATTGAAATATTATGAATATGTACATTGCTGTAAATCAACACATATAACCAAATCAATATCACATTATTCCTTGAAAATATTTATACATAAGTAGTGTTTTAGAAGTAGCACAGAACATGCCTGCAATAAACTGGGTGAATGTTATATGCAGGGGCATTCAAGAATGTAAGATTTGAAACTACCACATCATTAGATGCCACAAATTCAACCAGATGAGGACGGCTATAGTTCAAGGAATGCGATTTAAATGATTCCCACCAAGTCAATCCCATGCCATCAATGGTTCCATTATTACCTAGTAATAATAATTTTCATAAAGATATGAAAGATTAGACCACAAAACATTACTAAGAAGCATGAAGAATGTTGTTGTAGGGAAAAGAAAAACCTGTTATGACCACATCATGTAACATGTATCCATTTATCAAGCTCTGATATCTTCCACCAGGAACTTCAAGTCCTCGGCCATAAGAAGGTAAGGGGTCAACAACATCCCATTGATAAGGATCCTAACAAGTAAGAATGACAATTAAAAAGCCAAGCCCAATTAAGAAAAACCACTACTCTTAGAAGGAGTAAGAGTGTGTTTGATTCTGATAAAATCAATTGTAGAGGCAAAAGTTCCAATTTTGATGTTCAACTTATAATCAATTTTGGAGGCAAAGCAATTCTAATCGAACATATTCAAATATGTTAAAATCAATTCAATACCTTTAGAACCAATTTTGACTCATCCAAAATGAAACCACACCTACCCTAAGCCCTAGATTGAAACAAGTGTGTTATATGTACTATATCTCTACATAATAGAACCACTGATGTTGACACCAAACACGACACTGACAATTCAACATTGATAATACTTTGGAAAAAATGAGTGAGCAATTGAATATAACTACATGAGTCAATATTGTGTCAGTCACTGACACAAAACATGTCTTCAATTTGAAGTCTATGCCGTGTAACTATATATATACATAAATAATAAAAGACAATAATCAAAAGCCAGTGAGAAAAAAAAAAGAATCAAAGGCAAAATACCTGAGATCCAATAATGGCAGCACCTTTTTCCAGAAAGAGAGTAAGATGGCTAGTGAGATTGAAACTTTGAGTAAGCCATGTTCCAGGGGGTACATATAGCTGAGCACCACCTTTGTCAGCAAATGATTTGAGATAGAAGATGGCATTCTGGAATGCAATAGTGTTCAATGTTTTACCATCACCAACTGCACCAAACTCCAAAATTGAGACACTATGAGGCCTAGGCTTTAGTGCTGGATTAAACTCACATTGCCTATCACCTCTTTCACCATTCAGTACTCTTGCTTCATTGCTCAGTGCCACCAGCAAGAGCAATGCCACCTGAAAATGAATTAAAAATTAAACAATTGAATTTTCCTAATTACATATCTTTATTATACAATACTAGTTCATAGACATTAGACATAAAGCAATGCTGTGAATTGTGGAGCGCTGTACTAAATAGCATCAAATTTCTGCTATGCTGCAGTGCTGTTATAACTGCTATTTGACGACACGGAGGTAAAGAATATTCATTCCATCATTTATCAAAAATAATTTATTTCAGTTGATTCACAAGGCAACAATATAGCAGAAAAATGAAGGAATTCATAGCAAAATCAATGAATTAAGGCAATATTCAGGGATTAAAATCATTAGGAATTTTGAAGAGTGCTAAGTCAAATAAAAGTTTGGAAATTTATCATCACATCATATATATATATATATATAGAATTTTAGTAGTGACTATTGTTGACTGTGAAAGGAACAAGAACAAAACCAAATAGAATAAAATAAAAAAGCAGAGAAGTGAACCCTTATTATAAGTAAATGGAACACAAATACACATTAACCAAATAAATATTTGAACCTTGAAATGAAATTTGGTTCACAGTTCACAGTTATAAACCGAAAAGAAATATTATAAAAACAATAAAATCAAGCAGAGAAACGTACGTACTAGCATGTTCACGGGTCAAAGGCTCTGACAATAGGGAGAAAAGAGATGGAAGCAGGAAGAAAGAACCCAAAAAGGAAAAACTGCAGGGGCTGTGAGAGAGAGAGAGAGAGAGATGATGAAGAAGGCAGAGAGAGAGAGAGAGAGAGAGAGAGAGAGAGAAGTTTATGCAAGAGAGTGAATATATATGAATGAATATTATAATATAAGCATTAATCATGTAAATGACAGTAGAGGAGAGGATTAATGATCACTTCACCTATGACATCTGCCCATATAATTTTATATGATTTTAAATAAAAAAAACTATGGAAATGAACCTTTAATCGAATGTAAATTAATTTACTAAAACTTGTTTATTAATTTACTAAAACTTGTTTTTATTAATATTCGAATTTGAGTTCTTCTAGATCAATCCAATTTAGTAATTTAAAGTTTAAACAAAAATTAATAAAATTTAATTAAAAATTATTTTTTGTCAATACTTGAATTTGAATTTGTCTTTAAATATACTTGAATGGAAATATATTTTTACGAATTTGTGTTTTTATAAATATTTAT
>JBBPBP010000004.1:4658202-4671996 GCA_037974735.1 Cicer chorassanicum
TGAATGACCATGTTTAACTAATTGATTAGTGAGTGACATATTATATAGTAAATTATAATTGATCGAAATAATTTTATGCATATTTTATGTAAAAAATATCAAACATCACACTAATAATCAAATACGTATTTATTTTTTAACTAATTGATTCGTGAATTGTCACTTTTTAAATAATTGATTGGTGGCATACATTTGCCCTATGTATACATGTATAATATAATTATGGTGGGTGTGTTATAATAATCAAACACACATTTATCGTTTAATTAATTGATCACAATATGATTGCTTTTTAACCAATTGATCAGCGACATACTAATAACTCTTGAATATACGATTTATTTATAATTTTTTAGACTTGAATATGTAAATTTTTAGGAATATATTTTAATTAAGTTAGTAGTTTTAAGTTTATTTCTGAAAAATATGGATTAGATATCATTTTTATTAAATTAAACTCATTTAAGTTGGTATTATGTTAGGTTGTGTTGAATATGTGCAAGAAATTATATTTTGGCCAAGTATGGAGCAATGTTGCAGGAAGTTGTAGCATTCGGATGCATTACTTGAAGGTACAAAAATAGCATAAAATTGTGGTAATCACATGTGCATAATTTCATTATAACGATTTGGGACACTTGACCACGTCAATGACACATTAAAATAATATTTCAGTTGTCATGTCACTTTATTCAATTGAGTAAAGGGTTGTTTTATGAATAAAGACAAAATATGTCCAAAATAAAGAGAGAAAAGTGATAAAAAAATGTCATATATAAAGATCGACAACTAAATACCTAAAAGATACGAATTTAAATTTAATTTCTATAGCCTCCACTATGCCCTAGTCATCATACACCTTATTCCAACCATTTTTCATCACTACCATCATTTTCCACCATATTTTTAGAGTTTTGAGTTGAAGCATAATCTCAATTGTTGTTTTGGATTGTAGTATTCTTTTTTTCTTGATTCTTATTTCATTATATAAACTCAATTGTAATGAACTCATTTATGTTAGCTTTCATTTCCATGATATTTCTGAAATTCAATATAAACTAAAACTATTTATAATTAAAAATCAATAAAATTATTAATAAATTTTATATGTTAATATGATGTAGTATGCTTATATATTTTTACTGGTGATTGTTGTTAATATATAAACTATATCATTAAATTTCATTTTATTTAATGAAAACTTTAACACTCAGCCTGAAGTCTACTATAAACTTATAACACTTAATTGTGAAACACTTTTGAAAAAATCACAAGTATTTTGAAAGAATTGTGGTCGTGGGCTGAAAATAATAAATAAATAATCAAACCAAACTATGTTGGATATGAACGGGTTCAACACAACCTAACCTTAAATTAGTTTGAGTAAAATTCGAGTTGGGTTAATTATTAATTGAACAGATCACCTTGACTCACGAACAAACTTACTCCGCATATCATTACCACATTATACTATTATAGGGACCATTTTGTTCAAAAATATTTGTGGACTTTATATATATATATATATATATATATATATATATATATATATAAAGGGAGACAAGAACTAAGCAATAAGGCGAAACATACATACACCTCTAATATCATATAAAAAAAATTAAATTAAAGTATAGAAACAATTGTCTATCCATAAAAAATAGTAGAATGACCTTTAACGGTGAACGAATTAGCACAGTGATTCCCTTCTATTTAAATATGATCAATAGAAGTTCTCCCTTGAGAGTTTTAAAAGAGAGCAAGTCTTATAGAGAATAAGTTGAATGATTCTATTATTTGAGTAACTCAAATAGATTATATCTACCACAAATTTTGAATCGATCTCAAATATTATCCATTTAAGATCAAGACTTTGAACTAGTTTAATATCAAGTCTAAAAGCGCATAGCTCTGCCCAAATTGCATTACAAATAAACATTCGTATACTGGTTAATACAAACGAGTGGATTCAAATATATTTTTTTTTAACATACGGTGTCAATATATAGTGTGTATGCATGCTATCAAAAAATAATTATTCTAATAAAATAGATTTTCATTTAGACTAACTAATTAAGAAATGATAATTATATTCTTCAAACTACCTTTTTTTTATTTAATTTTCTAAAATACCTTAATTAGTGAAACTGAATAATGAGTATGCTTTTTTTTTTTTTACAATAATAATGTAAACCAGTTTGTTTGTAAACCTAATATAGAGTAATTTTTTTAAGCCTAATGTAGAGTAGTTTGAAAAGCTTATATTTTATATCAACTCAATTAATTATTTTTCTCCCTTTAAAATTGATCGAATAATAGAAAATGCAAAATATTAATAATAAACATAAAAAAGAGAAAAATATATATAACTTTTAAATTGATCAAATAAAAAAGATGATTACAATAGTAGGTATATAAATTAAAACAACTAATTTATAACTAGGATAACTAACTAAAGTAACAAATTTATACCTAATTTTACGTCTCTAGTATCGAGTAAACCAACCTTTTAATTCTTTAATATATGAGACATTGTTCTAATAGTCCTAGAATTCAAACATTTAAATAAATAAAAAATGCATTTTCTCACAATTAAACATTTGAACTAATATGCAGGGGTACTTGGTGACAATGATTGCCCATGTGGTGTAGAAGCTACAAGTTAGCAGGGGCTTGGCTTGAGCAAGTGCAACACCTATCACCTAACAATCCGCTATTTTATAAGCAACACGCCAAATTAAAGTCTTCATTAAGCTGTTTATTTTGGTCAAGTTAAGCTTTATATGATTTGGTGAAAAATTACTCATACAACTGTCCTTTATCCTAAGGATACTGATTAAGAAAAAAAAAAATTGTATTAAAATTAACAAAATTTAAATTTTTATAAAATTAAAAATATAACTTTCAATATATTTCAAATTAAATATTTTTGCATTTAATTTCTTAACAAATATCTTATGGCCTTTGTTAGTATTTGTCATTGATGCTACTATATACCGAAGAAAAATTATCTTTCTCTCTACCATGGTGAATTACTTTTTGGTTTTTTCATTCAGAAATAAAAAAAGTTCAATTATTTGCATCATCATTGATCCACCGTGTTTGCTAATAAATTATTGGCAAAGAAGGATTTAGTCCCATTGTATTTCAAATATGCATAAAAATAAAAGTGTCTAATGTGAATTCATTAATATTGATTTTTTTTTACTAAAACAAATTAAATGTATTTCATTAATAAAAAAATGTTCAATATAACGAAATATCAACTCAACAGCGTAGTGACTAGCAAATAGTCCCAATAATGGAGCCAATATAACGAAGTCCACACAACAATTTTAGTTAAAATAGGAAATCTCTAACTAGCAATAGTCCCAATTTTCAAAATATGAAGAGAGCACGTAATTTCCACCAAGTGATAAGACAAGTGGGGAAATACAAAAATTGAGGGTAGGAGCTCTCACTAACATAGAAGGAGGAATAAGGGTGTTATTATGGGGCCAATATAACCAAGTCCACACAAACAAGACATTTGAATCATATATTATTATATAGATGGAAGAAACAAGGCCCCCTCATTAAGGTCATTTTATGTCACTGTTATGTGCATGTGTGCCATTTCTTTTTGGAGTTAAAATCAAAAGACACACACTACAAACTGAGCTTTATGTCCGGAAAAACCACATGCCATGCTAGGGACTAAATCCTTCTTTGCCAATATAATCATAAAGAAGATCATACACCAAGCCAAATCTAGAAACTACTATACTACATAGCTCAACCAAACATTTCTACTCGTATTTTTTTCATTATTGTCTTATTATATATTATTACTTACCAAAGTATTTGGTAAAAGCAACTAGTGTTGGATGAGACAGTGAAATCGTAAATTATGGTATCTAAAGATGGAGATTCTTTTCGTTCTCAGCTTAATTAATTGACTTTAGACACATGTACAAATACGTAGTTTTTGTTGCAATAAATAAATTCAAAGAAAATTAAAGCTTTATTTGGTTAAAAATAATAGATAGTATAAACTGATACCGGAAGAACATAAAAACATGAAGTGAATACAAATATGTTAGTTGATAATTGTTGGTGGATAAGTTAGAAGCTTAAATTTAAAGTGTTCGATAAAATCAATAATTGAAATAATATCATCTTATTAACCAACGAACAAATGTTATAAACTCGTGAAATAAAAATTATTACCTAAAAAATTCTACTTTAATTATACAAGTTTATACAATTTAAGTTAATAGGTTGGTCTCGTCAAAATTGATGAATATATAAAATATTTATAGAAATGAATTAAATATAAATATAATTAATATGTTATATATTTACCGTATTATTTTTTCAAATTTTTTAAAAGAAAAATGCTAACATATATTTTTAAGACACTTGATAGTATACTAAAAGTGTAGAAATTTTGTATTAAAAATTGTATATTTTATTTTTTTTGAAGAAAAATATGTATTCTGTTTTTTTAAAATATAATTATTATTTATGTGTCTACGGGACATACTATCCTCTAAATCCCAAATTCCAAACATGCCTAAATACCCTAAAGAGTAATGCTATGGTAGGCTATAAACTCATAATTCCTCTGTTTGCAGTCAACGTAGTTTACGTGGACAAAAATTAGCTTTACAAAGGGATGAGGTTACATTCAGGTATAGCTATGCCACTTAATTGATTAGCATTATTCTCATTAAGAAAAAAGATTTGTACATTACTTATAGGACCACATCAACATGCACTATAACTATGTGGTGGTGCTCATATCATATAGATAGAGATTCAATCTCAGATGTCTTAACATTTATTATTTGAGAGGGAAATGTTTTAACTCTACCGGATACATGTAAACAAAAATACAACATCTATCTATCTTGGACCCCACCAAAATCAACCAAGACTTGTGAGATACTAAAATTAAAATTAAAAAATTAAAGAAAACACTGATTTTCTACATGACCTACCCCTTAACTTTCAAGGCAAATATATCGTCAATTTTGTTTGATTGAGCTTGCAATAGACTTGCTTCCCCGCTGATTACTCCTCAAATTTGAGAGAGACCAATGTGGAATCCCATATATCTTTAATTTTCACACTGCAATCCCAAATGAGTGGATCATACATGCACCTAAAATGATATTGCATGATGCTCATTATTTTTCACTCATAATAATGTGCATCGTAACCACATCATGGCAATGTTTGAATAAACAGTTTAAACACACTTTATAGTATACGTGTTTATCACAAATGCTTATGTATAAATTATTTTCACAATAAAAAAAAAATCAAATTGTTTTCATATAAGCTATATTATGTTCTCATAAAAATTTATGAAAATAAACTAAAAACAACATCAAATAAGCTACTTCCATAAGCCTTTTAGAAAGTTCTCACAAATATTTATGTCAATAAATAATATCAAATAAGTCAAATCCAAAGAGGTCTTATATCCATGCCAGTGACTAGCATTTTCCAGTTTTGAATGGGTAATAAATAGTTACAATTCATGCCAAAATTGGATGAAATTTAGTAATTTACCGGCATCAAAGAAATTGACCATGCACCTAATTAGCATCTTTATAGGAAAATAAAACGCATGTGTTCTGTGCAAAAGTTGTAACATACCTAACCATAAATAGGCTTACCCAAACAAAGTCACAAAATAAAGAAACACTGAAAAAAAACAGTTTACTATTCTTTTTTTTTACACAAATGTGACTTTAAATAATGTATATGAATCATCTTTGGAGCTGCTCAGAATTTGAGTTGTTAGTAATTGATGGTGAGGTTGTCCTATTATCAACAGATGCTGAAACTCCCCATCTCCCATTTGACTCTAAGGGCTCTATCACCTTAATAGACCCATCTGACATTCCAACTGCAAATTGATTTGGCTCCTGTGGGTGTGCTGCAATAACAAAAGGGTATATATTTTGGCTGCACAAAACAAAGCAAACCACGGTTAAGGATTATTCTTGAAGAAATACGCAAAAAAATCATGCACGGAATCTCAGTAGACTCAGCTGAACATAAACAAAAAGATGCAACAAGAAACATATATCGTCTTTTATGAGGATGTTTATCACATAACTTTGCAAGACACATGATGAAATGTGTTAAATACCTATTTGACGATGACTGGTGTAGGTACGCAGACGAAGCTATACGACATCTTAGTCTCAGGCTGTCAGCATCGAACACTCCGATATTTCCATCAGTGAAAGCAGCATAAACTAGTTGGCTATTGCAGGAATATGTTGCAGAGGATATGGAAGTAGACGATCCATCTTGTGGGACCCACTAGAATCCAACCAAACAGAAGTTACTAATTCATTCACCAGGAATAGAAAATTTAGAAGAGTTATATTTAGAGGTTTTATATCAGATAAATGTTAGCGACACACTCTTCCTCACAAACTATATTAGGTGAATTCTATACAGATACCACTAAAAATAGAGTATACCTAGTTTTTTACAAATTCGCCTATAATAGAGTTTGCAAGAGTGTATAAAATATGTGAAGTAGTAACTTTGCTCTTTCTAATACTAGTTATTAACTTCGGAGAGAGAGGTATCAACTTACCTGCCGAATGAGTTCCATTTTTGAAGCATCATATAATGCTAGCTGTGATTCATGGCATACCAGTAAGTGCACTTGGTCAGAGTGGAAATATACTCGAGTATCACCGACAGGTGCTCTTCCAGCTGGCATTTGAATTGGTAGTGTTTTCTTCTTATCCCATGAATCGATACGCCAAAAGCAAAGCTATGAAAAATATAAAAAATGGTTGCAATCAAGAAGTATGAAATAGTGCAATAGATGGGAAATTGAAGAAAAAACTCCAATAATAGTTAAAAATTGAGGAAATCGCAGACACCCAAATAAATCGTTTACATATAAGTGAAAAAAATGATCGCGGAATTCGTGGTCAAACATACCTGAGCATCGGCAGAGGATGAAACCAAGACGTTTAGGTGAGTTGAAAAAGCTAAACCAGTAATACGCTTCTGGTGACCCTTCAATTTATATTTGACCTAAAAGCAGAGAGGGCCACATCACAATATGATTCTTGAAACAATAACAAAATTTAAAGGACTGCTTTTAATTAATTACCTCATCCACCCTAACATTATAAAAATGAATGGTTGCATCTTCCATTCCAATTGCAATGATATTATTGTCTTGAGGATGAAACACAAGAAAGGTTGAAGACGGGGGTGGCGACATAAAAGTTGCCATTACCTGAAACACGGCAATAATCATTTGTAACAACTCACAAGTATTGATAAACAGCTGAATAGAAGCTACGAGGTATGTCACATACTATAATCTTATTATCTTAGTTCAAGTTACCTTAAAAGTCATCATGTTGAAAAGTGAAATTTTTCCTCCACAGGCAGACATGACATAAGAATCATTCTTTGAGAGTGCAATACAAGGAACTGCTTCTTCAGAATTGTCTGGGACGTCATTAGTCATGAGAAGACCATTATTTGGTTGCCAATGTTGGGGAACAACACTAGTCGTAGCCTTTAAAACCCACAGAAAAATAAATCAGAAAATGAGTACATGTGTGCACACATGCAAACCGTATCATAAGCTAAACGGATATCAGGATATTTAGGAAATAATATGGTATAATAAAGTAAAGCACAAAATCACCTTTCCAGTGGGATTCTGTTCATTTCGGCTCCATTTCCAAAGCTTCTGAATCCCTTTCGCACCAAGAGCCAGAAGGCCAGTCCCAGAATTGGTGTAAAGAAGACGAATAACCTATAGATGTATAAAACTTTTGCCTCAATAAAATGTACTAAATAAGAACACAAACTTTTCAAGAAAAGAAAAGGGTAGGGAATACCTTATTAGTAGGGTCACTACTATCCGGTAGAGTAACTACTCGACAATGAACAGGGTCAACTATTTCTGTCAGTTCGCAAGTTTTAGAATTTTCAGCTACATCGTCCAAACTTCTTTTCTTCTCCATGCTTCTGGCCATAGAATCAACTCCGTTCTGGAACGAATAACAAATGAGTCAGTTGCATACAAAATTGTCAAACAAACCAGAACTGCAACAGAAAACTATGAATAGCGAGCGAAGTTTCCTCGAAAGGAAAAATATGCAAAATTTGTAGTATTAGGTTTATTCTAACACGTTTCATCACCAAAAAAGTTAAAAATCTAAAAATAAGTGCCAATGGCAATATCCACTTTAATTGATAATAATTGCATACAAGGATAGGCAGTGGTGCAGCAGGAGAGCTTCTGTCAACACGTTCTACTTTATTGATGTGCTGATTCATATTTGCAACCATAGAAGACCCAGACACCTAATTCAACGTTATCAAAAAAAATCAATTTCTGGACATCCATAAAGCAATCAAATGATATTGGGTAAAGTAGAAAAACCTTTGTCTCCATCTGCGCTTTAGATGCTTCGTAAGACCGAGCTTCAACAGCTCTTAAATACTTCATGCCATCAGTATCAGCAAGGACTTTCAAACCACCATCTGATGTAGTAACAGCGAGCAGATTTCCATCCTTATTGAACCTCAAACGAGGGAGACTCTGATGCAAGGCATCAACCATGTCAAACATTTCATTCCAAAAATGCACTAAAATATGAAAAGTACATGTAATACTCACAGGAAGACCACCCTCGGCATCTGTACTTGTCAAAATGTTGACATTGTCCATATCCCAAAACTTAATCTGGTTATCCTCACCAGCAGCCAAGAAGCGGTTCTTTGTTGTGTCAAATTGCACAACACCGGGAGATTTTTTTCTAAACCCAGAATACGTTCTCTTGAGTGCACCTTCACTTTCATTCCATTCAACTAGGAAAGATTCCCCCTCCTTACTTGTCCCACATGAAAACAATCTAAAATAAAAAAAGAGCAGTTACAATTTACAAATAATAATTTTAATATATATGAGTGAGAAAAATGAAAGAATAAAGAAATGAACGAGATTATCAAGTAAATTTCAAATAGTCTAATTCATTTCTTACCTACTTCCATCAGCACTATAGAGCATTGTGGTGCACCATTGTCCAGGAGCATCATAGTCAACTCTGGATCCCATGTTATCATACAGCCAGGCTTTGATTTTACCATCAACAGCAGTAGAAAATATAAACTGCATAAATATGTCATATTTTTTTTCCGTTAACTGTTCACTGATATAAGAAAGCTGTAGCATCCCCTTATATCGATTCACTTTACAGAATTGACAGCAGAAGTTAAAATTCAGAGTATAGTTACACAAAAATGTTAAAGTAACCAACAATCGACAGGAAAAATGTTCGTGACAGAATTAATTTGCATCATCCTGCAGTCGAATGGCCAAATCCAATCATAAAGATTATTATATTACGTCCATCTGTAAATGAAAAATCCTTTTGGTTTCATATACTGAGATTGAAGATCCCAGTGATAATATAACAAAAATATGCTTGAACGGAACAAAAAAGTTTGACACTAGTCGGCAGTCAAGGAAGGAGCCTCAATCTAACCATTAGCAATAATAACAGTCCAACATTTGTGTGTGGAGATTTTTACCTGGATATTTTCCTTCTGATGAGGACAAACAGAATAAACCGGTGCTTCATGACCTTCAAAATGAAAGAGCTTTCGTCCAGTCAAATCCCACACCTGTCACAGTCCTCAAACTTAGTAATCAAGGATACATTCATATGGTAAAAGATGTTATAGATAGGAAAATTTTCTGTCACCTTAATTAACTTATCGTCTCCACAAGTTACAATGCAAAGTTGTTTGTTTGGATAAGAAAATGCCAAGTCATTAACACCACCGACATGAGCATCAATCTGAAACAAGGTCAAGACATCATCCACTGTCACCAAAAAAAGAAAAGGAAAACATGTACCAATTACAAAAACTTTATATTAGAGAATGATCAGAACATGCCTCCAAAGTCTGCCTTAGATCATTAGGTCCTTGATAAGCATACAAATGAATCAAATGTTTTGTGAAAGCAACCCCTGAAAATAAGGGAAAATTTATTATAAACCAGTATAATGAAACAAACAGAAGCCATAGTTCCCTACAGCACATAGACACATACCAAAAAGATTTCCATCGGGACTCCATGATACACGGGTGACGGATATAGATGCATCCTTAACAATTGCAGCCTACACAAGAGTATCAGTTACAAGACTTGAATAAGATAATTTTGTTATTTACCCCATTGGTCTAGTTTTCTACACACACAAAAACACTAGCATCCTGCAAATAGCCCTTTACTAGCATCTCTAACTGTTAAAACATCCATCCCTTTACTGCTCTCTTTGTCTCTAGTTTATGCCTCAACAAACATTTTATATAATCAATTATTTGAATAACGTTATTAACCTGAAAAAACACAGAACAAGCAGCAGTGTCCTTTATTTTGAAAGGTTTCGATATCAGCCTCTCTCTCAACCCTGCTTCCCAGAGCGAAATGTCACCATTTGCGCAACCAACTGTTTCAGAAATGATTATCCAAAATCAGTATATAGCGACTAAACTTCTTAATACTACAAGCATATGCCAGTTTATATCAACCTACCAGCAAGTAAAGAATGAAGGGAAGGATGAAAATCCATGCTTGTCACTGTTGATCCTTGATGTAAGGTACAAACCACAGTTCTAGGAAGCTCATCAAGTGACCAAGAAGAGGCTTGTTGGGGTGGCGCCGGATAAGTAACCTGCAAAGATTATGAGTAGTTGCCATTATAGCAAGGCAGTTACATGGAAAATAAAGCATGCCGCAACACTGTGTCAGTACCTCGTCAACAGATTGTGCTGACCGCAAACGTTTCATTAGTTGCTCATGATCGGTATTTTGATAGTCCATCATTCCAAGAGTATTGGAAGGTGTTCTCGGATGCTTCAAAACAGAGACTGCAAAAAATTGAGTAATGAGTGAAGTTGGAAATTCAGAGACTAAAGCAAACATTAAAAGATTATACTCCGACTGTGGGTAAGAAAATAGACAATAGTATGACTACACTAGCTCTGCAACTATTTCAATGATTCAATAAAACAAAAGAAAATATAAAGTTAAAACAATATATGCACTTCAGTACCCTACAGTGCACAACAAAAAAACTACTATACCTTGATTTGGTGGACCAGTCAATGATGAAGCAGCGAGTGAAGGTGGTTGTATTGATGAAGAAGGATTCGGGTTCACCATCCATCCCGCTAAAGCATTAACATTAGCAGCTGTTGGGGCTGGTGGAAATGGCTGCACATACATAAATAACAACAAATTGTCCCAAGATAATTATTGTTAGTAACTATCGGTGTCAGAACTGAAATTTCAGAAAACTAAACAAGAAAAAGGCCTTACTCCACCATGTACTCCAAGCGGGACATAAGATGAAGGCTTTGCAACAGCTGTTACAGGAAGATTGACAGGAGTAGGTGCACGAGCTCCGTTTGAAGGGGAACAGGTGTGGTCAGTGAATAAAGTTTTGATGTCTGGATTTGGCTTTGGACTCTTGCACAGCTGGTGTTGCCAATTCAAACTGAATAGCGAACATGAACAAGAGTTAACCGTGAAAGATACGATTAATAAAGCTAGAAACAATAGACAATGTCATTGGTGGATGAAATCAGGTACCATGTGAGTATATCAAGAGTTAAATCAGTAAGCAAATTGCATAATCATTCTGTATTTTATCTCATCAGAAGTAGAGGTTGAACATAACCAGCAATCTTACCTTTGATTAATCAGCGTTCGTAACCTTGACGCTCTCAATGAAGGGAACACAAGCTTATCTCTAAAGAGAGGATTGGCTTCTATCAGTTTCTTAAGCTCTAAGAGCATTATGTTTCGAGCCGATTTGGTATCACCATACTTTGACAATTGTTCATTTTCCCTGCATTCAATCAAAAACCCCTAATTAAAAAAATATACCTCTCAGGCTTCACTACTCACTCATTAAAAATCAAAGTACCTGAAGTTGTCAAGGGTTAAAAGCTGTGTAATTTCTTTGAATAGCTCCTCATTAAACGATGAAAAAACTTTTAAATCATTCACCAGTATTTCAACAGCCTTCACTTTGTCATTCCTGAACACAAACAACAAAAATCAAACAACGGAACGAGAGGGAAAAAAAAAAAAACATGTAGACCTCATAATAACAGATACAGGATAACCAAAAAAAAAAAAAAATAGACTCGTGAATCTTAATGACTAAAAAACAAACCTGTCAAGGGCTTCAAGATATTTCTGCTTCCTGATCTCAAAAAATGTTTTCATTGAATATCTATTGTCATCAACTTTTATAAACCCAGATAAGTACTTCTCAACCTCATCCCATTCTCCAGCCAGTGCTTTCTCTTCAAAATACTTCATATTGAAGAGGAAACCAGATTCTTGCTCCAACCTTAAATTAAATCAAATTCAGAACAAGCACATTTTCAATTTAACATAATTAGCACACAACAATCAAACAACACAATTAAATCAAAAACAAAAATAAAAAATAAAAAATAAAATAAATATATTAAACTGAAATGCAGAAAGTAAGAGTGAAAGAGAAAGGGCTTACTTGTGAACAGTTTCCTTAAATTTTTCTTCCTCGAGAAATTGAAGAATCAAAAACACCAATTCCCTACTCAAAGATGTCATTTTTACCCCCAGAACACTGACAGAATCAGATGATCCACAAGAGAACAATAGATTGCGAAACAAAAGGGGTTATTAGGGTAAAAAATCGAACAAAGAAACGAAAAATTGGTGTCGAAGTTGATGGCTTTTCGAAACAAACAAATAATTCGCTACCTATCCGCTTTGTTCTACAAAGAGAGCAAAACGGTGTCGTTTTCGGTTAACGGGGGATGTTTTTAGGTACGAAACGGTTTCTAGGGTTTGGTTTGGGGTTCCATGGTGGATGCTTGTGTTAGAACAGAAAGTAGAAACAGTTGAGGTAAGAAGGGGGAAAAAAGCTGCAAAAAAAAAAAAGATAAAATATTTAAATAAAGAACCAGAAAGATAGAGAGAGAAAGAGTGTTATGTATGACTTGGTTCTCGCTTTTCTCGATGCGTTTTGCAGGGTCTTTGTTTAACAGTTGTTCTCACCGACTTATCAGTGATAAGTAAACGTACTTATAGAGAGAGGTGATAGTTTAGTGTGGCTATTGCTTCGGGAGAAGGCAAGATCGACACGTTAACGTTTATGCTGCGACACAGCCGCGTGAGGAAACTGAAGCACATGATGTCACGTCACGTCTTTTGAACCTTGTTGCCAGTACTTTCGCAATTTTATTAGCGGTTTTTCAACTTTTGCTAAGATGTGTTTAGAAATTGTTTTTATCCTTTTTAAAAAATAAAACTTCAAATTATTATTTATTCTCTCTCCAGTCAAAAATTAATTAATTACCCTCCAAAATAAAACATAAACAAAAATATATTTTCTCCATCTAAAATTATAAAATTGTTTTTTATTTTATATTTATCATTTAATATAAGACTTTTTAAAAAATAAGTCTAATAGTTATAATAATTATACATCGTCAATAAAAAAATAAGTCATCATATGTTCACATAAATTTATTTTATAACTGAAATTTAATGATAATCATAAAATACTACTCTTTAATTGAATATCTATATGTCTCATTTTCTCTTTAAAATTTTACATGGGAATTTCTTTACAAAAATGTGCAAATTTAATTTATTATTAAAAACATAAATTATTTTTTTCACTATTATTATATCTCAATAACTATGTATATATGTAAAAAGTAGTACATTTTTTGAAC
>JBBPBP010000004.1:4678105-4709850 GCA_037974735.1 Cicer chorassanicum
ATATTAAATGGAGATACGGCATATATTTTATGTAAATAGAAAACTACTCTTATAATTTTTTTATATTTATTTTAAAATTGAAATTAATAAGCGATTGTTTATTATTTGGATTAGTTTTCAACTTACTCTTATCAAATTCTATTATTTTATTTTATATCTAATTATATGTTTAATTATAATTTTAGTCCATCTATTTTTATTAATTTATATAATTAATTTTTATTTTTAAAGTCGACAGTTTTGGTCCAGATGCAATTCCATGATATAAAACCATTTAGATATATTAATTATTCATATATCATTATTTAAATTATAAATATGAAAAAGTTCAAACTTGAGACTTAAGTTTTTACAATATTTTATTTTGATTTTATGGGTGTTAATCATTTTACATTATTGTATTATATAGTACGTTATTTAAATCATATTTTGTTGCAATTTTTAGTTAAAAAATTACAAAGAGATATTAAAACTGTCGACTTTTAAAATAAAAGACCAATTTCGTAAATCACCGATAAAAATAAATAAACTAAAACTACAATTAAACTTTAATTATATTTAATTTTTTATGTTAGATTATATTTAATAAATTATTTTTATATTTATATTTTATTATATTTCAATTTTATATTTTAAAAAGATTATTGAATAATTTTATATACGATTTCTAACTCAATTCATATTAATTATATAAATCTTAACCAAAAAACCTATTTTTACAAACCAAAAAATATACCTACTTTTTTTATAAATATTATTTATTTATCTTAGGAGAAAATCGAAGGATTTTGCATAAACCCTAGTAGTAGTACTAGTAAAAACCTTAGGTTTTCAGCGATAGTCGTAGTTAGCTCTTTCTCCTTTGAACCAAAAAACGTAACCTCAGAGCCTCATCAATGGCGGCGAAGAAGCAGCAAGTTGAAGACACTAAAAAGAGAAAGCGAATCAACACTGAATCTCACCAATCTCCTTCCGAACCAAAGGCTTCCAAGTTCGTTGCCTCTAAGAAACCTAAACCACACTCCGACAATAAAGAGAAGAAGGTTCTCCTTACCGGCCGAGAACGTCGAATCAATGCAAAGGTTGTTACTCGTCTTGCTGATTTTCATAATCTTGCAATTAAAATTTATTGTTTCGATGGATTAATTAACTCGGATTATGAATTTATGATTTAATTTTTTTCAGGAATTGGCAGAAGCTAGAAAGAAGAAGAGAAAGCGCCATTTCACTCTTGAACAAGTTTGTTTTCATCGTTTTCTTATATTTACATATTATTAATTAATGATGCTTTTTATTAATTGAATTGAAACCTTAGTTTTGTTGCACATTAATTGGAATTCACAAGGTGTTTTTTAGTTAATTATTATTCTGGTTAATTAAATTAAATACGTAAATGTAAATAGGAGCTTGCACGTCTATGGGAAAAGATGAGACGTCACGAGATTGCTAAAGAAGACAGAGCTAAGTATGTTACTGCAGAAAATATATGAAGGATTGATATTTATTTATATTTTTTCTTTCATTGTCCTAATTTTTTTTTAATTACCAAAACTTTAATATTATGGAAGGCTGGTGACAGAAGCTCTACAAAAGATGAAGGGGAAGATTCATGAGATTGCAGGGTCTCACATTACTTCTCGTGTTCTTCAGGTGTAATTCTTTTTTCAATTTTATTTTCAGTTTCACATCCTTTGACTGTATATTGTAGTTTTAATCTTTGGTTTTGTTTTGTTTTAATTGAAAGACTTGTGTCAAGCATTGTTCACAAGCTGAAAGAGATGGAGTATTTGAAGAGCTCCGTCCACACTTTCTAACTCTAGCATACAATGCTTATGCTGTTCACTTAGTAAAGAAGATGCTTGATAATGGTAATGGTTTACTTTACTTGAAATGTAAATATATATATATATATATATATATATATATATATATATATGTATATAGATAGATAGATAGATAAAGAGACATAGATATAGATATCTCAGTGCCTCTTTAATTGGATGTTCCATGTTTTCAGCCTCGAAGAAACAACTCGCAGGCTTTATCTCCACTCTTCGTGGTCATGTTGCTCCTCTTCTTCGCCACATGGTTGGATCAGTTGGTATGTAACATAGGTTTGGTCCATATTTGGAGGTTGTTCATGGTTTACTTCTGTTATTTTAAGAGTTTTCAATGGCTTACCTGATGAAGCTTTTCACTTTTTTTGGGACCTTTATTATAGCGCATATTGACATGAAGTTTAATTTGAAGCTGATTTGTTTAGGATGTGAGAAAGACTAGTAAGGAAGAGAGAGGGGGGATTCAAAAATAGTTTTCTTACCACATTTATGCTGTTTTTTATGCACCGATACTAATTGTCATTGTCAATAATTGAAATATTTCAATATTCAGCCAACATCATCAACTTCCCTTCATTAAGTTTTGTGTATCTATGTGTTATGCAGTTGTTGAGCATGCGTATGACTTAGCAAGTGCTGCACAAAAGCAAGAGCTGCTTTTGGAATTATATTCCACGGAGCTTCAGTTGTTTAAGGACCTAGTATCGTTGAAGGAGACAAGGTAAAGATTATGCAGTTAGGAAGTGCATTGTAGCGTTTTGGATATTGTTGCTTATTTATATCTCTTCTAGGTGCCACATTTTAGAAATGATATAAACATTATTACTGGGGTTTAGAATTTATATACGAGTACACTGAAGAATATACAGTCATACTATGGGTTTTAACCGTCTCTGATAATTATCAAATTAATAATAGTGAATATTACTTAGTAAACATAACAAGCTGAATTCTTTGATTTTTGTTTATAAACTTTTTGGATAAGAGATTACCTTATAACTAATAATTTTATGTAACAAAGCTGGCAATGTATAAAGCAGTCTCCAATTTCGTTAACAATAATTGCTCCTCTTCCCGAACTGGTCTTACTTAATCTCTTAATTTTACTGATCATGATTGGATGGAATTCTTATGATGCTTCATTTTTTCCCTCTTGCTGGAGTGTTTATTCTTAGCTTTTAATTGCATGTCAGATTACTAGATGTGATGTCCAAATTGGGTCTACAAAAAGGCTCAGTTTCGCGTCATATGTCGTCAGTGATTCAGCCAATTTTAGAGAAAGGGATAGTCGACCACTCTATCTTACACAGAGTCTTGCTGGAATACTTTAGCATCGCTGACAAGGTACTTATCTCTCTCTCTCTCTCTCTCTCCCCATAACAATTCTTGTTGGTTCTTGTTACAGCTAAGGAAATTGATTATGGCAATAGATTTTTGTTATCTAAATTTAGTTTTTTTTCAAGACCTCTGTCACAGATATAATCCAACAGTTATCAAGTCCACTACTTATCAGAATTATTGGTACAAAGGATGGAGCCAAAATTGGAGTTCTTTGTGTGAAATATGGGAGTGCCAAGGTTTCTTTAGCAACTATTGTTTTTAAAATAGACATGTGTGAAGTACTCATGATGATTGAATCTGTCATATAATTCATTCTCATATTTCACATTCCCTTTTTAGGAAAGAAAGAAGATCATCAAAGGATTGAAAGGGCATGTAGAAAAAACAGCTTATCATCAATATGGGTGTATGGTTAGTGATTTGACTCTCTAGCTATGTTTTGTTGCTCAGCTATCTATGTTTGGTTATCCTTTCATTTTTGGCATCGAAGTCTAGATCTTGCATAATGGGCACAAATAAAAAAAGATTTGGCCATCTGGAAATAGGTCAAAATGGGCTCACTTAAAACAATTCTTTAATTTAAAAATAGTTGTGAAATATTTGTGTTTACAAAACACTTGGAGTTAAAGTAAGGCTTACATGCTTGCCTAACATATTTATTATTTTTATGCCTCTACTGTTAGTTGAGCCATTCATGGCAAGTCTATTGACTCAATAGTTGCTTGCTTCCATGTGTAGTTGTCACTTGCTACTCTATTCTTTCTCTACTTGTTTAAAACTAATCCGTTTCAGATTATAAAAGTACCAATGAACTACCATTATCAGTGGAAGGGGATCATATTGCCCTTAACTTCTAATTCCTCACAACTTACCTTTCATTCAGAACTTAAAATTTGAATCTTTGTTCACTTAAAACTCTTAGGTGCTGGTTTCCATCCTTTCAGTTGTTGATGACACAAAACTGATAACAAAGGTGCGTTTGATTTTGATATTCTATCGAATAGTCATTGTTGCTCTACAATGAAACTTTTGTTTGATATTTAGCTTTTAAATTCTTCTCATTACAGGTTATCATTCGCGAGCTTCAATCAATTCTGAAGGAGCTTGTTATGGATAAGGTTTCTTCCCTCATACTTCACATATGATGTTTTTAAAGATTACAAAAGAGAAAACAATATAAACTCAAATAATAATAATATCCTGGAAATCCTTTATATGCAGCTGGGCAGTTAGCGTTCGTTTGTAATTTTTTTAGTACTCCTGCCTTAGCAAATTCAATCCCATCTATAAACCATGGCATAAAGACTATTTATTTTATGTTTTTATGATTTGGTTTATGATGTTTTTCTGCACATGGTTTTAAGTTCTGTTGTGTACTTCTGGATTTCACAGAATGGAAGACGTCCTTTACTCCAATTACTGCATCCCAATTGTTCACGCTATTTCAGTCCAGATGATCTTGCTTCTATGAGTTCATCTATTCCTTCTCTGTCTCTCAAGGTTTCTTTTGTTCCCATCTTTTCTGTCTTTTTGTACTTTAGCAATTCATTAATCACTTCATTCATATTGATTACTGTCAGGACCAGTCAGAAACAAGCTCTCCAGCAGAAACTTCCAAGGTTTCAATTGGTGACAATGATTCCAAGGAAGACATGGAAGTGGCAGTGCCTGAAGTTAACGAAGACAAAATTTCTATGGATGATTCTGACCTAGCTGAGAGTGGAAAAAAAGACCCATTGGTCAGAAGGCAAGAGCTATTGATCAACAGTGGACTTGCAGAGGTGGGTTTCTTTAGCTTTCATTCTAATAATTTAGTTATCCTTCCTTGTTTTACTTGTGTTTTATAGTGGTAGTGATGCTGATGTTTTCCTTTGTATTTTCCTTAACCTCTGGTTCCTGAACCGATTCGATTTTTTTAATGGGAAAGGTTTTTTACATATTACATTTTTTATTTTGGTCACATAATTACATTGATTTTGATCATATACAAACCTGAGATCAGGTCGATAACTTCTGAATTGTGAATTTGTGCTGGAAATAATGTGTGATTGTAATTTTCTATACAGAGTCTTCTTGATACATGTATTGAGAATGTAGGAGAACTGATACGGTCAAATTTTGGCAAAGAGGTCTTATATGAGGTAATAAAGATCACTATATTTAAATTTCACAATCTCAATTTGTTACCAAACATTGCCTTTTTTATAAAATCAATGGCACATGCAGGTTGCAACAGGGGGTTCTGGTGGCATACTGCATCCAACTTTGGATGATAAGATTAAATCTCTCCACAAAGCAATAGCATCTCTTGCAGCAGTGCCTAAGTCAGAAGATTCACAAGAGGAGCATGTCTTTGAAAATTTCTTTTCAAGTCGGACCATTAGAAAACTAATTTTGGACTGCCCTGACTTTGCTTCCATCTTATGGGAGGAGGCTTTAAAAGGGAAAAGTGAATTATGGGCCCCTGGTCACAGGTAGGTCTCATTTGCTTTTATCCTCCAATGGAATCAGGGTGCAGAGGACTAACTTCTTATGTTTTATTTTTTGTCTTGGCATTGTGATTGCAGCGGTAAGGTTATCTATGCATTTTTGGAATCACCAGACTCAAAGGTACAAAAGCTTGCAAAAAAAGAGCTGCAGCCTTTAATCGATAATGGAATTCTCAAGATCCCCAAGTCCAGAGAACAAGCAGCCCAATAATTTTCATTTATGCTGCACGGATAAAGAATCTCAAAAGGAGAGAATTGGTGCACAACATCAGTAGCTAATGCACGCCCAAATCATTCTCCAGAGGCTGTAATGGGTTTCTTTTCTGGATGTGTAGAAAATGAGTTATAAGGCATAAAACTAATGTTATCGAGAAAAACTAATGTTATCGAGAAAGCTGCTTTCATTGTAATTTTGACTACCTAAAAAAACTTCTCAATTACATTTACATCACCGGAAGTAGTGATCAAATTTTGCCCGTTTTAAATTGCAGCAATTTTCACAACTACTGTATCATATAGAATGCTACACACCTATTGTACCTTGTACGTGTTGTTGGCCTTGTGGTATTTGGCCGTTTTATTTATTTAACTACATTAGCCCATGTTTAAATTAATAATTTCTTCTTCTACCCTTGAAGGTTTGAACAGAGTCACACGTATATCATGACAAATTCAAAATGAAAGGTAATTAATGTTTTAAAGAAGCGAGAATATCACAATCATATTGCTTTAATTGAATTTAATGAAAATGTTTAAAAAGCTAATATCGTGATGAGACAAAAGCAAATTGGCTTGTAAACATACTCCTTGATTTGACCTCAAAAACAGGGGAGCTATGCTGGGCTCCTCCTTTTTGATTGTGGAGCATACTAGTCGTCTGCAAGTACCAAAATGTGGACGAATTCTTGTTAACAAGATCCCTCATATGAGGATAGCCTTGGTACAAGTAATCTGATGGATTGAAAACAGGTGTTTCTTTCTCAAATCTATGCAGTGACTTGCTCCTATTTAGATAACTAGTTGGATTGTAGAGTGGAGATTCTGTCCTTGACATTGAATTTACTCTCAAACAATTCTCAATCACCTTAGCCTCCTCCTTAAATCTCTCTCTCATATCCCTTATATTTCTCCATAGCTTAAAAGATCTTGACCTTGTGATAATATTCCATGCCTTGAAACCCAAACCGCCGGAATTTCCAGGAGCATTTCCTGATGTATATGGTATTCTTTTGCACTCAATGCAGAAATGCTTGTACCTCTCAAAGTCAAAAGCTTCTCTCTTTGCTGCATTTGTTAAACATCCATTTGCCTGAGGAAAAAATGCATTTTACTCAGCATTTGGTGGAAATTTATGCTATGAAAAGGATAGAATCACCAAAGAATGAATGCTTCATCGATTCATTGTTAAAAGGAAAATAAAATGAGAAACTAACCTCAGAAACAAGCTTGAAGGCAATTTCAGCTTTTGGATGTTTGTTCTTATCTGGGTGAAGTTGCAATGCTACAAACAAGAACCAAATTAAAAGAAAAAACTTGAGAATGCAGATTTCACATAACAGTAAAACCAGTTAAACATACCAAGTTTATGATATCTCTTGCGAATGGCATTAACCCCTGCATTTTCTTCCACCTATGAAAACCCAATATGAAGATATATAAATTATGAGAAAGAACTAACAAAAAAAATGCTACCTTGTTTGCACCAACGAGAAAAAGGTTGAAAAGTACTTACTCCAAGAATGCAATACCAATCAATGAAAGTTGCATTGGTTGGATTTGAAAGAATCCTATGAACACAAGATGCAGAACGTGTGGAAATGGAGCAAATTTCTAGTACCAACTTGGCCTTTGAATCTGATTCTTGTCCCATTTGAGAGTGTGATATGATATGATAGAATTATGAGAATGTGGAAGTGAAAGATAAAATGTGAAAATGGGTTTGAAATAGTGAATGTGATTTCTTTTGTTGGTTTTTAGAGGGCAGTAATAAACAAAAAAGGGGTTTAGCGGTTAAGAAAAAAGAGCAACCTTTGCGGAGGAGATTTTTGACACTGGACAAGTTGTTGTGGAACAAACAAATTTTTTATTAGAGAGATATAAAATTTGAGTTTTAATCCAACTAAAAACAATTTTTTATTTTTTATAATTAGATAAAACATATGAAGATAATCTTGTTGCAACCAACACTTAAAGTTATATTATTAGGCTGCAAATAGAACCATCCCAAGTAATTGTGAGAATTACATAAATTCATTATGCTGTTGTTTTCTTAAGAATTTGTAAAAGAATTAATAACCTAAGATGTTAATGTGTTTGTTGGACCGGTTTGTGTGACACTATGATTAAACCATTCACCGGTTCTTGTGGTTACTTTTTCAATAATTATCTCTCAAAATCTATTTCAAGTGTTACTTTGTTTTATGAGAGCATTGTGGAAAATTAGAAACCCATGTCACATTTATGAAAAGCAAACAAACACCCTCCATTTTTTGGTACATGAATGATGAAATCCTTTTTAATTAGAGGCCCATAACACATACTAATGTAGACGAAACGTGACGATTAATGGTTGAAAATATATGAAGGGATGTGGTTTTGAGAGAGTTTTGGGAGGTTGTGCCCTATTGTGGTAGGTAGATTGCAATATTATATTCGTCCTAATGTCCTATATCTTTAAATTCAAAGGGAAATTACCCGTGAATATGTGTTGGGAGCGTTTGTGAAGGGTGACCCACTCATATAATGCTGGGTTGAAGATAGGCTTAAAAAAAGTACTTTGGGTTGTTTAGAAAAATGATCAAATGGGTCCACACCTAGTTTAGTATTCATTTGTTCAAAGAATAATATGATTATCATTCTTTCTATAATTCATAATCGGACTTTATTACAATGCACTTGAGGACTCTTTGAAGTTTTAACTTGTTATAATTTACACATGAATTAGCATATAAGTTATAGTGTTTACCTACTAATGTTGTGTTAGATAATAATGTAATTAGATTTGACTCGTCATTAAAAGTAAATAAATTAAATAATCACAATGATTAATAAAGTAAATTAAAGATTTACATTATCCAAAATTTGTTTTTATAACAAAAAGTTTAAGCGAATTGAATCACGATGCTGATGAATTTGAGAAAGGCTCAAAACTCAAAAATTAATTTATAAACATAGTTACATATTACCCGTCTATAAAACCCCCACATAAGTTAAATACTTAATAACTGGATGAATTAACCTGTACATAATTTATTTTAATTATTCATTGATAAAAAATGTAATGTTAATTATTCATTACAAAAATACACATATAATCGTTTAAGTTTAACTCAATTTTCGTTTAAATCTTTTAAGATGATTTTATTTGGATTTGATCTTTTAAGTTATATTATATTTGTATGGGTAGTCTTTTATCTCAAATTTGACAACAATTAATTTAATCAAAAACTTTTGAATATATGAAACTCTACCGAATGCTGCAACAATATATTTCTTATACTAATCCTTTAGAAAAATTCATCAAATCTTATAATCGAGATATATTTTTTGATTTTCTCTACAACAATTTAAACCCACATATAGCTTTAAAAACGAGATAATAAAGGTCTATCTACATAATCAATGTATTTAACTTCTTTCAATTACAAAGTAACTTGGATAATCAATTTGTTGCGATGTTTTAATTAGATCTTAACATTTCATAATAGTAGTTTGAGAAATTTTTTAAACTTAACGGACTGTATACGTAATTTAATATATTTTAAAATTTAATAGTGCAAACAAATGTAATTTAAAAAAACTAAATAAAAAATAAATAAACTTAAAAGATTTAAACAAAAATTGAATTGTACTTAATAAAGGACATTTTTAAATTCTTTATTTATTTATAAAAAATGATAATTTTCACTATTTGTTCAAGAGGTGGCAGTAATAAATTCTCAGCCATAGATGCGAATATCTTGCAAATAAAGGGTTCCTTTCCTTCACTATCACTTGTTTGTTGGGTCTTAGGTGAAAATGTAACAACTATGAGTTAAATGACTTTGAGAGGAAAATTTGTTTTTCCCGAAGCCTTCAAGTTGGTCTTAGCCTTCAATTCTCAACAGTTTAAAAGCTTTTTCTATTTCCCAAATTGGAACAAGTGGTTTTCTCCTCACCAGTTTTTAGTTGGAGCAAACTATAGATTCCTTTCCAGTCAAGGTTTTTGTAGAGAACTATTGAAGCAATTTATTTAGGTAGTTTATTTTTTCCACTCTAATGTTGTTAAAAACTGCAAAATACATATTAAGATTAGTCAATTTTAGACATATATTTTGTACTTTTAGATTAGCTAATTCAAACACATATTAGTGGTTTTTAAAAATATTGAAAAATGAGATAAAAAGTTGCCATTTATTTATTGAACGCTCTACTCTATAGTTATTGAAAGAAATATGACCCAAATTAATCATTGGTAACTGAAACTTTGTTTAGAGTTTAGTAACGGATTTGAACCCTCTCCTTTTTTTTCTTTCTTTTTTTTCTTTCATGTTCAAAGAGAGATAACACAACAATCATTTTGATGAATTTTATACACAAAAACAAAAATGAATAAAAAATAGATTGTGTGTCTATCTTCTCCAAACATGAGGGAGAAAAAGAGAGAAAAAAAAATGAAATGAACCAAATCCTTTAGTAAGTGCATCCAATGTAGGTTTTGTTTTTGCATGGGGACCAATTCCAATAGGCTAAGTTGGTGTACTAATATACTCCCTTCTTCTCAAAATATTCATCTCAATTGATCATTTTACACAAATTAAGAAAATATGATAAATGAATGAACGAGAAAGACGATTATATTAAACTACCTATATCAACTATTGATTTATTTTCATTATCATAAATGCAAAGTGAAAAATAGACATTTAAAGTTGCATTGGAAAAAAACAAGTATTAGTGATGCACACAACATTAATTATCTCAATTGCTAGTACTCCCTCTTGTCATTATTATAAACAAAAAAAAAATCTTAAATTTATACTTCTTTCTTTTTTACTTCAATATTTATTCACACGATTAAACGTGGAACTTGGACGAGTACCCACTTTGCCACCACATATCCTCCCTTTCTCTAAAGTCTCACATTTCTTCGCATAATCTTGGTTCAATGTGGAATTCATCCTCTCTTCAAAAGAATGCCACAATACACCATGCAATGCTTCTCTTCCTCATTGATTGCAACATTTGCTTTGATATTGTTGTTGGAAAATCGATGAAAAGAAAGTCTACACATACAAGCAGAAGCACACTCACACAAGAAACAAAAAAATAACAAAAGACAGGTCACAAATTTATTGTAATTTAGCACTTCATGCATAATCCATAACTTCACAACAAAATATTTCGTTATTCATCTCGTAAGTTTACAAAGAAAAAATTGCAAACTATTTCATACAATTTTTGAACAAAAAACTATAAATTCCACACAAACTTTGCACGAAAAAACGACAAACTGTCAAATGACTAGAGTTATTGTTGTGAATAAAACTCAAATTAACTCTTCATATTTTATTTTCTTTGCTTTTTTTACATTATCCAATGTAAGACTTGAATAGTAACCACTTTAACGTGAAAAAAAAAATGGTAACATTATTTTGAAGTTTGAATTTAAAATACTTAAAAAAGAATTATGTAATAGTGAGATAAATTATTAATCAAAGTGACATTATGAATCAAATTAATTGTCTTATATGAAATTAAATGCTATCTGTTAATATTATAATGTCAAACTTTTACCGTTAACCCAACACATATTTGAAAACCTATGGAAAACATAAAAAGGAATTGAACAAAATAATAAGAGATAAATAATGATCATCACCGCACCGATATTGTTAAGTATATTAATTAGACCAACAATACTATTCCAAAAAGAAAAACTTGATTTCAGTAAAATAAAAAAAAACTTTGCTTAATTAGCATTCATTTAAAAGGAAAAGACTTTGAATATAATATATAAATCGCGTGACAATTCACTTTTCTAAATTTGGAGATTAAGTCCTATTTTCAAAATGCAATTTTTCTATACATAATTTATTTGACTGGTTCTATACATAAATAATTTTAACAAAGTTCATAATTCCGTAATTTTATTAATTTGTGTTTTTCTTAATTCAGTGATGATAATGATTAAAATTAATTATCATGTATGAATCGAATAATAATACAGTCATAGGTACATTCAACATTGACGAAAGTTTTACAAGAATTAAAAAAATTGTTAGAGCCCCTCCAGTAGGGGAGGCTTCCAAAAATTGACGTCAAGGAGCCTTTAACCAAAGTAGGGCAGGCATCACAAGCGCACATAGAAAGTGTGTTCGTAATAATAGGTGTTGGCACAACTCACCGTCTCTAAACGATCATTAGCGAGTTGCCTTTCACCCCCTGACAGGACAGGTTAAGTTTTTCAGCCTATGATTGGTTTATTTATAAGCATCTTCCCTCATTTTATTTGTTGATGCATCCGATGTGGGACTTGCAGAAAACCTTTCACTTCTTTTTTCTTTATACACTCTTTTTTATTACATCATTTTTTTCATGTAAACCACAAATTTCACTTTTTTGTTAGTGCTTTAAACTATGACTGGCGTTGTATTCTCCCATCCTAACATAATATAAGACCTCAATGTTGGCAAGTGGAAAAACAACCAGAAAACATATATATGCCTTAATTTTAATCCTCAAATTACTTTTAACTTTACTCTCTACACCCTGAGGCCCCCAAGCAAGAGGACCTTTTGTTTGATTAATGATCTGAAAATATATGTAGTGAAAATAAAATGAGGCAGACTTTTTGATGACTAGCTTTGGTTTATCTATCATCACAATACAAATACTGCATAATTACAATCAATAGGAAAGTTCACAATGTTTGAATCTATACATAATTTTCTTTTCATGCTAGGCTGCTGCACTTTGCAGCGACCGTAGATATCCATACACATCAATATTGGACGCATATACGATTCGTGAAAATAATGCACTTGTCACTGTTTCACACATCGAAAGTACACGAGGATTATCAAATTCAGAAATGGAAAACTCCACAGGCCAGAGCTTTGGTGACAACTGACAAGTGTATCGACTATTGGATATAATCAACCGCCATAACGTGTTTTTAAAGATTCAGGAGGTTCTTCTTCCATGATGCTTGTGCCCATTTTCTCAAAGTACTGGCGTATTGTTGTTTTGCGATCAGCAAGGAAGGTATGATCCAAGAAGTTATTGTATGCTTCATCACCGAGGCTTTTTGCAGCTAGGACACTGCAACAATTCATTAATACCATTAGCTAATTGTTCCAAATACTTGTTCAGATTATGTTAGTCATATGCTAATACATTAAAATCATTCTTCTGATGTTAAAAACGATGGCTTACAACAATTGTTCCAGTTTCCAAGCCAAAAATAAAGCTTGGAATATCTACATGAATCATATAGTTCTGTGGCAGATAATTGAGATATTTAATCCTCTTTTGCAAATTAAGGACTTAACAACAATCAAGTCCTTGCACACTACTTCCAAATTACTATCACAAAGCTAAATCATGAAAAACACAATGAGTAGATACTAATTATGAAGAATAATCATATTCACAGTTGATTGCAATTAAATGAACTCTCACAAGCCTTAGAAAAATGTTTGTGTGCAAATCCATAGAAGGTACATCTTGAAGTAGTTTGCAATGGCAGTGATCACAGATTCAGAGATGTTCAAACACCTTGTAACATATCCATGTTAATATATTTTCACTTACATTTTAGAAATAATAATATATAAGTAAATTGTACCTCAAAATCTGATTCAAATGAAAATATAGCTTATGAACATAGTTTAAGACACTTTTTTAGAAAGTAAACATATATCATCAACCCCCAAACATAAATAATATAAACCTCACAAGCATTGACTTTAGTATTATTAATTGAAATTTAAAAGACTACAAGTACAAACCAGTGTCGAAGATAAACACGGCATGGTAAAACGTCATCCCGCCAAATCTTATGGATATTACATTCTCCATATTGTTGAAAATATATTTCCCTTCCCTCTGCCAAAAAAGAATAAAACACACAAAAGGTGCAGCTGTAAGGTATTACTATAGTAGTTTATAAACTGTTCTAATTCTAACAACAGATTGGAAATGAAATGAATGCTATGATGATATACTAATATGCTTGCAAATTTGTGGGCTTATGTTTTGACTTGTGTCAATAATAAAAAAGAACCAAAATAATCCCACTTATGTCAATTTATAAGCAGAAAATGTTTGGAATCAGTTGTGAAAGTGAAGAAGCATGTCTTTCATTAAGTCAATTACTGGTTCATACTAGAAATAGATTAAGGATGACACAAACTAGTAAGTTAGTTGGAACATTACCACTGCATTTAAATTTAAAGAATTCCTCATCAGTGTAAGATGCACAAAGGACCTGCGTTGATGACACCAAGTTACAATCAAACAAATAACATCGTCAAACTATTAGCAGAAAAAGCTCTTTACTTAATAAGTTATGAAGAGGAAGATAACTACAAATGAATTTAACATTTGAATTAGCATAACATACTGCTGGATTGGTAAAGGGCTTCCCATCTAATGTTTCAGGAACAACCTACAAGAGACAATATTAACAATTATAAAATTAAGTTGGAACTCTGATATCAAATTATCAGTTATCAAATACGATCACATTTCCTATTTCCTATTATGATTTTAAATTGCGGTCTACAACCGTAATTACGGCCTCAATATTGTAGATTTTGAACGCGTCCGGAATATAAAGCACGTTGGCCACAATTGCTTGCATTTTTCCACGATATTAAGGTTTACAACTTAACTGTCACCGCAATTTAAAACCACAATCACCAGGAAAGACTAAAAAAAAATACAACTTACAGCTAAAAAGCGATATTCGCGCTCTCTTTCAATAAAGGCGGGAATCTGTATTCATAATTAATTGGATAAAAATAAAAACAATCGATCAATAAAAAAATCACTATTATTAACTTTTTTTGCAAAGAATCTGGTGAGGAAACTCAGAGAGTAACAATACCTGAGTTTTGTGAATATCAAAAACAGTAACAATAATGGTTTCACCTTGACAAGGTTCAACAGAGAGGCCAGCAATTTCCTGTAAAGAAAATACATAGATCCAAAAATGGAAGCATTTAATTCAAATAATAATATAAAGAAGAAGGAGGGAAAAGAGTGGTAGTACCTGAGTTTTGAGGTTGGCGATTTGATGAGTGAAAAAGAAGGATCCAACGATGGAGAAGAGACGGCGGAAACCGGATAATCTGGCGGTTCGGAAGTTAGTTAGTTGGGGAAAGGTGCTTCTGGCACTTTTCTCTGTAGGTGTGTGTGTAAAAAAGGTTAGTTAAGAGAGTGATGATGGAATAGAAATAGAATGGTTAGTTAGTTAGTTACCGGAGAGGAGAGAGCCGTAACCGCATATAGAGATATAACCGTCTACGTGAGTTGATAGGGAGGCTAGAGCCAAGGCCTCCTCCAAAATATCAGGGGATACGCCCATCACAACAATTCAATCTTATTGGTACGCACGCACTTTTTCTAATTCACAATACAGACTCTGTCCACCCAATTATTCAGCTCCCCTTTTATTTATTTCCTTTTCCCCCTTACAACGTCACATGTATTCATAGGGGTATGTGCAGCGAATATTTTTATCCTAAATAAATCATTCAATGAATCTTCAATTTTCTAAGTCAAAAAAACATCTTCAACTATCATACACGCCATTCATTCATCGTTCTATTGGCTGGATGCTCATAATCGTTTTTTTAAAATGCCAAAGAAAAAATATTATATTATATTGGAGATTTGCATAAAATTAGATAATTTTGAGGGTGAAAGAGCATCTTCCTTTTTATTAATACCATTTATTTATGAATTAATATATAGAAAAATTAATAAAATGCAATAAAAAAACACAAAAATATAATATATAAATTAATGTAATTTAGGTGCGTGCGTGTAAACATTTACATTTTAAATAGTTGTCTCAAGACTATAGATGCCATTTTTATTAATGTATAAGTTTATACTACAAAACTGTGACTTATATAAGGAAGCAATAATAAACCCAGCATACTTAAATCTTAATCAACAACAAGTTTAGTGTGAAAGAAGAGACAAATTGCTGACATATCATCCATGGCAATACCACTTTTCTTTCGTTTCCATTCACGCATAGCATATTTAACAAGTCTTTGACCTGCTTTTTCTTTATGTGGCGTTGTTGAAACAATCTTCACTGCCTCTTGGTTCGATACAACATCCCACACCTGAAAAATAACCAAATACTAATTCATTGCTTAAAACATTTAAAGTGACATAACTTGTTTTATTTACAATATGCACAAGTGACACGTTCAATCTAATAATTCCATTAATTAAATATAAAATACACATACCCCATCTGTTGCTAAGATGATAAATTGGTCTCTAGTGGTAAGTTTTGTATGTGTCACATCTGGCACAGAGATTAAACCAAAGTCTTTCATACAATAGTCACCAAAAGCTCTAGATATTGCTAATCCTGGTGTTTTACCGTTAGGCATCCACACTCTGTATACTCCTGGTTCATCTTTCATGCAAAATACTCGCCCTTTGGATTGTTTTATGCGCTCTGCCTCCTCTAAAATTCGACAAAATCAATACTCAAATTAATTACATTTATTGAACATATACAACTACTAGAGAAGAGAGAGATATAAATCTCACTTGGTAAATTTGGTTTGAAATCAGTGGTAAGCTGAAGTGGAAATAATGTGCCATCCTCTGAAGTTGTTGCTAAGACAACTCTCGAATCACCCACATTTGCTATAATAAGGTTTTCTCCCTGAAATGTTAATAATAAATACTTCAGATTTAAAATTTTTACACATATATTATAAAAAGATAATTAAAATTATATTAAAAATTGTAAATAATATTTATTTTGAGACAATTTTTTATAGATAAAATCTATTGTAAGACGGATGGAGTTTGCAATTATTCTGCTCTTGAGATGATGAAATTGACCATGTTGTAAATTTATAAATAAAAAATAAAAAATTGACCATGTTGCAGCAATAATTGAAAATTGATCATGTCGTAGGAACAAAAATTTAAAGATTGAGATATATTAATAAAGTGAAAATAACAAATTAAATGAATATAGATATGAGATATCTAACCTGTTTGATAATTGTCAAAGCTGTAGTGCCACTTCGAAAGGAATCAAACCCAGTGTGCTGCTTCAGATCTTGGTCAACTGCAGCATAAGTCTTTATGTAAGATTGTTTCCATAGGTCCAATCCATGTATATTTTTGTCTGCTTCCATCTTAAAATCTAGGTTAGTTGATGTACCAGCTACACTTTCCTGCCAATTGCATAGCAAAAAGGCTGGTACTAATTTCCTTACCCTTTTGGCTACAAAGTGTCCCCAAGCACCATGCCCATCATAAACTCCACAAAACATCATGTCTTGTTGCCCACCAAATTCCTACCACCAACAAATTAATTACATCATTATAATAACACTCTAATTAAATTAAGTGTTTATGTCTAAGTTAATTATAGAATAAAAAATTAAATAAAGTTAAATTATTTTCATATCAATTATAAGTTATTTTTATATACTTCATTTTCATAATGTTTCGTAAATATTCTCACATTTATTTACGTCAATAAATAATTTTAAATAAGTGATGGCATGATACATAATTGCATACCTCCCAAACCATAAGACAATCCTGGTTGACTCCTTTTTGGCCCCTATTAGTAAACACAGAAACAAAACCGTTGTCCTTGTTGGACTTAACAACCCCAGAAGATTTCAACAACAATTCATTCTTCCTTGCTTCTTTTGCTAATTCTTCTATAGCTTTTCTTGCATCATCCTTTGGAAAATTCTTCTCTTTCTTGATCGACACGCTTTTCGCCAAACCGTTGACAAAAGATGGGAAATGAACCATGATAACTGCATACCAATCATAGTTGTAAAATTTTACATACTTAATTAACACAATTATAATTTTCTATAAATTCATGTCCACTGAAAAAAAAAAAAAACTCTACCTTAGTAAAGGAAACAGGTTATTTATTTTTGCTTGAGTTTTGCAATCACCACCAGCAAATCCTATAGTCACACTCACACGAACCGAGAAATCAATATGCTAATTGCTTAATACTATGTTATATACTCAGTTTATTGAAGTGCAATTCGTTATTGCAATTGTATAGTTGTAATGTAGTGTGTGATCCTCATCTTTGCTATGGTCACCAATCACCATAAAATAATGAACAGGTGGAGATGTTGGACAATGAAAGGTGGTTAATCTGTCACAATTTGACTCCCAATTATGGGTCTTATGAAAAAATGATAAATGAAAAATTAAAGAAAATGACTATGTTAATGAATTATCTTTAATAATTATTAGTGTATTTTTATTGTCATATACAGAGTGAATTAATAATTTAAAAGTAATGCATATAATATTAATTAAAAATTACAATTTGATAAAAAAAAAAAAAAAATTGAAACAAGGTGACACTATTTTTAGGATATAATATTATTTTCTGTGGTTGCTATTATGGAAAAGAGGGACTAGCAATGCATAGTGTATATCTTGATTTCGACAAATTAGAATTTGCATCTGCTTAGTAACAATTTGTACCAAGTAGAGTATTTCATGAATTCAACAGCTAATGAATAAAAAATTAATGATAAAAAAGTACGAGGTCGGTGATTAACAACTACTATATAGAAAGTTGACAATTACATAATGAATTAAATAACTTGGTTATATTGATACAATTCGATTGTAGTTTGTGGTTCGCTTTAAATAAAGTGATCATCAATCTTTTTTTAGTTTATCCTTTTCTTTTTTTCAATTTTTTAATTAGTAGTTAATATCGTCAATATTTTGATTGATGATCTTTTTACTATATAAGAAAAATACAATCCTAATAAAATAGAACTAAGAGAAAAGTAAAATCTAACTAATAATTATTTTAATAAACATTTTGATTAATGATTAAATAGATAGAATGAACATTTTAACGATGAGACCTAATCCATTGAGATAATTTTAATAAAAAAATACTAATAAGTGTCCTAAATACCTAAAAATATAAATATTACAAAAGTACATTATAAAGATTATATATATATATATATATATATATATAACTTCTAAAAAAATTAAAATTTATTCTTTTTAATATAAAATTTATATTTTTATATCCTTAACTAATCGCTCTATAATCCCATGATAGCATCATCCTTTTAATAAAACATCCAAGTGAATATACCAAACACTAGGCTAGCGCTCGGCCAGTTGTTTTAATAGAGTCCTAATTAATAGGATGATTACGATAAAAGAACACGTCAAAACGTGTAGGATTTGTAAAAGAAAAAAAGTGATCATTTGTGAAATTATATTATCTTTTGTTTCTTGTTCTTTTTCAATATTTTATACAAAACTTTAGAAACTAAAGATAAATTAAAATATTATCATATGTTTATCAAACTCTTTACAACTTGTATGGTGATAATATTGTTTTTATCAAACTCTTTATAATTTATTTGGTGATCAGAACATGATAAAAACAAATAGGATAAAAGAGTTGGATTATAATATAATAAAATATGAATATGATAAAGTTTTAATTCTATATATGTTTGGTAGGCATCTAATAAGAAACTAGATATCATATATTATTTTATTATATATTTTAGATAAATCAAATAATGACATTACATATTATACGAAAATGACAATATTAACATTATAATAAAATTATACATGCCTTTTAAAGATATCTTTTAATGATCACATTAATTTAGGTTAATATATATTATAGTCAAATTTGTATGTTTAAATTATATTTTATAAGTGTAAAATAAAAAAAAAATCTTATTTTATCTTATTAATTTCTAATCCAACCTACACTTTATTATAAAATTTTAACTAGAGAGATATCATAAAATAGTTATATGAATATCTTGTCATAATCTATTGATTCTTCATACCACCAATCAAGTCGTTAACATATTAATCTCAATATTATTCAGATCATCAAAAGAACCTTAAATGTATTTTTTTTTTGTCGCAATTTATAAAGTTTTCTACTGTCACCCCCCACCTATACCTCCCACATCTCAATACACTTAAAAAAAAAACTATTTTATGCATTTTACTATATACAAAAATAGGAAATTCCACAATAAAAAATTTTCTAAAAAAGAAATTTAAGAAATTTAGATATTTTTGAAATAGGAAATTTCAAAAAAATAATGTCATTATTTTGAAACAAAATTTATATTTCAAAAATTTAGGTAAAATTTCAAATGTTCGAATGAAAGTTTCGAAATGTAAAATTACGTTTCAAAAATTTAGTTTCCGAAACTTTAAAAAAAAATCCATGTTTTGAAATTTTGAAAGTTTCGAAACTTTGTATTTCGAAAGTTTTGTTAAAGGCGAAAGCTTAGAAAATATTTTATAAAAATTCAATAAATTATATTTTGAAAAATACAAATTAGGTCAAAATTTCAAAATTAAAACTCATTTTGTATTTAAAAATTTTATAATCAACCAAAATTCGAAATTTTGAATTTTTTTAATATTTTTTACTAAAGTTCTAAACGTGTGAGTAAAAAGAAAAAAAATTCAATGACGAAAATCTAAAAAAAAAAGGCTCAGAATGATGCTATGCCGATAATTTTGCACCGTGCTGATTATACGTTTAGGCCCAGAAGCCCAACCCTGTGTTTGAAATAACGAGATACATTCCACAATTACCAAATCTCTTTACAATTTCTGTTTGTTTTTTGCTTCTCTTCTCCAGTTGAAAATAACAAAACCAAAACACTTTTACATTTAGTTGCGTGAGATTCACGATGATGATGATCGCTGACACCGTCACAGTCACCGCCGCTAAAACTCTCGGCGTCCTCCGTGGCTATCAATTTTCCTTAACCGATTCATGTTCCGATCAGATCTCCGCGATGATTCATCCTTGCGATGCAGTGGCTCCGCCGCCGGTGAAGCCTAGCACACACAGGATACCTCGTCGGACTCTTACCCGAAGAAAACGACGAACCAGACGCAGGTTATCGGACGATGATTCCGGAGGTGAGGGATTATTCTTCGGTGACGGCGGCGACGGTGCTTTTGGAGGCGGAGGTGGAGGTGGAGGTTTCGGTGGTGGTGGTGGTGGTGGTGATTGGAATTTCAATAGATTTGGAGATGGACATAATTGGGACGAGCCTTCGTCTTCGCTGCCGGATCCTGCTTTTGATTTTGTGTATCAAGTGTTGTCTTGGATTATGCTATCGAATTGTTTGCATTATGCGTTGAAGAAGATTGTTAGAATTATTGTTGATTCTGATAGGGAAAAGGTTCCAACCAGATTGGCTCCAATTTGCTGACATCATGATTGGTACCTTTCTCATCCATTCATCACACTTCAAAGAATCACATCGATGCTTGTTGGCTTCTGATTGCTCATTGCAGAATTCCTTTTATTTTTATTTTATTTTATTTAAATTGGGAAATCGCTGTAAATAATATGTTGTACATAATTTATCATCTAATAACTAATAATTTAATATCTTATTCTACTGTAACATACTTGGTGGTTTGGGTAATATATAGTTTACTGGAAGCAATATGATTCTATGTTGAATTATTGATCATTACTACATGAATTTGGGTTTGTTAGTATATGTATTGCGTGCAAGGCATTCTCTTTTCCTGTCATATGTTTGAGAGAATAACACCTAAGAGAGGAAATAGATTTTTGGAGCCATTACTTTGAGTTATTTCTTATCATATGTTTGAGAGAATAATACCAAAGAGAAAAGAGATTTTTGGGATTTCCTAGGAAACAGGTTCTCAATCATTCTTTTGTCAATAGATGTTGTTCCTTGGAGTTTTTTTGTGCTATTTTTAGTGTTGTTCCTTTTCTTTAGCTCTATGTATAAGGGCAGATATTGCCATAACTAGTTTTTAGTTTGGTTGTGTTATGGGGCTATAGACCCTATTGCTCTCCAAAAAAAGGGTTCTCAATCATCTTACTCAAGTTGACATTACTCTTCGACATCTTTTTTCTTCTGCTGTTTCAATGTCAATACCAGTGTGTGTGCTGTAAAATTTCTATTTTGTTTTGATGTTTCATTTTCATGTTCTACTCTCTGGTGTTTTGCTGGTTTCAATAGTATGTGTTCAAAATTATGTATGTGATTCTTTTTTTGTATGATCGAAGCCACAGTATGGGCATTCATTGTGTCTTTTGTTCTGTTCAATGATTTATTTGAAGAGCTTGGATTGAGATGTGTTATTTTTAAGGTTGCTGACAAATGTTTCTTGTTGACTTGTGTCAAAAAGAGTGCATTTTGGCTCATTTTACTAGGTTGATCTCTCTCGAGTACCATGTTAGGAAGATATGATATCTTTTTTAAGTCTTGAACATTCGACGGCAGCAAAAAATTTATAAGTATTACCTTTGTAACAAATGTAAAGATTCTAGTTTCTAGATATGATTTTAGCTGAAACTTACCGGGGAAAAACGGTGAAATTGGTTGGCATGAGTTGAGGAAGTTATTTCACTGTGTATATTGTCTGACCAAAATGTTACCCTCCAAACATGGTGAATTGCTGATTACTTCCTTTCTTTCTGTGGTGTCTCTCTCTAATCTTTAGTATCCTTTTTCTTTCCACTTAATCTAGAAAATTAATTTTGCTTTGCCCATTTTTTATAATTTTTAAGAAAACAATATTTTTTTTCCTTCTAATCTGACCAAAATGTTACCCTCCTTCCCTACTAGAAAGTAGCAATTTACAAAGAAATGTATATTGACTTAAATACATCAAAACAAACATATACTCGAGTCCTTGACCCAATAAAAAACAAACATGTATTGTAACATTTAAAACTGTGGTGCAAAATTTGCAAAAATAATTAAATTAGTTGATATTTTTTTTTAAAATTTAAGGACTAAATTGCTATTTCACAAATTTGAGATTAAATTGATCAACCATTACAATTTTAAAGACTAAAATGTTTATTTTATGTTTGATTTTCGGTTAGAGATATTTGTAGATGTTATTTTTCCTTCAAACTTTGATCTAAATCATTATCCTTTGTAGTCTCACATGATAAAAGTAAGAGTAATATGTTTGAACACCAAAACTCAAACACCGACAAAATACAACTAAAGTCAATGTTAATTTGATATGAAGAGAGAGAAAATAGTAATATAAAAATCATAATTGTATTCAAATACGAAGTCCAACTATCTTTTCTCTAAAAATAATGAAGAGAATAGAGTACAAATCTGCATGGAAAACAATTAATTTTGTTGGAATGTACACATCTAAACAGTATTAATATTTTTTTTTTCGGTGATTGATCATCCAACCACCATGTTTGCTCATTTTTCAAATTTTTTATTGGATCTTAATTTTCAATATTGTAAAATTGAGTAAAATATATTACCGAATTTTAACTTCTGACGATGTATTTGAGATAGAGTGAACAAACCTTCAAGTTTCTCCCCATTTTTTGTCACGTAAGTCCAAGTTGAGTTAGGTTGGTCCAAATATAAGCATTAGGCAAGCAAGCATCCCACCAACCTAAATCCTCTACTCAAGTCAGAATCTATGGCCTCACATCTATTTCGATACCTAATAAAAATAAAAGTTATAATATGTGACTATCTTTCAAATTTTGTACATAGCAAAGCACCACAAATTTTAGGCCTCACCTTACCTATTGAATATTCAACAAGGATGTGTTAAGTAATGTGTCCGTGTACTAAAAATGAATCGAATTTGTACTCTCCTAACCTTTTAAACAAGTATATACCAATCCAACCCCAAAATTTGTAGCCACTGTCAGTTGATCCATGCTTAATGAAATCCCAAAATCATTCCTAGCTTTATTAGAAAGCTACACGGCAGTCCAATAATAGAGGTGATGAAAATGGTTCCTTCCTTCATGACTTCTTTGCTTGCATTCTCTCTCTTCTCCCCTGCCTACTTTCTTCTCTTTCTCTTCCCCCATTTGCCTTCAGCTTCCACCCTACTCTCGAACTTACACCAGTTTTGGTACATTCATGTATGTGAAATCATGGTAGCATTACAAACTCACTTGATCAGACGGTTATAAAACTTAGTGCACAATAGAGCACCTATAGCGATGGTCCAACTTTCATTCACCAATAACAAATATGTTTCTAAACAATTTAAATGAATCACAGCACACAGTCACAGAAAGAATATGGCAATCAATATTGAGTTCAAATCTGGGTGAAGGGAGCAAGAATATTATGTTCAAGACAAGGCAGAATTAGAAAAAGCCATACATCGAAAATCATATGAAGGGTGACAGCAATCAAAGGCAGTCCATACATATTATATCACCCCCTAACTATGACGAGGAGGAAATTTGGGGCGGTCGGTATACATCGTTATAATGAAAGGAAAAAACGAACAATTTTTTCTCCTAATCAGCCATTTTAGCCAACCGGTGAACAGTACTTCTAGCAACCTTATTAATAGGATCAATCTTCAGCACACTTCTCAGGTCTTCAGCACCAAGTCTGTACTTTTCCATACTCTCGTACAAGAGAGCACGCTGAACAAGGACAGATACATTGTTTTCATCGTTTCCAAGAATCTGCACAACATAATGCAGACCATTTACATTACTCTTCTCAAAATTACATAGTGAATTAGTGATCAAGAAAACAGCGCAAATGCATTCATGATAAACAAAACCAAAATATGGAACAGGACTTATTGGGAGCGAAAATAACTCATGGACTAGCTATCCATCACAATCTTTCAAACTTCAATTACTGAATTGATTACACATGTTACCCAGGGTGTCAACAAAGATAAATGTAAAGACAATGAGGAAATCTAAATCCAACAACAATTACTGATACATGGAGCTAATGAGCTATGAAGCACTGGTGTTTGCATTCCCTTCATGCTAGGATATGTAGCATTGTACACATCCAAGACCAATACACTTAGACACTTATCATACCTGGGAAATATCAAAAGCCCAAACACACAATGTACTAATTGGATTTTTTTTTTTTGGAATTGCAATTATATATTTATAATGTTATATGAATTTTTTTGATTCATATCCAAATACACATCCAGATATAGTGTATTCTACATTTTTCAAGAAAAGTTGTTTCACTAAATTGGATACCATAAGTATCTGATAGTTTGATATACATAATGTAGTTGTTAGAAACTAATTTTGACAAGGAGATATCATATAGTTTTTAGAAACTAATTCTGAAATTTCAAGAATCATCCATCATGATGCATGTCTAAAAATAGGGCACTACACTAATTAGAAATTACCTCCTTAAGGCATTATGGGTGCGTTTGGAAGAGCTTATTTACAAACTACAACATAATTTGGCTTATTTTATGGCATAAACACCTGCGTGAGTGCTTGAGAGAATTTATGGAAACAACTTATGTCATGTTCATAAACTTTTTCAAGCTTATTTCAACAAGTTCTCCATGATAACTCATCAAAACAACTTATAGATTTCTTTAAAAAAAATTACAGCTTATATATAAACAATTTAACCACATTCATCTTTAGTTATAAAATAACTTGTACATAAACACTTAAATCAAATTATTTACCAAAATGCACCCTATGTACATATTCAAGTATGTCACCAATGTCGAACTTTTCTAAGACTTCTTTTAAGTCAGGTGTTGGATGAGTTGCAAAAACAAGACCCAAAATGATACTAATTCGAAGTTGCTTTTCATTTCCTAGCTAGTTACTCCTAATATTTTCAACCAAACCCTGCTTTTTATCTCCTCTCTTTACAGTCTCCAGCTTTATAGCAAATGCAAATCCTTGACATAACATATACTTCAGCACGCACTTCCGCCCTTCGGGCACATCTTTTAATTTATCCAACAATTAGATCTTAATTACATGGCTGGTAATTAGTGATTGAACTACTCAACATTACCAATTTACCATATAAAGTTCTATGTCCAGTAGAAATTCAATAATATATATCATTCATGTCTAAAAAGGACTGTTACTAGCAATTAATAAGATATTAAAGTATACCTTGGTACAATCCGCCACTGCTTTTTTATACTCTCCAACTTCTTTATAACAAGAAGCTCTGCAAGATAAAACCTCCACCGTGCCAGCATCATCTCCAGCTTTCTCCAAAAGAATGAGAGCCCATGAAAGCCACTTAATAGCATCAGCAAATTGTCCTTGCTTGTAATTATCCATCCCTTTGCCTTTGGCAGCAGAACCTGATACACCAGCAGGAGGAGGTGGCAACCCATCAAGCTCAGTAGTTGTGCCACCAACATCATGGTTTCCACCTCCAAACTCAGTACCCCAATCATCAATTTCAGAAGAGGCTGCAGCAGCAGTACCACCACCACCACCAGATGAGGCAGTAGTGGAAGATGTGAAAAACATGTCCATTGGATCGCCACCACCTGAAGATTGAACTGGTGTCTGATTTGAAGCCGATGATCCGATAAAATCAACATCAATTCCAACACTACCACTTGATGGAAATGAAGTAGAGCTTGGTTTTGAAGCATTCTGGAAATCTCCAAAACCATCATCTTCTGAATCAATCTTTTGAGGTTTAGCAGCTGAATTAATACTAGAAGATTGCTTTGATCCAAAACCAGCTAATGAACTAAACGGATCTTTATTATTAGAACCAATTCCAACACCAACACCGACACCGCCGCCACTTCTAATCGAAGGACCTCCAAGGTTGGGACTTTTATTAGCATTCAAATTAAAACTCCCAGAAGATGATCCCCAAGTAGAACCACTTTGTGGAGTGTTAACATTTTTAGGCAAAGAATTAGCCATGTTTGACATTGAAAAGGAAGAATTTTTAGGTGTTGGAGTTGCATTTTTCAAAGGGACATTATTATTAGAAGAAGAAGAACCTTGCCCCAAAGCAGAGGTTACCAAATCCCCAAAAAGATTAGGGTTTTTATTAACAATTCCAATGCTGGGACCCGAAGGTTGAGTTGATCCCCAACTCTTACCGAATATGTCACCAACCATTGACGGAGGTGCACCCGGTAACCCGGCCGGAGTTTGAACGGGTTGATGGGTCCATGTGGTTTTCTTGGGTTGAGCCGATGAATACGAAGAAGAATTAGAATAGGATGGGGGATTGGGGTTTTTCTGATCTTTTAGGGATTTGGATCGATCGGATCCGATCCCGAGACCAAGATCAAAATTGAAGTTGTTGAGAGAAACGGAGGATGATTTTTGAGGGTTGGATTTGCCGTAATTGGAATTCATCTCTGAAATGCAGAGATAGATTGGAAAAAGACGAAGGAATTTGGAAGAGGGAAGATCTGGAAGATGAAGAAATTTGGACGTAAAAATTGTTTTGCTCTTGATGGTTGATCGATATTTTTGTTATGTGTATCATCTATTACACGCGTTAAAACGAAGCTGTTTTTTTTTTTTAAGCTTCGGAAATCTAGTAAAGTAAAGGTGTTAAAACAAACAAGGTAGTTGGTTGTTAACGTGGAACGCCATCATGGTTGGTTCATTGCGGACAATATTTTTAAAAATATATATATTTGACAGTTGAATTAAATAGATGTACACAAGATTAAATATTCAATTTAATCCTTTAGATTGAAGATTTGTATTAACTTAATCCTTTATTTTAGGGGTATTTGATATTACATAATAGATTATATTTATCTCGTCTCGAACATTAGAGAAAATTAATATATTTTGTTTAAAATTGAAATTAAATATATTAATTTTGTTAATCTATTTTCTCTTATAATGACACAGAAAAATACATATTAAAAATATTGATCAAATTTCTCCCATTGTTTGTTTCAGTCTGTAAATTGGTTATGTAATGTTAAGTGGAACATTGACACCCAAGTCTTAGTAAATGTAGGTATCATTTAACTTATTTCATTAAATTGAAAATATCTGAAACATGTATTTCTCAAGAGCAATTATGGCTAAAAAAGAGAGAAAGAATACACACATGCCAATTGCACATAATGGATCTAATAGATGATTTGATAGGGGTATATTTTAGTAAAGAACAACTAGAGAGGGGATGATAAATCATTGACTCCTTTGAAACAAAAAAAATGGATATGAATAAGTCAACCAAAAATACATGTTGGAGATTATCAATTTGAAATACTAATTGTATCAATTTAACATTTGACTTTTGCGTTAACGAGGTACTTTAAGTGCATTAACAAGGTATTTTAAGTGGCGCTTAGGTGTATTAACACATTCCTACTTAACAAAACAAAGAGATGAATTAACTCATCAATATTTTGATAAGACAAAGACTATTCTAAATATTAAAAAAAAAAAAAAAAAAAAAGGAATAAGTTGATAGACCCATTTCAAAGACGTGGATTTACAAGATTTCATCGTGTTCTCCACACACCACATGACTCCACCATCCCTCTCCCTTTTCCACAGTCAAGACCACTGTCATCATGTGTGCACCACAATGTGTTTCCTGTGCGGGTTTCATACGAAACGGGTTCTCCGGAGAAATCAACACCAGCCAACCAGCCACCCATCATCGGCCCCCACCGTGTTGAGGGAGAAGCAAGAACACAAGGCATCACTTTTCAAGGAAGAATACGTGTCGATTTTTCAGTACAAGCAAGGGTTTGATAACACAAATCAGAGGCAAATATGGTGATAGGGGAACCCTAATATATGTGATGTGTGTGCATTTTCTTCTATGGAAGGGAGTAAAAGAAGGTCCATGATGTGTGTGCTTAATCTTGTTTTATCGAACATTGGCGGCCTTGGTGAGAATTATTGAAGAATCCATCTCTCTGGTTAAAATAGTAATAATAATCAGAAGCTTGAGTGATTAAGCGCGGGAAATTAGGATGTTAGTGTTTACTTGGTTTGATGATTTAATAGCTCAAATTAGATTTGGTTGAACATGGAGGAATAATGAAGATGATGTTCTCCTGCTCTTGGGTGCTGCTTGCTTGCTTAGTGGTTATCAGAAGCAATCATCACCCTCTTGCATGATGATCTTTGATTGATCAAACTCTTGAAACCGCCTCAAGATTTGTCATCACAAGTATTGTAACATTCTTAAAATGTTGTCCGTTATAGCCCTCCTACAATGATGGTCTATAATAGCCAATGTCTTAAACCAACTTACAACCCAATGACCTGTTATGTGAAATGAAAAAATTGAAAGAACATAATAGCCCAATTCCATAAGGGTGTGGCAGTAATTTTTAAACAAAGGAACGATCAAATCAAATTTTTGTTGAGTAAAGATTTGCCAGTGGAATTAAGAAATAATCAGACAGAAAATTACACTTTCATTGTAACTATGTGCCTCTAAATGTGGCAGAGGTAAGGGAAAAGGGATTAGTGGCTGTACAAGAGTATTGTCGTCGTACCACCATAAACGAAGATGGTGATCTCGGTGGTAATGCTGCTGCCAACAACATTTTAAGCCACAAGCCAAGCCATTTTTAAGAGGGAGAAAGACTAAAAATAGATCTATTGTAAATGATGCATAATAAAATTGGTGGGACTACTTGATCTATTGTCAAGAATTGTAGATGGATGATGGGAATAATATTAATAATGCAATCAAGCAAAAGATCCATAGAGTAGCAGCTCCAAACAGACGCCCAAACAAAAAACTGAATAAGTAACTACAGTTGTTAAGGTTTAATATGACACACGTTGGACAATAGACACACTGACAGGGTATTGAGGAGTGTTCAGATGCCATACAAAGATCTGGCTCGGACAAAACCACATAATTGTTTCAAGTCTATCAATTTTAACAGTCATTGATCTGTATTGCTAAAAAATACTACAATGATACTGGAAGCAATCAGTAAAGCCCAGAGCTCAGAACCTTAAATGAAAATCTTGGTTCTGTTATCTATAGATTATAAGTTATTTTTTTGAAGGAAACATATCTATAGATTATAACTGCCAATTTCTCAAGCAGAGTTCCTCCTATTAAACATTTCATCGCTTTCTCCTACTGAAGCCGAGTTTTGCCTATTCATTGGATTTGATGGCTGCATATGTCCTCCCTGACCTTGGTTCCAGTTCTGTCCTTGGATATGATCTCTCCTTTCAACTTGCATAGTTTCCCGTCGCCTATCATGCCGTGGACGTGGTCTACTCCTACTTGGTTGCCTTTCAGCATATCTATACTGTGGCCTAGGGATTACTTTCCCATCAACAAACAAATCACCTGAAATTACCAGAGAGTGATCAAGACAAATAAACAATGATCCAACAATTAACTAAGCTCTTAAATTCAAACACCACTCACCTCCATAATCCTTGTTAGGAACATCGAGATATGAATCTGGAAGTACCCAAAGAACTCCTGGCAACTCTATTAAAGCAGAAAAAAATGCCACGACAGTCAAGCATATGGATTAATTCATATAAATATGCTGTGTCAATTCTAATTTAGATCCACAAATCAAAACAACAAACAAATTTGGCTACACAAAACAAAATATTAAAAAGAAAATCTCAAGGACAGCCCATGACATTAACCTCTATTATCATCCATTATGTCAAATAGCGGTTGTATGTTTATAACCCTATAACAGAGCAGAATTTGAACAAATCAATATTGTTATGTGATACATTATTTAGTGCAATGTGTTGTCAAATAATAGCTATAGCATAGTAGCATAGTGACATTTGAACACATTCCAATTTACTGCGATCTACAATTGACAACACTCATTAGTTTATCATCCAAATTCAAATCAAATAAGCATAAGCAAAACAGCATTGTCAATAAAACCCTAATTACTAACAAAAAGAAAAACTTAAATAACCTAATTTGGGATTAGTGAAGTAGCTAAAAAAGAACAAAATAAATCACCTTTGAGTTTATAAGAAAGCTCTTCCGAAATAAGAGCACCGAAACCTGTATATGTAGAAGTAGAAACAGAGTATATCTTCTTCTTCGCCTCTTCCTCACTACATCCAAAATCCAAATAAGGAATAAAAAAAATCAGAAAATAGAAAAGAAGAGTGGAAACTAAGTATGAGACAAAAAAAGCGAAAGCAATGGAACCTTCCGAGAACTTGAGCAAGGGTTTTAACGTAGCTATTAACCATTTCATCTTCAGAGGGTTTAGGGTTATCGGGGAATTCCATAACGATGAGCCAGTGTTCGTAATCACAGCCATCCAGAAGAATGGTTTCCTTTGGAGGACGGTTACTCCAGTTAGGGGATGGGTCGTTCAATGGAGAGTAACCCGAACCAGATGATTTCAACCGAACCGGGAACGAGTAAGGGACGGGCAGGGTTTGTTTGGCAGAGGACAAAGCAAAAGCGAAACGAGTGCGACTGCGAGAAGCGCTTCCAGATGAAGAAGAAGAAGAAGAAAGAGCTCGTGTGAGGGTGGATGCTAACGTGCGCCTGGCATTTGAGTACGCCATTTCCGACCTACTTGCCACTGCTATTCAGTTCACCACCAAATGAGTAACCTATTCAGCTTTCACCATCGAAAACTAAATTTTTATAGGCTTTTGTTTTATTAATTTTTAAAATTTAAATCCAAACAAGGATAATTTTTTTTTTTGTATAAATCATTATTAAAATTTAAATAATACTTCATTGACATGCATATACATTTTATCATCTATAAAAAAATTGAACTTGTTTTTAGATTAAAATTAGTTCGTGCATATAATTTTCTTACATGCTTTTCTTATTTTCTTTTGCTTTTAACTAAAATAAAATGTAAATATATTTATTAACATTGGTTATTATAAAATTAACTCTTAAATATAGTTTTTGATTATTTATTTTTTACTTAATATTATTCATTTTGGTTTTTATCTTTTTATTTTGATTCATTTATATTTTAGTCATTTTCACAAAAAAAATAAAAGTTATAAATTTTTCGTTTATTAGAATCATTTCTAACATTTGTCGTATGTATTTGGTATAATATTTTT
>JBBPBP010000004.1:4709903-4724632 GCA_037974735.1 Cicer chorassanicum
GTATTTTCACATCAAACTTATTAAGATTACATAATTTTTACAACTTATTCAATATTTGATCCCAATAATTCATGACAATAATTATACAATTGTTTGAAAAAAATATGATAAAAAAGACTAAAATATTTCACTTATAAAAGATAAATGATCAAAATAAATAAAAAAAGATAACTGATTAAAACTATTTTTAAACCTAAAATTAATCAATATTTTTTTATCAATTATTATATTCAATCAAACGATATTTGTCAATTGAGTTAAACTTTTCAATTGAGTTAAATTTTATGAATGAATTTGATATAACTTTTAAACTAAAAGATACGATAAAATCTTTTATCAGTGGCAATAGCAATATCCCATAAGCATGCTATGTATATACGTATTAGTAATTACTTATTATCATATTCCTCGTTTCAACAACGAGATTATATGTTTGCAAAACGATTGTTTCACTGCTATCACAAATATTTACGGTGTATTAACGGGAAAACAAGAAGTTACTGATTGTAGCTTGTAGACTTGAGTTTGATATTTTTTTTAAAAGTGAAAATAAATAGTCACTCAAACACTCATAAGTAGGAGTTGAATTCTTCTGAGTCAGGCCAAACTTCACATAGAATGTAATTTTAAATTGAATCTTTATACTGATGTTTGATTAACTCTTATTCTATCCTTTATATTTTAAGTTAAAGACTAGTTTCGGATTCAATGTTGGCCTCCTCGAATTGGTGGTTCTTTCAAGTTTTTAGGGAGTCGCAGTACTCTTATGGATAACACTGAAAATAAATATTAGTGATTGATGTTTGGTTAAATTTGTTAAGTGGTTATTGCAAATTGACTGAGAAGTTAACGAGGGTCACTCTTACCGTGAAATGGAAGTTTGTGTTGATATCTTAACCAATATGATGAGTTGATGTATTATGAGCAAATTCTTGTTCAAATTAATCCTTTGTTTTTGTAAACTTAATTGGGGTTTTTTAAATTTGTATAAAAAAAATTAAATCAGAATTATTGAATTTAGTCTTTACACATGAGCGTTAGCAAATTAAATCAAGTTTCTGGGAATAGCAATTAAGGAAAATAATACATTGTTAATGACCTATATATATTTAATTCAATTAATTAATTTAATTGGGATCCAAAACCATTCTTAAATCATGTGATGTATTTATATATTTTTTTAAAAAAAAAACATTATTAAAAAAACTAGTAATCATTTCCCCTGTTTCCATTATACAAAATGCATAATTTGCTGTAACGTTCCTAGCATAGATAATATAAAAGCTCTCATTTCTTCATCCCATAAATAATAATTAAAAAGAAGAAATTTTATATGCAAGCTGGTGGGTTTAAGAAACCACCATAGAGAGGCTTAACATTAACACATCTAGCACTTGAAGGGGCATTTCCAAACTTAAGGTCAATGTCTCTAATTGTAACACCCGAACATGGATATAGCTTGCTGCATCTCAAATCCACTGCAATTGGTGAAATTGTTGTTCCCTTTACATTTGCAAAATGAATATCTTGGATTTTCACCAATGATGGCTGCACATAAATAAATATATTAATAAATTAATTTATCAATATCACAATTACCTACGATGTTCCAATTAATTAATTAATTAATTAATTACCTTCTTTTGGCAATTTGGGTAACATTCATACTCCTGATCAATGATGATAGGATTTTTAACATTTGTCATGTTAATGTTACTGAAACTTATCATTGATGCTCCACCTCCATATCTATCTGGCCATGTTTTTATTCTGAGACCATTGGTTGTGCCAATCAATGCACTGTTCTTAATACGAACACCTCTAACCTCTCTCTCATTTTCGTACTTTCCAAGACTACCAATACTTCACAACAAAGCAAAATTTATATAAGAAATTAAGATAATATAACACATCTTGTATAAAATATAAAAATATTTATTGAAAACTTTAATTATTATTTTAGAATATTAGCTTTCTAATTAAAACTCACACATAAGATAAGATGATTATTAAGAGTAGAAATAAAATGTATAAAAATTAGTTTTGTGTGTGTTGCATTAATATTACCTGATACCGTGACCAGGTCCACACTTGAGTCTATTGATGAAAATATTTTCAGAACCTTGTATCATAGAGATACAATCATCACCAGTTGAAATAGAGTTTCTTGCTACTATCACATTCACTGAGCTACTGATATGAATTCCATCAGTGTTGGGGCTGGTTTCAGGTGCAATGAGCTTAAGTTTACGCATCCTAATGTTTGAACATTTAGTAATGAATATATGAAAGCCTTTGGGATTCACTGATCTAATGTTTTGTACAATTGCATTTTGGACCTCCATGAAAAACAAACTCTGCACAATGCAATAATTGATTATAAATAATTTGTATTCTAACTAATTAACTAATGTGACTAATATTGTATCTAATAACTTACGCTGGGGTTTCTGACGCAAACATCGTTGCTAGCTTCGCAATTCTCTGTGTATTCCCATGATTTTTGACCCTGTCCATCAAAAGTACCGCCACCAATGATTTTTAGGCCATTGATTTTCTGGAACATGAGCCAATCTCCGTTTTCATACTCAGAAATATCAGTGGTAGCCAAAACAATTCCTTCAACTTGAATTGTTACTGGATTTGGAGCAAGACAAGGTCCTTGAAAATACATAGAAGAAACCAAAAAATTTCCAGCAGGAATATACAACCGGTTTTGTCCTTCAGTGTGGCATACTGCTTGCCATGCCTGCATGAAAGCCTGCGTGTACAACAAGTATATAAGGACTTTTGCTCTTTTTTAACTTAACAACATCAAAATGGTTTTTCTATCAAAATTGTTTTTTTACCTCGGTGCAATCAAATACACCATCACCTTTGGCGCCAAAACTCAAGACATTAACTAATTTCTCACCAGGAAGGAGCACATCCTTAGCATTATTTTTATCCCCAAATACATCATGACCAACAGGTGGCCTTGCTCTTACAACACCAGCAGCATCCGCATAACTGGCCAATGCAAAGAATAAAATTATAATAACACCATTCTTTGCAATGGCCATTTTGCTTTAATGCTCTCTTATTAAATATTTACTTTCAATTTTTGAGAGCATATATATGGGTCTCCAGGGGAGACTATAGTATATGGGGAAAATTATACATCTTTCTCATTCTATCTATTATATAACATTTTTTTTTTTTAAGGAAAAAATAAATGGTTCATCTAAATCAACGGAGAGTAATAGCTTTTTTGGCTTATATTTAGTTTAACTATATTTAGTGGTGATTTATGTGCACTGATTCAGCTTCAATTCCTCCAATTCGTTAGCTGCCATATTCTAATACAACCAAAAAACAACTTTTTTCTTCATTGGTTGAAAAGTGTCTACTGTCCGTACAATGTATCGCTGAAATTTGTTGATTTCAGCCGTCAACTAAACACAGAAAACTCTTTTCCTAATAAAATCTAAACAAAAATGGTATTCCAAAACATTATTTAATATATCTGATTAAAAATTGATTAAATACATCAATTTTTTAAATATATTTTTATTTATATTTTATTAATATTTCATCTCTCTTCCTCTATATTTTTATAATGACCATTTTTGTTGTTGAAGGAAGTTTATAATAACCATTTTTGCTCTCTATATATATTTCTATGATGCTGAGAAATGGTCATACACTATTATATACCAAATATCTTATTATTTATCTATTAATATCACATGTAGTATGTGACCATTTTTTATATACAAATAAAACATAAAACGAAAATTTCAACAAAAAGAAATATTTACTTGATTTATGGTCATAATTTAAAAAAAAAAAACAATTTACAAAAATCAAAATTAGCTGATCAAATATATTTTATTTTATTTATAATGATAAAAATGAAATACTAATTTGAAAATTAAGATTAATCTTATACACTACATGTGAAAAAATTAATTGAATTAATATTTCTTTCATGAACAAAGAGGATCAAAACACCGTCAAAGTATACATAGTAATCTTTGGGTCAAAGGTTTGAACGCATTACATCAAAGACCAACATCAAACTGTACAGTTAATGTATTAATTAAATTATATTAGTGGTACGTCTATCCATTGAGGTTGTTACTCATATATTCCTTTGTAATAACAATGGCTTGTGATAGACTTTTTATCATGATTATATTCTGGTGTGTGTGTAACTCTCTATTATCATATCCACATTTTATGAAGATCCTTGTCCTTTTTTTCTTCTTACAGTTCAATATCCTTATCCTAGTGCCCCATAATATAGATTAAAAATTGCAACATCTTTCCGTGCTAAATTGAGGTTTAAATTCTTATAATCTTGAAAAATTGTTCTCTCGCAAAAGATTTCATTTATAAATTGAGGTATATTGTATTTTAAATTTTAACTTAGTTGATAAATACTAATATATTATCTTAAATTTTAACTTAATTGATAAATACTAATATATTAATTTATGTGAACTTACGATAGTATTTATGATATCTTTTTAGACAAAAGAAAAAAATTGAAGCATATGTTTCTTAGAGAATATCCCCAATTTCAAGTGTTGTTCTAAGCTTGTCAAATTAAACACGATCTTGATTCTTTGATTTTCACAGTTAAGTTATTCTTTTCAATCTTTTTGGTCAAAGAGGACATGCTGGGCTCCCTGTGCTAGCGAGAAGAATAAGGTTTTATTATTCTTTACTTACAAAAGACATACTAAAGTGAAATTGAAAAGATATTGGAATTTGTAACATCATAAACTAACAATTTATTAAATCAACAAATTGTGCGTCTGAGTTAGAATTGAAAGAAAATATATACATGAGAAAATGTGTTAGTACACTTGTAACTTATTAAATTTTATTGATGACACGAGAGTGCTTAGAATTAAATATTTGACGGTCGACACATTTATGATAGAAAACAACACAATATTGTTAAGAATTTGACATTATGATTTGTTAAGTTTGGTTGAAATTGGGGATTTGAAAAAGCATTATATTGCTTATAATTGTAAAAAAAGAGGAAGATCAAAGTTATATATATATATATATGTATAGCTATGATTCTTCTTTACAAATTGTATCGGTCGAAAACACTTTAAGTTTTATTTAATTCTTTTCTTTTATCTTATACTCTTGTGTTAAAGTGTTCTGATATGTAGTTCAAATATTTACTTTAGAGAGTGTAGGTGTACTGGGGGTAACGAAGAGTTTGAGATAAGTTTTTGGATTGTAATAATTTTTATATAATATTGTTCTCTATTATCATTAGACAATAATCGTGATTTTTTCTCTAATTTTAAAAATTTCATATTATTTCTTTTGTGTGTGTTTTGATTGTTATTTAAATTTTTTTATTTCTTTATTTTCACATCATAATTATGGCACGAGCAACAAAGTTGTTTTTACTACATATAGTGTATCCAGCTATCCATATATAATGTTTAATCACTTCGTTAAGTTTAAGTAGTATATAAGTTTTAGTAGACGAAAAATTAATCGAGTGCAGCGAATTGGAACCAGGACTAAAACAACTTTTAGTAAGAATTCACTAAGTTAATTTTCTGAAATTAAGAAACCTTAAGAGAGATAAAGAAATCTCACTGCTGTGAAGTGGCAAAAGTGGGAAGGGGGGCAATAGAATAAAATTGTAGAAGAAAACAAAGAACACATTGAGTTTCCTTAAGACTTGCAGTCGAATGGAATTTTAGTACATCAAACAACATTATATATATAGTCCCATTACATAGCTACAGCTGCAGAAGACCTCCATAGATAATAATCTGCATGTCGAGCTGCTTTTTTGCATCTTATTCTTTTTAGAATAAAATTTAAAGAAAAATAATAGTTCAAAAGTTAAAATATCTTATATTTTATTTTAGAAAGAGAAGAGAAGTTATATAGTAATATGATTATGATATGTGAAATGTGAGAAGCGAAGTGGTCAAGTTCTAAATTGTGTACCATAACCAAGTAGTGGTTTTTTTCCGTTGAAGTAATCAACAACAAGTATCCCACCAAAACGAGCAGCAACCTCTTTGCTATTCATGAGGAGAGGTTGTTCTTCCATCTCATCATGAACCACCCAACGACCTTGTCGTGCAGGAAATACCCTGTTGTTGTTCTTGATCCTTGTTCTGGTTGTTCCTGATCCTGCTACACCATATAATTTCTCTATTATATCAAACCCTTCCAAACCTATCTCTCTCAAATCTCCTTGAGGTGCCATTGATCGACTTGTGCTTTCTCTGTGTTTTCAATACAAACCTCTGTCTCCCTTTTATATACAAAGCATAATTTGGTAGTTATGTCCAAGGCAGTGGCACCAACAATATTTCTTTCTTAATCAGATTTCATTTTATCAAACATTGTTTGCTTTTCAGCCTAACTTTGTTATTTTATCTCTAAATATGACACATTTTTTAGATTCTTGTTTCATTATAAGATATTTTTTCTTCAATTTTTCAACTGTATTTATTATATTTTTATTAATTTATTTTTAATTATGTTATATTTTTTCAGCAATTTTTAATAAATATTAAAATAAAATCATCAACTATTTCTCTCTTTTAAAAATACATTAATAAAATAATTTAAATTATAAAAAATTAATATTACAATTAATTTTTTAATTTATTAAATTTCATCAACTGAATTTTATAAACGAACAAAATAGTAGTATTGGTTACCGGACGGAACCTTTTATCACGAGTTAGCCTTGATTATTCTAATTGTCGCGACAATTGTCCTTTTTTCTCATATGCTGCAGGTTAAATAAACTCAATAATTCAATGTTTGGATTTTTTTTAATCAATATTCAATGTTTGGATTTGATCAAGAAAACTTCGAATATATTCACATATTTATCACTTTTAAATGTTGGAAAATCTAACTTTTTAACTAAAGAATTTAATATTTATTTATTTAATTTGTAGAACATATCAATGCATTACAAAATTCAATTTGTTAAAAACAGAAAGGATAAATCTAATAACAAACTTGCGTAATATACCTATGACAAAATTCAAGTGTCTGAAATATTTCTGAATCTATAACATTGACGATGTGACAATCATTGATTGAAACTGTAAATCATCAAAACTATTTTGTCAATCTGAACTAAAATGAACATTGCATCGAGATGAGAAAAAAAAAATAAAAACGAACCGAATAAAATACAAAATGCGAAAGAAAATTAAATTGATGTAAAAACTACTTATTTAAATAAAATAAAGAAAAAATAATTTAAAGAAGTTATTTATACTAAAAATGGTATTAAATTATCCCTCTCAAATAGAGAAAGAAATAAAGAACTTATATTTAGGTTTGAATTTGGTAGAAACTATTGATGTTACGTACACTTTGTTAATCTGTGTAAATGATGGAAAAGTCTATTGAATTAATTGTGTTTTGGTGTTTCGTTACTCAAAGAAAATGAAGGTTCTTTATTTTAGGGAAAAAAATGAAAGATTATTGATGACAAAAAATAATGAAAATTTATTATATTTTTATACAAAGAAGAATGAAAAATTCTTTCTCGATTTATTGGGCTTGACTTTGGGCCATATACGGAAGGTTACCGGTGCAGTCTGGGCCAGAGATTATCTTCAACTCAAATTATCTGATACTTCAGAAAAAAGAAAAAGGTTATTGACCAAAAAGAAAACAGAAAAACGTGATGGAGATACGGTCAATATGATTCCTTTATTGAAATTTAAAATATAAAAAAGGATGCCACGTTATAGTGTATTAAGAAATTTAAAAATTGATTTTATTTATTTATTTATTTTGTAATGGTTAAAATGTTTCAAAAGAGCAAAACATTACTTACATTTTTAGTATATTTATGTGTAGATTAACAACCAGAATAAATAATAATTTTATTAGACTTTTAAACTAAATTTAAAATAATTAAATTATTTGTATCTTCTTACAAGACGAATATTAAGATAGATATCATGCATTAATGTTAATTCTAATGATAGAATTTTTTTAAATAGTTTTTAATTTTGACGGTTGAAATAATGACATAATTAAAATATTGTTGACTGTGTGGTTAGAATTTTAAATCATCTCAAACAGGATACAGCACCTTAGAATCTTCTCCAATATAAATGATTTCAAATAAAATCATAACATTAGTCTAAAGTTTTTCTGCTTTCTTGTTGTTGGGCCAAAAGAAGTTTTTTGCTTTGAGTAAATTAACCAACCAAAGTAAGTAATAATACTTAAATTACACTTTTAAGATAATTTTAAAATACTTAAACTATTATCTGAAGATCCCATACAAATGCTTTCAAATATCGAATATAAACACTATCTTTTTTAAATGTCATTTTTTTTTGTTATGGTAGAAAGGGGTGATAATTAATACATAATATTTTGATCTGTTTCTTACATTGTGGAAAATTCAACAATCAAAAGCAATATTCAGAAAATACCTCGTCTATTTTTACTCACCCTAAAATCTTAATACAAGGATAATTGGAATCTCATACATACAAATGGAACAATTAGATTGTAACACCTAAAATTTAATTGTAAACCTTGAAATTTTTTTTGTAAATAATGTGTAAGAAATTGAAATTTTCAATTTAAACTTTATAAATGTTTACAAATAGACAATTTAAAAAAAAAACTTTGGAAATAATTTAGAATACTAAAATATTTACAAATCTTAAACAAAGTAAACTATAAACTCCGATTTATATTAGAGACATGATTTAACTTCAACTCAAGATATTGAAGGACTAATGAATAATTCAGATACTCCTCGTACTTTCCATATTTACTTTTATCCGTTAAACATTACTCCAACATAGTGAACACAAAACTCTATAATAAATATTTTAAAATAATTATAGATGTTTTTATGTCATGCCCATATATTAAGCATGAAAAATCATCTTAGCAAACTATACTCCAATTTAATAAAATACTCATTCTTTGTAAACTATACTAAAATACCTCTTATAACACTAGTCTCAATTCTTTTAAACAACATAGACTTGAGTAGTCTAATACTTAACAACATGCAAATCATGAACATTTTTTAAAAATATGTAATCAATATAAACACAACTAAAAGAGGTTTTAAGAAGATTTTTCATGTTACCATCTAAATTTATTACAAGGAGACGAGAGAATTATATATTTATCTTGAAGTTTTCCCTTATATTTTGAGCCCTAGATTCTTCTTCCTTATTTCTTCCTCTCCCCCCGCTCCCCTCCCTTATGGGTTATTTCTTTAGGTTGAAACCAAGTTCTATCTCTTTCGCTCACTTTCTCTTGCCTTTTCCTTTTTTTTCTCCGTTCTCTCTCTCTCCTTTTTTTTTTCCTAAAGGGAAGGATGAAAATATGATACATGTTTGCATGTTTTCTAATTGAATGATGATATTAAGTGAGTGGTAAAAGGTTGTAATAGAAAATGAGGTTGAAATGAGCTTTGGTATAAGCCTCGATACTTGCATAGTGTTAATGGATAGGGGTTTAGACAGAGTACTCTAAATTTCACGTTTCTAATTTTTACCTCTTACTAATTATCAATACTTCTAAGAAAATATAATTATTTTATTATCATCTCTTAAAAATACCAATGCTAAAAATCTATCATTTACAATTTTTTTGGGTACTCTATTAGTTGAATAAACCAAATTATTTAAGACATTAATTGCATTAATTTTCATAACTACAATAATAATATGGTGGATAAAGAAAATAATTTAAGTAAACGAATTTGGGTTGTTGTACTTCCTCTTCCTAATAAAATTTTATCTTCAAAATTTAGTAAGTCTCAATCTGAAAGAGCGTGAATACAAACATCACACAATATTCACCAACATTTTACATGCTCATTTGTATCACATAAGGAAAAAATTCTTAAATATGGATTATGTCTAATCGACAAGAGAAAATTAGTGTGTATACATCTATATAAGTGTATTTAGTAATACATGTAGCATATGCTTACGTCTAATACGTACAACACAATAGACAGTGCACGGTAAGTTAAACATATTGAATAGATCACATAAGCACAAATTTGTGTTTCTTCACAAACTTCAAGGGCCAAGGGTTAACTAGAGTAGAAGATTCGAGAAAGACAAAATATTTTGGTTTTTTAAAATTTTAATTTTAGAATAAAGATTAAAAAAAAATCATCATTTGTGATACATATTTAACTCTAACGACCCAATAATTTATAATTTTAATATTTAAGAAGAAGAAACATTAAACCACTCAAACTTTGACATTTTTTACACTATATTTTTGATATTATTTTGTTATACTGTATAAAAAAAAATTGGTGTCCATAAAATTTGAAACTTGTGCGATCGCACACTCTAATCACTATTCACTGGACCGATGTGTTAACTCGTGCGTTGCACATAATATATTTATGACTTGCGAATATCGACTATAATATGTTATAGTTTTTTTCAAGTTCATATTTATTTAACATTAATGATCAATGAATAGGAAAAGACTAAAAATAAGAGCTTAATTTATATGTATTGTCGATGTAAAAAGATTTACATTATCAATACATATAAATTAAATCCTAAAAATAATAGTCATTCCATTTAATAATAAATGTCAATTTTTGCTAATTTTCATACTCTATATACTCATTTATAAACATAAATTAACATTGTCACACTATTTGCTAATTTCATACTAATATTAATTAGAATGTATAATAGAAAAAAATATTTAATATTTCAGTAAAAACTAAAAAATAATATCTGTTTTAAATTTTCTTTTTAAAGTGACACTCTTTTAAAACTCAGGAAGTAATAATATTTAAATTAAATGAGAAATAAAATATAGCGTCAGAAATCGATGCAATAGGGTTTTAATTTCTACTATACAAATTTATGTATGATTTATACAGAGAAATATTATTATTGTAGTTGATTCATGAAAAATAATTTTTAAATTAATTGAGAATAATTCAGTAGTAAATAGCATCATCCCAATAGAACTACAAGCAAATAGAATTGGTCATTTTTTTATCATTTCAGTAGAACAAAAAATTAAGTAATGCACATTACCTTTAAAATAAACTTTTTTCAAAGCTTACAATTTGAAGGGTGATGTGTTTGATAAGTGCCAAATAACATAAGTTCAACTATAAGTTAATCTTTTTAAAATAGAGTATGCCAAAAATTAGTGACTATAAGTTCTACAATAAACAAAGAAATAGCCAAAAGACCAAAAAAATGAATTTCTTCTTTCCAACGAAAAGGAAAGAATCAATTCATTACTATAAAATGTAAACTAAAACAACCAAATTAAAGAACCAAAGAGATGAATTAATTATTTCTTATTTTACATATATTAGAATAAAAAGTGGAACAAAAGTAACCAAAAAATCAAAATACGGATATATAGTTATAGTCAAACTATATTACACTATATTTTTTATATCATTTTGTTATACTGTATAAAAATTATTTTTGATGCCCTTAAATTTTGAAATCTGTGCGATTACACACTGTATAGATAGTCATTTAAACAAAATACTGATAAATAGTTATATACATATTATTTTCTACTTTATTATCCCACTTCTAATTGCTCTGTTCTGAAATATAAAATGATTTGAATATTTGATAGTTTGATTTTATGGTATCACCTACACCATACTCGCGCTAAGACAATTTTGATTGTGTACAAAAATGGATCATGTATAATTGAATTTCATGCTTATTAATATTTACCCAAAAACAATATTGATCCAAAGGCCATGCATGAAAACAATCCAAGATCAAATGATCCCAAATTCCAAGCTCCATTTTCCCCATTTTGATATTAACCCTTTATAATTCCATAATTCAAGGAGCTCCTCTAAATTATGTACCATTAGACCATGGTTTTCTTAACATTAAATGGATCAAAATTAGTCAACAACTAAATATTGGTTAATGTAGCATATGCCAAGTTTAGAGAAATGAATTACCCACCTTCCATTTAACAAAAGAAAGAAATGTTATTTTTAGAAAAGTAATTTGTATAAATAGGGATTAACATGAAAACACAATCCAGAATCAAATAATAAGTGGCCCCGGGCATTGGAAAAAACACTGCCTAGAGGGCTAACATTTTGATCAAACACAAAAAAACAAAAAGAACTTATCTTAATATAATAAAAAATTATTTTAAATCATAGGGATGGCTGAATTTGATAACAGCCAGCATGAGAAGAAGAAGAAGTACGCCGTTGTTGGCTTATCTTCAATCTTACTTGTGGCAATGGTAGCCGCTGTGGCCGTCGGTGTATCAACCACCGACGAAATTAGCGGCGAATCAGGCGGCGACAACCAAATAGCAACATCACAAAAAAATGTTAAAGTTATCTGTGATTCAGCAGAGTACAAAGAAACATGTGAAAAAAGTCTTGCAAATGTTTCATCAGAAACCACTGACATGAAAGAATTGGTGAAAGCAGCTTTCAATGCAACAGCTGAAGAACTCTTAAGCAAAATCAATAACTCAACACTTTACCATGAATTAGCCACTGATAACATGACAAAACAAGCCATGGATATTTGCAAAGAAGTCCTTGGTTATGCTGTTGATGACATTCATCAATCTATCCACACTTTGGATAGATTTGAACTTAGCAAAATTGATGAATATGCTTATGATATCAAGATTTGGATAGCAGGTACACTTTCTCATCAACAAACATGTTTAGATGGGTTTGAAAACACAACAACAGAAGCAGGAAAAACAATGGCTAAGGTTCTTAATGCATCATTAGAGCTAAGTAACAATGCTATGGATATAGTTAATGGTGTTGCAGGATTTGTTAAGGGTCTTAATTTGAGTTCTTTAACAACTGCTATGAATAGGAAGCTTTTGTCTGAGGATGGTATTCCTTCATGGGTTGGTCAAAGTCAAAGGAAGCTTCTAGAAGCTCCTCATGATGTTAAGCCTAATGTAACAGTGGCTCAAGATGGTAGTGGACAATTTAAAACACTAAATGAGGCACTTCAACTTGTTCCTAAAAAGAACAAAGTTCCTTTTGTTATTTATGTTAAGGCTGGTGTCTACAATGAGTACGTTGCTTTGGATAAACATAAGAGCCATGTTCATATTATTGGTGATGGTCCCACAAAGACCAAATTCACCGGTAACAAAAACTACGTGGACGGTGTCCAGACTTACAACACAGCAACATTCAGTAAGATACATCAACTTTTCAGATATTTTTTTTTATTAACATTCAATAAGCAACATTTCATTGTGTTGTTTATCGATTGACAGGTATCAACGCGGCCGATTTCATGGCCATCAACGTCGGGTTCGAGAACTCAGCAGGAGCCGAGAAGCATCAAGCAGTAGCACTCCGAGTTACAGCGGACAAAGCAGTGTTCTACAACTGTCAAATGGATGGTTTCCAAGACACACTCTACACACAATCAAAAAGACAATTCTACCGCGATTGCACCGTCACTGGAACCATTGATTTCATCTTTGGTGACGCAGCTGGAGTTTTCCAAAACTGCAAACTAATCGTCAGGAAGCCAATGGAAAACCAACAATGCATGGTGACAGCCGGTGGAAGGACAAAAGTAGACAGTCCAACCGCCCTAGTTTTCCAAAACTGCCACTTCACCGGAGAACCAGATGTTGTTGACTTGAAGCCCAAGATAGCATATTTGGGTAGACCATGGAGAGAATTCTCCAAGGTAGTTATCATGGACTCAGTGATAGATGATATATTTCTACCAGAAGGTTACATGGCATGGATGGGAAGTGCTCACAAAGACACATGCACTTACTATGAATACAATAACAAAGGACTAGGTGCTAACAGTGCTAATAGAGTTAAATGGCCAAATGTTAAAACCATTGCTGCAAATGAAGCTGTTAATTACTATCCAGAAAAGTTTTTTGAACTAGTTAACTCAACTCAACGTGATGCTTGGATTGTTCATTCTGGAATACCTTATTCAATAGGCCCAATTGCCTCTGCTTAAGGACAGAGACAGATACTACCCCTGTTTTATAAATACTATATATATATAGTCTATGTAGCCATCCCTCTGCATGCATGCATGCTGAATCCTAACCGTTTTGACATAATGTCGTTAATCAAAGGAAAGTGGTACAGTACATAATGGTGTTTGTTGTTAATTAAGTTTCTCCCTTTGATTTTTCATACAGTTAGTTTTGTGCTTCAGATTATATTATAGAATTCTGAATGACCGATTGTGGTTGCTGAATTCTCTTATTAATTTCACACTTATAGTTAGCTAGCTACATATGAATGTTATTATATTGCTTCCGAATGCAATGTATACGGCTTCTTTCTTTAATTCTACGCGTTTATGTATAACATAATCAATTAAGTAAGATTTTGATGTTTACATCTCACTAATATTTATTCTAAATTAAATAGATTCATTTTATGTAACAAAAACTATACTTTGATTCTATCCATCAAACACCTCATTTATCTCCTTTTACTTTTATTTTATATTGATATAATTTTATGATTATGAATTTTAAATTTAAGATATATTTATTTTATTCATAGTCAACCAATCAGTATAAATACTAAACATATAAAGTAATATTGCAATGGTAAAATAATTACATTCATTTTATTTAAAAAAATCTCAACAAACTAAGCATCTTTGATTTTGTTGTATTCATCAATCTCATTATTTTTGTTGACTTCTAATTTTATTTTGTATGATTTGTTT
>JBBPBP010000004.1:4724861-4755426 GCA_037974735.1 Cicer chorassanicum
TTTATCTTTTCTTGACTCGAAAAAAAATATTAGTACATTTTTATTATTACGATATACAATATTAATAATGTAAAACATTTATATTTTTATAATTAAATAAAATATGAATAATAAAGGTGGTTGAATCTCACGCAATAGACTTATTAAATTCCTATGATATAGTGAATTTAAATTCGGATATCCAAATATAAAATGTACCCATAAATGAAATGCTTCTCAATTATATTTTAGATATTATATAAATAAATAATATAATATAATTGAAATAATTCAAACTCTTACACTTTCTAATTTATATTTCTTTATTAATTCAGATCTACTACAAATGAATCAATACATATTTTTGTTCTGTTATCTTAAATCAATATAAAAGTATAATGCTTTTGGAAGAAAAATATAAAACTATAATAATAAAATAAATAATTTTGTATTATGTCTAATTCAGTCAACGCCTACAATAAACTAGTATATTTCACTTAAAAAAATATTGAAAAAATATTTGTAATAAGTGACGTGTAAGGCCAGCGAAGGATCACCACACTACCATGCCATGCCACTCACACGACGCTACTGCCGCCAGCGCTTAATAAGAGCGCCACGTCACCACACAATCCATCCACTCCGAGTCACTCCAAATACCGTTATATTCAACTCACTGAGTCTCGTCCCTTCCACCTCGTTCTGATTCTAACTCAATCACTGAATCGTTTCCCGCGACACAATCTGACGAAGGAGAAACGCTAGGTTTTCTCTCTCTGCTAAGAATTCTCGTTAACGACATCACCCGACTCATCGGCGATCGAAACGACGACGGCGAATCACAACCCGATTCGAATTCGCTCCTTCCCGGAATCTCAATAACCACGTCCGTAAACGAAGACTGCTTCTCAATAGAACACGAGGAAGAAGAAAAACCCGGTTCAGACCGATTCACCTCTTCACCATAACTCGAACCCGGAAGCGGTTCCGGTTCCAACACTGAAACTGTCACTTCGGATCGGGTCACTTGAACCGGTGGAGGTTCCACAGGTGCTCTACAAAGCGGACAAGTAGAGTGAGAGTGAAACCACATATCAATACAATCAATGTGAAAACTATGGTTACATTTGGGTAAAACCCGACCCGTTTCACCTTCCTCAAACTCCGACAAACAAACCGCACATTCCACCGCCTGTGTCTTGGGTGAAAAGTTGAAGACCGGGAGAGAGGAGATGACGGCAGCATCGAGGCCGCGAGAGACGGCGGAAATCAGTTGAGAAGGGGCGTTGGGGTCTACATAAAAGACGAACGGTTGACGTCGAAAGTGGCGGGAGCGGCGGAGTTGTTGCCGGCTGCGAGCACGTAGAAGGTACCATCGAATTAGGATATGGAGAATGATCATTATGATGATAACGATGAAGAGAATAATAATGGCGGTTAGCATTATCTTACCGCTTCGTGCGTAGTAATTAGTTCCGCTTTCGTTTTCCATGTTCGAATTAATAATTTGAGTCGTGTCTCTCTTTCTAAGGTTTAGAGAAAGAAATTTAGATAGAATAATTGTATAATTAATAAAATAATGTTGGATTTGTGAATTGTTGGTAGTGAGTACTAAGGTTTGAGTTTATTTATTTTTGTAGTTGCAGTTGCTGTTACTGTCCTTCTTCAATTCCTTAGTCTCTTGTTTTGGGAACAGGTATTAATCTTACTGTTTACGCGGTTTAAATGAAATGTCGTTTATGCCCTTTGTTCTCAAGTGGAATTTGAATTTACTACATTAAGTTTTGTTTGGTGTAGTTATTATCGTGTTTGAAATGTTGTGGAAATTGTGTTGTGGTTTCTTATGCTGAGTCCACCTACAGTTTCCAATATAAATTGGCGGTGAGTGGAATGTAATCGTGGTTGTGCTGATCACGACATGGTCAATGGTTGCTTGCATCTTTAATGAGATCAGTTATGAGTGATTATAATCCAGTTAATACGTTTTATTGACTCTATTAATGCTTCTGCTGGAATTCCACGCTAACTCAACTTCTTTGACTTAACATTGTTTTTTGATCTTCTAACTCTAACGCTTATGATAATCATTCGAACAAATTTCACGCTCCTTTAATTAACAAATTTCACCTGATAAAACCAATGAATTAATAATTCAATCACATAACTACTATCGACCAATCTATATTTAAAAGTCTAAATTAATTCAAGATATATAGTTTTATATTTAAAAATACATGTTATACTAAATGTATTTATTTATTCTATAAGTCTTGAAAACCAAAACATAATAAATCATCTTCTAAAAGTTTAATAAACTTTTAATATTGATAGAATATACTGATAACAAACAAACAAGTGTATCAAAGAAATATATATGAATTTTTCAAATAATATATATATATATATATGAAATTATATTCAAGAATAATAAATTAGGAAAAAAAATGAAGGAGAAAATGTATAGAAAAGTCTACACTGTAAAGAAACATGTATTCCAAAGAGAATATTCATAATTTGTTTAATATTTTAAAAATGTATTTTTTATCATCCACGTCGCTATGAACTGTCTTACTTTTCGTTTTGGTATTGTAATTTAAAAATATTTTGATAAATGAATTTTGATTTATTATTGTACTAATATTCTTTGTATTGGTAAACTCTATATCCTAATTATAATTTAGAGTTAACTAATCATATTTTCACTAAACAAATCTCTAATTTTATAGTTGAATATGAGTGAATGTAAAATTACTTTCTTTACAATAAAATAAAATAAAAATGATAGTTAAAAAGTAATGTATTTGAACTAAAATTTTAATTAAATATATTAATTTTTTAATCACCACTTATTATGTTGGTATTTTATTTTAAAGGGAGAGGATACAACTATTTGTGGTGAAGGAAAAAAGCGATATGGGCGGATTTGAGTGGGTGGTAGGTGATGGAAGAAAAAACAAGTGGTGGTTTGGTGATGGGAATGGGAATGGTAGATCGGAGAAAAATGTATGTGATTTAGGCTCTGCTTAGTAATGCGGGAAAATGAGTTTATAAATTATAAATTTTATTTGATAATAGTGATTTATAAGTGCATCATAGAAATAATTAGTTATAATATCCGAATTTAGCGTATAGCAAAATAAAATAAAATAAACTCAAGCAAAATCCAAGAGATTAAGTATTATGTGATTTCTTTCTGAAAAAAGAAAGTATTATGTGTATTTATTCAAGAAACTAAAATGGATATTGTAAAACGGTATGCGTGTGAGACTATTAAAGCTCATTAAAGATGGGCCAAGTCCAATTAAAGCTCTTTATTCAATTTTTTTAAAAATTATACTATATACTCTTATATTAGACTTTTACTCTCATAAATACGATGAATTGATATATTTGTCTTTATATAAAAATTAAAAGTTATTATTTTTTACCATAATATAATTTCAGTTTTCTGGTACTAAGTAAGTGTCACACCTTTTTGATAGACACTTTTTCAATCTTCTACACTGAAAATTTTATAAAAAATCTTTTTGTAGGTCTCGAAAAAAATTTACGTATCAAAAAACATAGATTAACTAATTCAAAAATCTTTAAATGGTAAAATAAAAAGTAAATATAAGTTTGTAAAATTGTAAAAAAAATTTAAAAATGAAATTGACATTTAAAAAATATTATTACATGGTAAAATTTATTCTTTTTGTTTTTATAACTTGGTGCGGACTCTACTTGAAAAGTGGTCCAAAAAACACTATACATACTACCAAGAATAGCTGGTTGGGCCGTAGGGCTAGTTTTTTATCCAAGAATGAATCCATATCTCTAAAACTGATAATTATACAACCAATCCTCGATGATGTAGAGTCATACTACCTCTGTCCATACTCATCATGTATATAAGACATACTCCATGTATATAAGACCTAGCTGACTAAATCAGTAAAATTAAAAAAAATTATTGTAGTGTTAAATTTATTGGTAATTTGAATTATTTTATTAATTTATTGAAGAGAGAGTTAGTTTATGATTTTATTATAGTATTTATTATAATTTTTTTTTAAAAAAAATAACATAGTTGAGAGTAAATTTATAAAGAAATTATTAATACAATTGAAAAAATGAAAGAAGTGTTATAAAAAGAGACAATGAAAAATTACAAAAGGATTATATATTTAAAGACAAAGCTAATAGTTAATAGACAAGTTCCTCTCCAAAATAGATGGAGCAATAACTATGATTCTAACTATTTACATATAATTAACGGAAATGTTTGGTGGACAACGAAACATTCATTTAACATTATAAGAAAGAAAGATAATGAAATGATAGATGTGACAAAGTGATGTGATAGACAAAATCAAATTTAAAGAGGGCATCCATGGATTGGGGCTCCTTCCTCTCGGATGCACAAATTAAGTATTTCATTTTTAATGTGCAGACATATATTATATATTAATTGTCTATTAAATGCTATACAATTAATTTATTTTACAAAAATAATTGTTATAACTTTATTTTATTTAAAGTTTATTCATATCTGTAATCTATAATAATTGTTGTATTTGACTATTTCATATAAATTAAGAAAAATAGTAAATAAAAAAATAATGATACTCCGTCATCTTTTTTATTTCCATTATCATAAATAAATAATAAAAAATAATATTCTAAAAATGATACATATTGCATTAATTAGATCATACAATAAAAAAAATAATTAAAATTATATTAAAACTAATAATACTTATTATAAAACAAAACAAAGAGAGTATTAATTTTTTCAACCTCATTCAATAGACTTTTGGATTCTCCCTAATAAAGAAAAACATATAGGAAAAAAATAGTGTTTGATGACTCTATAAAAATTAGATATTAAAAAATATAAGATATACTCACTCACTACGGATTTTCATTAGGTGATAGGGCGTTTGATCTTTCACAACTCACACTTGACAAGGGTGGTGTGGGGTATATGTCCGACAAATTGCAAGGTGGATATGAATGACCAAATGCCACAAATGCAAAAGCAACACTCAAGGAACATTAAGTAATGATTCTTTTACTTATTAAGTTAATCAAGGAAGCAAAAGCAATAAGCACACTTTACGCTCCCTTTATTCTCCGTTATCTTGTGCAAAAAGAATAACTCATCGATAGTTAACATAGCTTCGAGTCAAAATATAAAAAATAAATACCCGAAAGCAACGCGAAAATGCACCGTGGCGTGTAGCGTGCATTGCGGTTGTTTTTAGCTGGACACATGTTGGTTCTTTTTAATTAAATTTGATATTTGAATCATATTAGTTTCGTTTGAGTTGAAATCAGCTTTTAATCCGCAATTTTTATATTTTAGAATAAATAAATATCTTCAACTATCAATTCATCACTTTTTCATATTTAATTAAATTATAGGTTAATTTTACACGTGTACTCAGCTTTTTTCCCTCTAAATAAATTTCTCCAAAAATCAATTATATTTTGATAACAGGGAAATTCCCCATGTTATGGGAACCCTATTTTCAAAGTTATGCACACTATTCTTAACCAACAAAGCGACACGCTGTCTCATAAACATTTTCCACAACTCAACAATACAATCATCACACAGACACATGGAATTCGAAGAGTTACAACACAAAACAATAATCGTCAATGGCATAAACATACACATAGCTGAAAAAGGCACTTCCCAAAGTCCACTGATCCTCTTCATCCATGGCTTCCCCGACTTATGGTACTCCTGGCGTCACCAGATCACAGCTCTAGCTTCCCTCGGTTACCGCTGTATAGCACCTGACCTCCGTGGATTCGGCGACACCGATGTACCGGCATCGCCGACATCCTACACGAGTCTCCATGTCGTCGGTGACCTCATCGGAGTTCTTGATGCCGTTGCCGGTGATGAAGAGAAGGTGTTTGTAGTTGGTCATGATTGGGGTGCTATGATTGGTTGGTCTCTTTGTCTTTATCGTCCTGAAAGAATTAAGGCTGTTGTTAATTTGAGTGTTGCTTTTACTCCAAGAAATCCTAAAAGAAAACCCCTTGAGACTCTTAGAGCTGTGTATGGTAATGATTACTATATTTCCAGATTTCAGGTTTGTTCTAATTTTTTGTGTGTTGTTTAGATTTACTAGTTTTGTCTGTTATTTTTTGGTTTGCTTCTAACCGTTTAATTCAGTTAGTTCTGTAATTCTGTTTATGGTCCACTAGTAGTATATTAATAGCTTCTATTCTCTGTTTATGCTGTATTTTTTTTTAATATTATTATTATAAGGATAATGTTTAATAATTCATACGTAGAAATTTTACCTTAGAAATTTGTGTTTTCAACACTTTAAAAATTACCACACAAAAGTAAATATGAACATATTTTCTATAGATAACGTTAAAATTTAGAGATTCAAAAATTGTTTTTGTTGTTGCATAAAAGAAAAATGTATTTGTTATACTAACATGGTATGGTGTAACACATGATATTTGAGTCTTTTTATCTTCGGTCGAGTTTCGTTCTTAGTTTATACGTGTGGAAAACATACATTGGGAGGAGAGATCAAATGTCTTAAATAAAAATACCTTAATTTATAAATAAAATTATCATTTTATATTAATTATTATGCACACATAATTTCTAAAATTTTCACATTTGTATATTCGTAATTTTATAATTGACATTTATTTATATTTTCAAAATTTTGATTTGTGGAGTTTCTGTATTCAATAAGAACTATTACTTTGCACACTTAAATATGTAAGGTTCGAAGTCTGTTTTTTTTTTAATAGACAGACGTTAGAGGTTAATTTGTTAAGATGAGTTGTAATTAATTTGCCAGTAGCATGGCTCAAATCATGTAATTCTTAGTACTCTTTCAACTTCTAACTCATACCACCAAGCTACCACTTTGAAGAAAGTAAGATGTGATATGAGTTTCTTGAGTAACTTAGATCCCCTCCCATATATAATGCATAGTTGATTTTCTTGGATTTGTGTAGTAGTTCTTTTGTACTCAAAGCTATATTGTTCTAAGTGGCTGTTTCTCTCTAACTGTATTATTATAGGAACCTGGTGATATAGAAGCTGAGTTTGCTGAGATAGGCACTGCAAGAGTCCTGAAGGAATTTCTCACATACAGAAACCCTGGTCCACTTTATCTACCTAAGGGTAAAGGTTTTGGACATCCAATCGATTCTCCTATTGTGTTGCCCTCGTGGCTCTCTGAAGAAGAATGTAATTACTATGCCTCCAAATATGACAAGACTGGCTTCACAGGGGGATTGAATTACTACAGAAATTTGGATCTGTATGTTTTTCTTCAACTCCTCCTACATGCTATAATAAATGTACATATTACATTGCTTACTTGAATTTAGTAACATTTTTTCATTGATAAAAGAAAAGGATAAATTTTGGATTTGACTGTTTTATCAATCAACACATTTTTTACAGTGAGGTCTATTCAAACAAATGTATATTGAGGAACATGCATGTTGTTGTGCAAGTAAAGATTTTGTAGTTTATATTATCCTTTTGCTCTCTTTATGCAATATTGACACTTCAAATTGAATGTGTCTCCGGCGTTCGATGCATAACGACACCTACACATGTAATTAATTACATTGGATTACTTTTATTTTTTTAAATGATTCTTAATGTTTGTGTAATAATGTCAGTGTTATTTTCGATATTTATGTCTGTGTCAGCGTTTTATAGCTTTCCTAAACTAAACTTAGCTAATTTACCTTACTGCTTTTCCTTGCATTTGTAGAAACTGGGAGCTCACTGCTCCATGGAGTGGTGCTAAAATAAAAGTTCCAGTGAAGTTTATTGTGGGTGATCAAGACCTTACCTATAATGCACCTGGAGCTAAAGATTACATTCTCAAAGGTGGGATGAAGAGAGATGTGCCACTTCTTGAGGATGTGGTTGTAATTGAAGGGGCAGGGCATTTCATCCATCAAGAAAGGCCTGATGAGATCAACAAACACATCTACGATTTCTTCAAAAATTTCTAATTTGCTTTTTGGTGCATTTGGAATGTGTCTCTTTGTTCCTGCTCTGACTTCATCTTTGTTCTTGCTGAGTGTTTATTCTCATAATGGGATGCATTCATGAACTCTTCATGCTCGTGTTTGATTAAGAGTGATATGAATAATGTCAATGTACATGTTTATGAACTCTTCGTGCTCGTGTGTTTTTAAGATTTAAGAGTGAAATGAATAATGTCATTTTTAAGAGACGGAAAAGCCACTAATGATGAATGATGAATGTTTCTCAAACATATTTTAGTTCACGTACTTTTAAAATAGTATTAAAATGATGTCAAAGACACTCTTTATGTAAATAAAAATAATTTTGTAATATTAATTTAAATTTTGAACAATAAGAAATTGTATTGAAAACAATGCAATTATGAGGGTATTGTAAAAAAAACTTGTTGAGTAAATTTGTGTAAGAATCAAAACAAATATCCGATACTTAATAAGAATACAAATTATTCAATTCTAAAATAATTTATTTTTTACATTAAAATTTAAAAGAAAATTTAATATAAAAATAATATAAATTTTTTAAATAAAATATACTTCAAATTATTTTCTCAAATGAAGATTTGAAGATAAAATTGATTTCAATTCAAAGGTGGTTATAGCATACATGAGATAAATTATGATAAATCTTATTAAACCTTCTGATCACTGTTGTTGATTTAATCATTCCATCATCAGAAATCAGGTGGTGTCTTATTGAGCTCATAATAATTATTTTTCACAGTAACAAATAGTTATCGTTATTATCATGATGCTTAAAATTGCTTAAATTGGCACTTCCACTAAGATCCAGATTCTAGTTCTAGGAATAGAAAACAAACTGATAAATATTGTAGACTCAGACTCTAAATAAGGAGTTTTATGGTGTACTCCTCTCTTTTGTTCCTGCTTGGCAAGAGATACCCATACATGATTAGTTTCCAGAACTTTTTCTTTTTTCAACATTGAATTCCACATCCACAAGGCCTGTAATTCCTGCAGTAATTTTCTGACCTTCTTTCACAGGGCCAACACCAGGGGGAGTGCCTGAACATCATCATAATCATTGTTAACTGGGTATCGTGCAATGCATGCATATATTAACTCTATGAAGAAAACAGTTTACGTGCAAAACAGGTCCACAAGGAAGCCTAGAAGCTCGGCTAACTTAAGTATAAAACCAAACTTATTTTCTTAATTCAACTTACCTAAGTCGCAAGCTATTTTAGCTTAATAAATCAATAACAAGCCTCATATTGATTGAATATTTTAGGATCCACTGGTAAAGCTTGAAGATGTAACTTAATAGTAATAGTATAATCATTATACATACAATCAGTTAAATAATAAATAAATCAAATTAAAACTTAAATTAAATGTTAATACATATTAAATTAGAGCATGAAAACTATTATTAGATTAAGTGATAATGATATGAGCTGCCAAGTAGGCAAAGGAGCTAACTTGCGTCATTTCCAGCCCCATCCCCAAGCATGAGCACCCCCAATAGAGTTGGAAATCTCTTCATTGTTATTGAATTGAAATAAAAAACACGAACAGATCTCAACTTTATTGGGGAGAAGCCAGAGCACAAGCCATAAGTCTTCGCAAAGGCTCATAATATAACCTACAGATAAATGTCTACCAACCAAGGTCGAGAACCCCAAGATCTTTTTTATCGAGGTGCTTGATCCGATCAACTAAATCAACACTTGATGGCCCAAATGATAGTTTAAATAGCACGCAATATGAGATTATTGAAGACATTTTTTCATCATCTAAAATATATAACAAAAATACAAATAAGCAAATAAAGTATCAACATAATACCAGTTAAAATGACATCTCCTTCAAACAATGTCATGAACGAGCTTATGTGGCTAATCAAAAAGGGAATTTTGAATATCATGTCCTTAGTTGAGTCCTTCTGCCGAATTTCGTCATCTACCTACAACAAAGCAAACCCATCTCTCTTCAATTAGTTTAGGTATCTAATGCATTTCTGAAGCAATGCATAATCAATAGATACACAACAAAGTATTCAAGGGAAAAGTACAAAAAAACCTCACACCTTTATCCATAATTCTAGATCATCAGGGTTTGGCACTGCAGTCTTGGGCAACTGCATATAATTAAAAATAAAAATAAAAACAAGTACACTTCAAGAATATAGCTTATAAAATAAGTAGACGAGCAAAGTAATTGTGTTCTCATATCAATAATATCTATGGGGGACCATGACTGATTGATTGCGGAAATTTCAATTTTTATTAGAAGAAGGGGTATAATTGAATTAAAGACCTACAATATAATGTATGTATGCATAGGAAGTAAGTAAAAAAAATTCTTTTTTTGCAAAAGACACGTGACAAATTTAGGATCCAAGACAGAGTAAAATCATTTCTCTACTATTTCATTTATAAAATAGTTTAAGCATATAATAAACATCATAGTATACACATTCTTACAATAGGACTAATTGGTGTGAAAGTGTCTTGGCCTTTTGCCAGACTCCATGGAAGACCTGCAGACTAACAACAAAATGGAAAAGTAAACCATCTCAAGTATTAGATCGTGAAAATATCAGGTCTAAATCACCTTAAAAATTACTGAGCAGAAAAGTATAACACATTCCCAAAACAAAAGGAAATTAATACACAAATCATTTCATACTTATTACATTCCAGTAGTTCAAGTCCAATTGTTAAACAGTTTTTTTCCTTGGGCAGACATCAGATAGACTCAGAGTTGAGAAATCAAACTCTTGTAAGTGTAAGGTAAGGTTGCTTACAAAATATCAACAATTAGTCTGACCCTTTTCTAAAACCTCTTGCAAATCAGTGTTATCAATTGCGGAACACAGAAAATAACGTTTATCCAAATTCAACCGAGTGCTATAGCACGGCTATAGTGGCTATTTGATAACTTTTTGTACTACAAGGGTATTGTAGAACAATAGTGATTTGTTTAAATTCTGCAATATTATAGCACCGCTGTTTAGCAACAGTGGTGCCCTGCTATGACTGGAGTTTTATAGCAGCAGCTTGAATATAATTTAGGAAGTACCTTAGCAGCAGATTGAAGATCCCTGGCAGTCATATCCAGTGCCAGAGCATAACCTAATATATTCAATTAACAGAGGAAAAAAACGGAATCAAGTAAAAGTAAGAGAACGAATAAACTTGAAATTTCACAAAAATGAACGAATTATAAATATTATATTTACCGGCAACGTAATCCATGGCAGAGGATTCAGGGACATCACGAGCTTTCTTCCCGATGACGACGGCGAGTTCGACTTCGTGATGGAGAGAACTTTCGTTGTGTGGGATTTCGATTGTTCCGCCATTTTTCAAGTAAGACGACGTCGGTTTGAGAAATAATACCGGTGACTGAAAAATACTAGTAACAATTACACTGCGCATATCAGATCGGAAATTTGAAGAGTGAACGAATTGTTTTGCAAAGGGAAGATGAAGAGAGTGAGTGTGACCTTGGGTACGGCGTTGCCTAGTTCTTTAGCGTGAGCGGCGTAGTTTCTACCAACGCCGATGATCTTCGTGCCCAATTCAAATAGCTTCTGACAAGACGCCGTCGACATTTCCTTGCGCTCTCCCCCAATTCTTCCACTGTCTCAAACTCTTTTGGAAGAGAAAAATGAAACAAAACAGAGAAAACACGTCTTTGAAATATTTTCTATTGTTTGGTTACTCGTTAATAATGAGAGAGGATGGAAAATATTAAGTAAGCAAAAAAAGATGTATGTATAATTGTACTCAACATTTTTTTTTTATGAAACAGAATTTAGATGAGGTGAGACACAAATAAATGTGAATTAAAATGTTATTATTTCAAAAATATTAGTATATTATTTAATTTTTAATTGTGTAAGAAAATTACCATTATAATAAAGGGTAGTTTAGTAAATATTTTTTTTTTATAAAATTAAGAAAACTATATGTGCTCAATAAACATGTTTAATAAATGTAAAAGGTCTATAATTACATATAGAGGAGATGTAAAGTGGTTTTCTACAAATATTCTTTCAATAGCGTTACATGTGATGAGAAAAATGAATCACGAAATTGTGTTATATTTTCACAATAAAAAAAAATTACTCTATTTTGGTGAAAAACATATGTCAATGGTCAATCAGATAGTTTTGCGACCCTTCATGACATCGAACACAATCTTTTTGTGGGTTGTTTTGTCATTTTAACGATATATATAATTTTCTTTTCTCTTACTTTCTACTCAATCAAATAATTGAAAATAATGATTTTACCTTTTAACTCCTATTCCTTTCTTTTCATAAACAATTAACAAAATCATCTTATTTTGGATTCTCTTTCTTGATTTTCACTTTCTTTTTTTTTTAGTTTTCTTTTACTTTTTGTATGACATAGATTCACAATAATAAAATAAGTACAAGTTAAATTGCAAATTCTAGTGTTGTTATAGAATAATCCTTGGAAGATCCAATCTATACTCATTCCCAACAAATACAAAATTTGACTTTACAACATTTAAATACACATCTTTCAATATATTTTTAATGCAAATTTCTATATTTGAATTTTTAACAAGTATCTTCATAGCAATTATTATTATGATTATATATATATTTAAAAAATTGTCGATAAATTGTAACCGTGGAATCATTATTGTTTTGACTTTATCATGACTTTTTCTAAATACACACGTATGGATGGTTTAAACTCTATTGTTATGGTGAATAAGTATTAACCCATCCAAATTACAATTTCAGCTATTGTCCCTTATCATCAAATTTCATCTCAAATGCAACATGAGTAACTCTGGATTTTCAATTAATTTTTTCCACTCGTTGCAAAATCTTGCAACGGTTGCTCCGTCCAACACTCTGTGATCAGCACCAATATTAACCTGGAAGCACAAAACAGAATCAGATAATGCAGCAGTTTATTTCATCTTCTAACCCACTAAAAAATCATAATAAATAATAACAACATTAAATTAATAAATATCCAACAACTAGTTTAGCTTAGTACTTCTTTTAACCCAAAGAAGAAGAAAAGACTGATGTGCCATGAACTATAATTATTGGAGATTATTGTAGTTTCTTTTAAAATGTGGTTTTTGACATGTTTATACGTCTAGTTTACGAATGTAATTAACTAAATATGCAAGACTTACAGTCATGAGTGATGCAGGATAAACATTTCCATCATCAGTAAACTGCGGAACTTTCTGAATTCGACCGATGGCAATAATGGAGACTTCAGGAAGATTCAGAAGCGGGGAGCCAAACTTTCCACCAATTGCTCCAATGTTGCTCAAAGTGATTGTCCCACCACATATATCCTCAGAAGTTAACTTGTTATCTGAAGCCAATTGTTGCAACCTTGCTAGCTCTTTGGTTATCTTTATAAACAAAGAAAATTAGATTGATAAGAACATGCTCTATAATATTATGTCTAGGAAAAATGTAAGACATATCATCCTCACATGTGCATTATACAACCTGCACACAGTTTAATTCATGAATTATATCATCTTCAATTGCGCTGTAGCTAAACATCGACAATGGCCACGCACTTCAATCGAAACCATAAGGGGCTAACAAAGCAGAACTAGCGATGTGCATATATTTGACAATAATAAGATTGTAAACTAACCTCCAATATGGAAAGAGACTGAACATTTTTTATGTTCGGCACAACTAGACCATGTTGTGTCGCCATGGCAATTCCGATGTTGTGCGAACCTACATCAAATTAACCTATTGTATCAAATTTGGTAATAGCTCCTTTTTTCTTGAAAGCGTATTTTGACTTAAGAAAGAAACCTTACATTCACTCTACAAAAATTCAAAACAATTAAGTTTCAAGGAATGGCAACAAAATTTTATCAATCATTTATCCAATTTTGTATAAGAACCAAACCTTTGAGGATGAGCTCCAATGCATCCTCTTTGAAGCAACTGTTCACAGAAGGGTACTTGATTAGTGCCATTGATAGGGATTTGATTAATATTGGAAGGAATGTGTGCTTGACATCTGGATAAGGATTATTCTTTTGAAAAGCCGTTTTAAGCTCCACTAGGGCATTGCAGTTTATCTCGTCTACGTAATGAAAATGTGGGACTTTTGCAGCTAGAGTCATTGATTTTATCATCGCTCTATGGAATCCCCTACAAAAAGAAAAAACAAAACAAAATATAATTAGCCTTCTCATTACCAAGTTCTTTATAATTCAAGTCCTACAACTGAGAGTAAAGGAAAACACTTCCATACTATTGCAACACTAAAGTTCATCACATTTTTCTACAAGTCAACATAAATGACTCGCATATATCCACCGCCGATTGCCATTTCATATGAAAAAGTAAAAGTGAAAGGGTTCAAATTCATGTTTCCATTCAATTTTACCTCAGGGGAAGTATCGTGTCCTCGAAAGGCCTATCGTATATATTTTTCGCATCACAGCTGAATTCTTTTCCCCGAAGCTGTTCTCCAAAATCAGCATTCAAAACATCAGATGGAGTTTTAGTGATTCCCTTTTTGACCGCAAAATTGAGCACATCTTCTTTTAAAACCCTTCCATCTTTTCCAGTTCCACGGACTTCATTTATATTTATACCATGCTCCTTTGCTAGACTCCTTACGGCAGGTGTCGATAGGACTCCTGCTTGTTTCCCCTTTCCAATATCAGAATCTAGAGGTTTTACATTTTCTGAATCGTCAAAAATTACTGTAGTAAATGCAGACTCATTAACGATTATCTGATCAGAATCAGGTGATTTTGCAATTTCTGAGTCACCAAAATCCATTGAAGGACATGGAGACTCGTCAATTAATATCTTTAAAAGGGTTGCTCCAACCTGAAATTTAACCCAAAAGAAACTCAAATACATACATAGAACAACAACCAAGCCTTATCCCACTAAGTAGGGTCGGCTACATAAGTCAAACGACATCATAACGTTCTATCATATAGCATGTCTCTATCCAGCTCTTTAATCTCTAGGTCTAATATATCCGACAAAAATAATTAATTGTCTAATATGAAACAAGGTATGGTTTAATCAACTTCTTTCAACTCCTCTCACACCAATGTACCCTAATAAATTATAAATTTGTAACTATATGCATCGTCTTACTGAATTATAACAACAGTATGAGATTTCTTATCTCACCTTTACAATGTCACCGGGAGCATGGAGAACATTATAAATTTTTCCTTTGTAGCGACTTGTAATTTCTATGGTAGCTTTATCGCTTTGAACTTCACAGAGCGGTTGAAAATCATCAACATAATCCCCCTGCCAATATGACATAATAAATTATTCCTAAAACTTTAAACGGAAAAATATATACATCAAATAGAATATAGCAGAACTACTCACAACCGACCAACCCCCCAAAAATAAGGCCTTGCAAACCGTTGAATGATTGATACATCATATTAACATCATACAGATCAGCTCCTCTAAAGCAAGCAATATCAACTATTGATAAACAAATCAATAGTTAATATTATATGCACTTGCATAACCAATCATAGGTGGTTACAATATCAAACCATTGAGTTACCCATTTTACTAACTACTCACTTTAGAGAAGCCAAATTCTATCAATAGAGTATGTTATACTGACTGGGCACTTCAGATTCAAGGCATCTCTAGTGTCGGTGTCACTACATTTGTGGTTATATTCAATCACTTATATTTTCTCATATTACTACGAGTGTCTAGTATCTATATCAATGATTCTTTGGTGTGAATTGAAGCATTAAATTTGAAAAGTTGACTACTACACTGACCTCTTGGACATACCATTTGAGAAGTTCACATTCTGCAATACCTTCACCAGTCTGTGCCAAAGGAACCTCAACTATCTTCCCCTCAGAAATCTCCAAAACATGTTGAGCAGAAAGACAATATCCCTTAACATGCTTAAAATTGGACTACAAAACAGAAATTCAATACAAACAAAATAATAAAAATAGTCAAACTCAAAGAACCCGATGAAATTCATCAACCTTGTTAATAAACAACCAATAAAGTTTGATACTTTTAATGTGATTATTTATCTTTTTCCTATAATGTTCTTAATCAGTTATTATCTCATATCATATGTTTCCCTCTCTGCAATAAATATTGACAAATCAATAATTAACGTTACATTGAACTTTGAAAATGACATTTAAATAGAAACAAAAAATTTAATTAAAAAGTAAGCTTATTAAGACTCACATCTATGCGAGAAATAGCTTTAGGTAACAGAACAGAGCGCGAAGCAGAGGAATGGTAAGAGAAGGAAGACCCAGAAAAGAAACTCTCAGAAGCAGAGAGATTGAAGAATCTTCGACCGTAGATCAAAGCTCTCCTCTGCAAAATCCTGCGGCTCAGCATCTTTGCAACGATCAAGCGAGACAAATAGGGGATTTTTTTTTTATTCCTTTATGTTGTGTGTTTATTTGTGTTGTTGTGAGAGTGAAAAGAGGGGAAATTGGAAATTAGAAGAGACGTTTGGAAGTGAAAGAAGAAACCCCAAATAAAATGGGATGTGTCTTTGTGTTGAAGATGAGGATATGGGTTTGGAGAATTGCATGCTGACAAGTTGTTGACTGCTACTAATGAAGTGTTTGTTCAAAAAGGGTATGGGGTGGATGGATAAGGACTGAATTAAATATATAACCACCTAACTTATACCAATTTGGAATAATTTTTTTTTTTTATCACCTACAACAAAGTTTTATACTTGTTAAATGAGAGAGAATAAAGAGAGAAAATTAAAATAGATATAAGTTGTAAACAGTGTTAAACAGTGTTATGATATGTTGTAGAGAATGTTGCATACACTCTTGCACCAATGATTCAGATTCAAATTATCATGTTTTATTCGGATGGAATGTTTACGATGTGTTTGATTTATGAAAAAATGATAAAGGAAAGAAAGTGAATAAAGATAATTTGTTTAATTATTTGTTATAAGAAAAAATAAAAGGAAAAGAAAGTGAATACAAAAATTATCTATGGACACTTAAACACCTCCATGGCATCTTGTAAAAGAAACAAATAAAGAAAGTGAAGTGACGCATACGACGATATGTTGATAATGTAAAATGAAGAGATGTATAAAAAGAAATGAGATGTTAAATGAAGTTAGAGAAATAATGAATGTACAAATATCACATATATATAAAAAAAATAATTAATGGAGAAGGGACAACAACATTGGTAGCAAGAGTGAAAGGGAATAGGAGCATAGAGATTATGGGTCTAAGGACAGTAATCGGTCCATTACATACAATGAAAAGTGCGAGGAAGGATTTTTGTTGGGTCTATTGAAGTGGAACAACCCAAAGAAAATCTCAACAAGGTAAATGGCCGGAGTCCTATTCACGGGGACCTGGTAGAATTGGGAGAAATAAGGGAGTCTCTCCTCCAACCTTACATCCCCCAATTTCCAATTCATTATTTTGATTTCAATCATCTTCGAATTAACCAATCTATTTCAGACTACTTGTCTAGATTGAATTTGGTATGTAAATACTAATTTATAATTTCTTATGATTTTTACACTTTTGAATTCGTTTGAAATTATAAATTTAAAAGTTTTTTACACCTTTAAATTAATTTGAATGTGTAAAAAATTATAAAAAAAATTCAAGTTAGTGTTTACAATTTTAGATTGATTAATCTAAATAAATCTTATTAGAATTGATTAGTCTTAAGATGATTAAAATAAATATTTTTGGAACTTTTGAAAAATGGACGAAATTGGTAGGAGAAATCTCCTCGAAGATTGGACGAAGTTGGGTAGGGAAGAACGTCCGCAAAAATAAATTAAATAGAGCCTCAAGATAGCTAAAGATTTTTTTTTAAAATTAAAAAAAAAAAAAAAAAAAAAAAAAAAGAAAAGGAGAAGAAGAAATAAAAGATGGAGACAAAGCTAAAGTGGCAAAAGAGAAAAAAAAAATATATTGAGGAGGATGTCACTAAACAGGTCCTATCCTCGTCAAGTAATTCTATAATTGATAATGTAATGACATAGGTAGGAGGAGCAGGGTGATTTGGCATCACAACATGACCGAGGTTGCTAAGGGGTGTGGAATTTTGGTAAAGAAAAATGAATACTTCACTAGGTGGAGGAGGAGGATCAAGTGGTTCATAAATACTTGGCTAAAAAAAAGAGTAATATTTTAAGAGGAATTAATCTCTTCCAAATGAAGTCACAACAAAATTTGCCAACAAAACATACTTCAAAACCAAATTTTTCACGCAAACAAATAAACTTCTTCTTCACCACCACACCTCCGCCCAATTACGATCAAATATCTTAGCCATGAGATATGTTTATCCACCTCCAAACTAAAAAACCACATAAACCTATCACACAACCTCCCTCCCTATAACTAAGAGTCACACCAAAAAGAGGTGTATTTACTCATACCCACAATATGACTTAAGTTATCAGAAAATCACTCGACCCTCTCATCAAAGCACTCCATCACAATTCCTCACCACAACATTTTCTACCACACCATTTCTTTTTTGCCCTCAACCTCCACATTCATTTGCCTAACAAAGCAAAGTTAAAATATCTTAACCTACAAATACTCAACCTACCTTTATTATGATCACAACATGGCGACTCATATTTTGCCGAATTAATTTTCCAAATGATACTTGCTGGAGTTTTGAAGAAATTAACAATAAATCGGTGTTGCATAAAAAAATAGGATGTCCACCCATAAATAAATCACGACTCTTCTATCTACAAATCAATATCTCAAAATTTTCAATTATATTCTTATTATATTGTTGGTATATCAAGTGTGAGTTGTGATTTTGTATAATTAATTAAATAATTTAACTCTCTTAATTAAATTATATAAATAATTCATGTATTTTTATTCAGTTTTCTTGTACTTTTCAATTTTTTTATATTATATTTTGTACTTGTATCAATAGCAGGTACTTATACATCATATGTATATATACTCATTGATTGAAATCCATAAGTGGTTCTATCACATTTTCATCAAACATCATTGATTGATTTTTCCTAGATATTATTACTATAATTATTGTCATTATTATTACTCTCTCTGTCGACTGAACAAATTAAAGGCAAATGTTTTTATAAATAAATCAATTATTATTGAAGGGACAAAATATTATTTATACATGACGTAATAATGGTTTCTTTTAATTTTATTTTTGTGTGGTTGATAAGGCTAATTAAGGAAATGGCCTTACATTGGGTTCCTTGTTCTGTGACTCATCCCATGTAGGCCTAAATGCAATAATTCAAAAACAGATTCAATATGAAAAATGATACTCGCCGGAGTTATGAAGAAATTAACAATAAATAGGTGTTGCATAAAAAAAAATAGGATGTTCACCCATAAATAAATTATGACTCTTGTAACTACAAATTAATATCTCAAAATTCTCAATTATATTATTATTATATTGTTGGTATGTCAAGTGTGAGTAAAGAAGCATCACATCGAATGAAAAAAATATATATTAAACACTATATAAGTGAGATGACATATAAATTGATCACTTTAAAGTTTTGAATAAATATATAAATCTGAGTCAATGTGATAATCTCTCGACCCATCATGACCTAAAAGTAGTATCAGAGCGGACGATTTAACATAATTGACTTCTTATATCAAAAGTATTTGTGATCAAGAGTATTTAAACATCATATTTTTGAAGGGAGAAATTATTGGCGTCCGACTTGCTCTTGAGCTAATGAAATAATCTCTCATGACCCAACATATTAATTTCGAAATATAAACCTTTTTTACATAAATTATGGATATAGTATTTAATATTAAGGAAAAAAAAGATGGATGCACGTTTGCCTAGTCGTTATCTTCCATCCAAGACCCCGTATGCGAGTATCCGTCCCGAAGGATGGATAGGCCATGCCTGGTTGGTTGTAAGGAAAGTGTGTCGGGAAAACGACAAACCTAAAAGTGGTTGTGTAATTATCATCTCCGAACGTTAAAAAATGCAGAGTCATATTAATTATATGCTTCTCTATATCATTCATATAGTCCAAAAAAAAGTTCAAATGCAGTCACTCACTCAGTCACTAGCTCACACACAACCCATGCACTGTTTCCTTTGGAAGTTACTCTGTCTTTTTCAGTTTTTTTTATACATGTTAAAAAATATAATAAATAGATGAAGAATATTCATTTTTCAATATCATAAACTTATAGTAAAATTAATACTTAAAAAATAATATACATAATAATTATTGAAGATTTTAATTAAAATAATAATATTAATTTTAAAATAATTATTTTCCATAAAGTCACACTTTTGATCCTGATAGAGTAAATGTGACTGGCCACTACTCACTCATTATTCTTAATAACCATGAAACAGATCGGTAGATTGATGAGTACAACCAAGCCAAAAATACTGCTACACCAAACCAAACAAACACATAAATTTCACTACACGACAAAACTGGCTCAATTTTCCAACTCTAAAAATTAATTGAAAACTAAAAAAACAGTGTATGCGTGGCAGTTATATAGCAAAAACAGTCAAATCTTTGCCTACACACTAATCGTCCTTTGTTACCCCTCCGTAGCTGTGAGGGACCCACTACTCTCTCTTTTCGTACTATTCCTTCACCTTCTTTTTTTCCTATTTATGTTATTAAACTAGCTCCGATATTTTTCATTCACCACCAACCTAAACTCAGTGAATAATTTAAAAGTGTCAGCACAACAATTAACGTAGAATGAAATATGGTTGGTCTTGGTGTTGTGCTAGAATCCCAGAAAAGTAGCATTAACAACGACAACAACAAAACTCATCAAATAATTAACAAAACCACCATGATGCTTAACACAATCAACAACAAAACCTCTTCTCCGATATCATATCCTTCTTCCAGTCATCATTCTCATTTTCAGGCATCAAATTTTCTTGAACAATGCTTTTTATGCAAGAAAAGACTCTTGCTTGGGAAAGATATCTACATGTACAAGTGAGTTCTTGGAACCAAAACATATAAGCATTACATTTTCATTTTTAATTAATTAATTCTATCTCCTAATCTAGATCTTCTAATCCTTTATTTTCCTTCTTCATTTCTTTTTTCCTAACCAAAAAAAAACCCCAAATCTTTTGTTGTTTTTTTTTTTATGTAAATTAACTTTGCTTTATTATTATTATTATTATTATTATTATTATTATTATTATTATTATTATTATTATTATTATTATTATTATTATTATTATTATGTCTAGTTGCGGTGTTATGTTGAGACATATTTATAGTTATATGAACATTAATAAATTTATTTATTTATTGCAGAGGAGACAGAGCATTTTGTAGTGTGGATTGTAGGTGCAAGCAAATTTTAACGGACGAGGAAGAGGCTATTCAGAAACAGAATTGTTCTTTGGATGGTTTTGCTTGATGATATAGTGGTTTAAAAAAGTTTTGAACAGTGACACTAGAAATGGGACGGGGGATTTTTTTTCTTTTGGCGATTACATTCCAATTTTACCCATGCTTTTATTTTTGTAATGACCTCACGACCCTTTGTCCTTTATTTTGCTTCCTAGTATGAAGCCAAAATGTCATTTCAGCTTTTAATTTTTTTTGGGTCCATCTCTTGTGTAAGATGATGAGGGGCTTTCTCTATGGTGGTTGCTTCTTGCTATGCTTTTTGGGTCATCTCTTATTGGCTAAATCATAGCGAAATACTTGAAGTTTTAAGCTTTTATTTTTTTTTTTAAGTTGTAGATGGTTGGATTTGAGGGTATTTATGGCGTCATTGTTTTGTTTTGTCAATTTTTATTATTTATATTTCTGCCCTTGGTAATTAATTTGTATGGGTTTAATTAAAGGTAATTAAAATTTAATCCCCAAAAAATAGTCTGATAGTTTTGGTTAGAGATATTGAAAAAGTTATATGTGACTATATACGATGTTTATACTTTTATCATTAACATTAACATTTTCCTCTCCCCCTAATATTACTCCTAAATATTTGTCTATAAAATTTAGGAGTAGTCTATGGGCTGTGGTGGGAGATGTTGACAATTCTTCTGAGGGTACAATATATAAAAAAAAAGAACATCCTATTCAACACTACATTAAGTACATAATTTATAATTAATGATATGATTGAACAAGAGATAAAATAATAATAATAATAATAATAATAATAAATCAACACTTTATAATTACCATATGGTGTTGGACATCATTTTTTAATGTCCAAATAACATTTCTCTTCTTTGAAGTTATCGTGTTTGATAATCTCCATTCTCAGTTAATTATTTGTGTTCTCTGTGGTGAAAATACGCATCGCAAGCCTAAGGTCTAGCTTAGGACATGTTAGGTCATCATTTTATATAAAATTAAATATATTTTTAATCTCTATAAAGTTTCAATTGTTTTTGTAAATAAAACATAACTTTTAGTCCCTTCAAATTATCGGGCAATCAATGTTTGATGAGATGAAATATATTTACATGTTCTTCAATTTTAAAATTTTAAAATGATATTTTTGTAGATATATTTAGGACATTATAAAAAAATTATCCACACATATTTAGAAATTTTAACTTGTGAGGGATTAAATATAAGTTTTTTAAATGTAAAACACTCAAGATAAATGTAACTAAAATATGGATTAAGAAATTGAGTTTTGAGCTCAATTTTTGTAAACTTTTTATATTATTATAAACATGCTTACAAAAATTCATTCAATTGACTTAACATCGTGGACTAAAACTACGTGTATAGTAATTTTGTAAGATTAAAAGTTATATTTTTATTTTACAATGACGAAAACTAAAATGTTGAAATTATTGAGAAACTAAAAACATATTTTACATGGACTGAAAATTAATCTATCAAATCGGCATACTTAATTACTATTATCATCATCATCATAATTTTAAGTTTTTATATTTTGTTTAAATAATAAATTTATTAACATTTTATATAATTTAAACATATTCATCTTTAAATTAAAAAAATTATCGACTTACAACTTGTAACATATTTAAATATATTATTTTAAATAAAATTAAAATATAAAATAATATAATGTTAGATTCTCTAAGAAAATATCAAAATATAACTTAAATTTATTTATATATTACCAATCACCATGTGAGTGGTCTAGCAAGAAGGAAAAGATTCATAAATTCAGTAACAATCATCTTAAAATACTGTTTTTGTGGCTCCTGTTTAGTTTTCTTAATTCCCAACTTATCACAGTATGAGTACTCGGGTTATCATTTATCGTACCTACCCATTTGTTGAAATAGAACGCAGCATTGGTAGCTGCTACTAATACCCACGTTGTAAGTGGTGTGCAAGTCATAACACAAATTTACGAGGTTGTTGTTCATATTTAGACAAAGACTAATAATATTTATGTATTTTTACACCGCAGACGCTACCTGACGATTTTTCTAAATATATTCGTTATCTGGATCATGATTAGGGAGGTTTTAAAAAATTTGTAATTAATGTTCAAATCTTAAAAATTGAATTTTCAATTATAAATTAATAATTAATAAAATAAATTTTAGTCTCTATAAACATACTCATTTGCATTTGCATTATGATTGTACAAATAATTGCAAAGCTTGTGCTAACATAGATTTAATAGGGATAATTGTGAATCTCCTTTATGATATTTTGGAGTTTTTGAAATAAATTGCACCCACACTTGTATTAATTATATTTTAGAACAAAGTTCTCTCACATACGTCGTGCATTAGACAAAAAAAAGGAATAATTTATAAATAATTTTAATAGAATTTTGAATTATGAAACCCAACGACATATCTAAATATTTTGATTAGTAAGGACAATATTATATATTATAAGTATTTATATATAAAATAATACATCAATGCATGAGCGACAAAAAAATGACAAAATTATATCATTTAGCAAAAATATGAAAATTACAAAACTATACAACTATATACCTAAAAAAATTGAAGATACAATCAACTTCTACGAGTTATAACGTCTCTTTACTGTGACTTCATATATTACTTTTCCTCTTCAAAACGTATTCACAATGACGTGTGATAAAAAAAAAGTCACTTAAACTTGTCATGTGGACTTGCATGAAAAAACTGGATTAAAATGAATAACAAAGAATATTTGAAAGATAAAAGTTTAAAAGAAATGTTTATAAAAGTGAAAAACTAAATTTAGTACATTTATAGAAACGAAAATCTTAGATATCCTTTTATTTATGCTGTTGTGGTTTTAGGTTTTTAATTCCATTTTGTTTATTAAAAAAATATTAAGTGTCTCAATCTTTTATTGATCTTAAATTGCTTTCAACACTCAGCAGGATACTCCAACATTGTTGTTTACTCTTGGAACTTGGAAGAGGGCTGAGGCAGAGATTCCTCGTCAGCAAACAGGTAGAGTGTGACGTTCAATGATGTTGTAATACTTAAGTTGTTCAGTGAGTATAACTTATCACATGGTATTATACATTTGATTCATACACATATATTCAGTTTCAAAATTCAAACTTCATATTAAAAGTAGTCAACCAAGAATGAGAACCATGGAATAACATTTTCATATGTGCCAATTAAGTTACGAAACTTGGAATAATACTTTTGTATGTGCCATTTCAGTTATGAAACTTGAAATAATAATTTTCTGCGTGCCAATTTAGTTCTTTAATTTTTTTACAGCTGGGAATCACAGAAAGGGCACCAACCATAGAGATAAATAAATATAATTAAGCATTAATCGGAATCTGATACGTCTTGTATTATTCTTTCTCTGTATGAATCCCTAAATCCCCTCTTATTTAAAATTTAGAAATAGGAACTGACATTACTTTTCTCTCTAGAGTCGTTGGATTTATGACAAAAACATTGAACTCTGATCTAATAGTTCTACAGCTGCTGGCAATGTGCAGTACCGTAGCCTACAATTTGGTTTGTAAGAAAAACCTTCAATTTAATCTCTCACAACAAGTATGTAAAATCACTAAATCAGTCTCGTTAGTTCATACTATTAAGATGCGAAAAATAAGTAGGAGAGAAAATTATACAGAGGGGGCTAACTTGAGAGATTACTTATTTCTTAAACGGTTCTTTGTCCCATCATATTTACCGAACAACGTTAAGGCCAAACCATCCGGACTAGATAACCTAGAGTGTGTCCATGTTAATTTGAAAAATGTACACGCAGATTTTAAGATCTGGAAAACCATAAATATGTGCCAAGATAATATATGTGGAATGGAAACAAAATTATTGGAATAACAAAAAGGAATTTCCCAAGACATGCGACTGGAATGGAACATAAGAGAAGCAGAAAGATCAATAATTTAATTCATATCCAAACTTGAGAACCAGTTTGCATGAAATTAGATATACAAGCACAAGAATGTCCTGTAAAGAGTTTGTGCCAGCGGATTTAATACATACAAGAGTTAATATAGCAGCATAATCACAAGACAATTCTCGTAGCTGTCAACTTTTTTGTCTCCATCAGAATAAGGCTAGCCAGACTTGAATAGTAAAACTGCTTTCTGATCCAAATAGAAATAAACAAAGTGGTTTGTTTCATGAGTCACATATGAACCTGCAAAACGAAATAAATTTCCATGAACACGCTTCAATCATAAACTAGATTTGCCATTCTATTCTAAGCATTATTATTAGGCTTAGCAGGACCAAATAATAATATCTGCATTTGTTTAAACAGACTGAATTTTTTCAAAAACAGAAAATAACTAAAAGTGCTTTTGGACATAAATGGCATGATATTAGTGAGGGTTTGATTGTGAAGCACAAAATGACATCGAACTTTCATCAAGAACTTCATGGTTTCTAGAATTAATCATCTTGGTGGTACTGAAACTCAAGCTTAATCCAAGCTTTGATTGTACGGGATGCTAACCCTTGCAGTCCTCTCCACCCCTATCAAACCCATCTAATATTTATATCTTTCATACTACATTTCATGATACACAATTGCCTGCCTTAAGATTACATCAAGAGATAACATTTGTTTGAAAGAAGGTCCCATTAGTGATTGACATGCTAGAGCCTACCACACTCCAATATTTTTAGAAGTAATATATTTAGAATAATGGATACTCCTATGTGATTAGTGATTACCACTATTGATCTTTCTGTCTTCAGAGTACCCGAGAGCCAAATAACTCCACAAAATGTATGAAAGTGAGATGCTAAATAATACATAGTTTCACTACATCAGATGTTTACTGGATTGACTTATTCATAATAATATCGAACTCTCAAGTTCACCAAACAATTCCATTGATCATATCAAACTTATATATTAAACTTAAGTAACTTCTCATGTTATTGCATGGTTAAGATGTGCAGAATAACAGGAGTAGAAATCACATAGGCAGGTAATGAAGTTTCAGACTCAAGCTGTGCAGGCAGTGAATTTTATATACATATTCACCCTGATAAAGAAGTCAACAGGTTCAGAATTGACTTCATTTCCCACATTATAACAATAGAGCATATTGGTTTTTGCTGAACAGCAAAAAATTCTTTATTATAAAATATAAGAAAAGTATAAACCCCAATGTATTGGCATTCATATAGCAAATCGAAACACATGCTTGTTCTATTCTGCAAAAATTTGAAATTCGAATCATATATTACATATGCACTTGCTTTCATGAAGAAATTTAAACCATATCAGAGGTGAAAGAATACAAACTCAGTAAATCACAAAAGAGGCCACAAACTCAACCTTAAATCTTTATCATACTCACATCTACACAATTTAGCAAGAGTTTGAAATTTTGAATTTTGGATATTCTCATAAAGCTAGAAACAACAAAATGTTGGATGTTAAAAAAGGACAATGTAGGATACAGCAAGCTATTTTGGTGTACTAGTAGGTAGTCATAGAAACTACTCAATTTGATAACACTCTTCAAATTTCTTCAGGTCCTTCCCTGTCAAGCCTATTCTATCCTCAGCACACTCAGTCTAATCCGAAATTAACAAACTAAAAACTATTTTTTTACTGACTGAACCAAACAAGAATGAATTCAAATTGGTTTGATAAACTGGCACAGCTATTCCACGGAAGAGGAAAAAGAACACAAAAAATCCATGCAAATAACATAGAACACAAGTGGTCCTGTACTCCTGTGATCGAACTCAGCTGGAGCATGTTTAATTGTCATCTCTGAATTCCCCACTCTAGAATTACTCATCTCCAAGTAGAAAAAACTCGAAAAACCTATAACTTTGTAATTTAAATTTTAACAAATAAAAAGGATCACTTAAACCTTCCATTTATTAACTTCACACTGGAACTTCAAATAAATCACAGGGCAGTAGTTGTATTCTCTCCTCCAGAAACTATAAATTCAAGTAAAGACTTTCCATTTTCCACAGTAACAAAGAGAAAAGATAAAATCCTGCAGCTTAAGAGGTGTAAAAAATGTAGTGAAGAACAAAATTGACCAGATAAGCTAGCAGCCGCCAAGTACCAATAGAGAATATAGTAGATTGAAAAAACTAGGTTTTGAACATTATTACTGATGAGTTAGAAATTGATAAAAAAGCAACAGCATTTGCAGCACTAAATCGACAAATGTAATTAAAGAATGAGCGAATTAAGCACAGACGATTAGATCTAGAGGAGTATGAAAAAAGGAATACCGAAATTGCGACCGACGATGCAATGCCAAGTAGGACCGTGCCTCTTATCAAACTCTTTCTTTATAGTCTCTGCAACATCTTTCTCTACGTTGTGCCTCTCAAAAGCCTAATTGAATTTGACAACAATTTATAGAAAAAACGGAAGCAGTGAAAAATAAGATAAGAAAGGAAGAAGTAAGAGTGAGAGACTAACGGAGACGGCGATATCAACGGCTTCCTTTTGCATGTCGGGGAGCATATCGGCGCTTTTGATAATGACTTTCTTCGGTGGAAGTTGTGCGGGAGAAGCAGAGGCGGATAACGGTGATGGAACAAGTGGCTTTCGATCTTCGGAGAGGGATTTCGCCATTAGAGGTGATCCTCCTATGTTGTTGTTGTTGTTGTTGTTCTTTTTCGCCTCCTCGCTCATCTTACTTTCCCTAATTTTATTTCTCTTTTTCAGATGATGACTGTGTGTGAGGCGTGTGAGTGTGAGAAACAAAAGAAGAATCGGGTGCTTGTTCTTGTTGGTCCGTAGATTTCAACTCGGAAAGAATAATACAAAGAAAACAATACTTGCTGTTTTACCTTTTTACCTTTCAATCTCACTGTCGTAGTAGTAGTAGTAAGTGTAACTGTGGTAGAATAGATGGGATGGGGCACTCACTTCCACTCCATCTCCCTTTAACCTATGTTTCAAAAAGTACAAAAAAAAAGAAGGTACAAAAAAATTAAGGATGCTAGTTAATATTTGTCAAAAAGTAAATAGTTGTTTGATTTAATTTAATTTAAAATTTGAAATTAGAAATTGATGTTTAGCGTTTACATCTTTTAATTTTTGATTTTTAAAGATTGTATTCAATATCTATTTGTTAAATTGTACGGTCATCTTAAATGTCTATGTGCATTCTGATATTAGTATTTGGGATTATGTTAAGTAAAAATTTGGACTACTTGAATGACCTGAAAAGATAGACACACAAAAGATAGTTGATCTGATCAAACAACAATGAGATTAGTATTGGCCGATCATATGACACACAATGATGATGCACAACAACTCTATTTTATATTATCTCAATCAATACCAGATACAAGAATATTTGATCGAAACTACACAGTTAAATTAGAATTAGATTCGAGATTGGTGAAGGAATCTAACTCTAATTAAAGGGACCACTGTATAAACTAAATAACAAACAAATTTTTAAAATACGCAAATACTATCTAGTTGTCACTTGAATTTTCTAGATCTTGACTTAGACTATGTATCCTTTTACATAACAAATACAGTTTAATTTAAATGATCTTTTTCTTATTTACTTTTTAATTGCAATTTATTATACTAACTAGCATGTTACACGTATTCGTTTTTTTTCATTTATCAGTAACAATAACACTAAAAATTACAATATTTTCTATAATTATTTTAAAAAATTAGTTAAAGATAAGATTGCAAATAAAATAATTTAAACGAATCAAAAAATAATATTATACAAAAACGTAGTATCCTTTTTTATATATAACTCGAGCTTGAAAATGACGCTACCTAGATCCATACTATGATTTGTGAGCCCAATTGAGAACTAACAACATCCTCGTAGCTTCACTTTCATGAATTAAAGAGGAATGGAGCTCTTCATTTCAACCGAGCTGCATCATATTGACCATAAACCAAAAACTATTGGGTCGAAATCCTTAAAAAAACATGAAGAGTCTTTTGTGCTGTGAGAAGTGGTTTATTTCTCTTCATGAAAATTTACTAGTAACACTTACAAGAGTGATATGTCATACATCTACAACATTAATTTTTATACACACATTTAATATCTTATTTCGTTTTTATCTTTCTTTATATTATATCATTAACTTTTCACATTTATTATATTATTATTTTTTTATTTCTTTTATCTCTTTCTCTATTACGAATATCCACCAAATATTTTTGTAAAAGAAAATATGGGAGCAGCATAAAATTTTGTAAGTACCAAATAATTTTCACTTGACTATTGTCGATTTGTTTGATAGCATGTTTGATTAGAAAAATAGATCTAATTTTAATGGTTATAACTTTAATTTATTTTTAGAAAAATTAAAGATTAAAAAAATTAATAAAAAATTGTTTAAATATGAGAGAAAATGTGATTAAAAGAAAGATGAAAACAAAATTACTAATAATAGATCAGATAAAGTTAGAAGATCATAATTCGTTGGGTTAGTGTAAAAATGGTGACGGACAGTATTTAGTTACCAAAGCTCGTCACACGCGTCGGGAAATGTGAACATTGGGAATATCAACTCAACCTCACAAGTTGCGGCCCACATCCGATTGCATGTTGCGTGTGACAAAGTTGTTACTATCAACCACATCTTCAAAAAAATGTTACTTTTATGCATACGAATTAGGTAAGAAATGTTAATTCCTTTGATTCTTGTCCAACTGATTTAGCTAGCTAGTTATCGTAGACTCCTTTTGCGATTGTAAGATTTATATGTAGTTATTTTTTAGATAAATGCATTCTTGTGAAGTCTCATTCCATGAATTTAAATTGAATAAAAATAGTTACTTTTTAGAAAAACTTACATCTGCTTATATTTGATACCATTAAATAATAAATTTGATTACTATTTTTTATTTATATATAATATTAAATGAAGTATTATTATTTAATGATGTATATTGATACATTATTAAATATATTTATATGGAAAGAGGATCAACTTGATTTTACCATTTAGATATATCTATATTATAGGAAATAATAATACAATATACCTATTATAAAACAGAACCAAGTATGATAATACTTGAAATTAAACTAGACATATTATTAAAGTAGTAGTATTCAAGTAGTTACTAAACTTCATCTAAAATCAAATTGTTTGACAAGTTCA
>JBBPBP010000004.1:4755564-4768155 GCA_037974735.1 Cicer chorassanicum
AAAAAAAAAAAAAAAAAAAAAACACGAGAAGAAAAGGTGCGCATCACTGCGTAGAGTTGCTGAATAAGTTGTGGGTAAATTTGATGGTGGCACTGGCAGGATAATTCATAAAAAAAAAAAATATTTAAGATAATATATTTTAATTAATATTAGTTAGATATAAATTTTTTTGATAAGACCCAAAAAAAATATATATATGAATTTTTTGAGAAAATGAATATAAATATGATGTGAAATCTATACATGGTTCCTGAATTGTAGTGCTGGTAACTTAGTGAAGCGTCCGTTTACGACACCTCTTCCTTTCCTTCAAACTTGAATCTCTGAAAACAAAAAGTGTTAGCATCGCATACGAATTGTGATTAGTTTCTGAATTCAAAATCAAAATCAAAATGGGTAGCAAAGGACGCACGGTAATGGAGGTTGGAGCTGATGGAGTTGCCATCATCACCATCATCAATCCTCCTGTCAATTCTCTTTCCTTTGATGGTATTCTATCCATTTCCCTTCTTCGATCTGCTTCTTCACATAACCATAACCATCATTATGAAAATTGATGCGCTGTTTATGATCCATGTTTGTCGCTGAGGTGAAATTTATCATTCTTTCATTATTTTCTCACCATCACCAACTTGATTTGAATTATGCAGTAATATAAAACCTAGAAAGAACTCATATAATATAATACACAACAAGATTATAATATTAATACAATATAATATACATAAATTTAGTATTGAATTAATATAAAACAAAAATTGTAAATTATTATAAGAGATATCATGATCATTATAGACATGTTGAAATGTTAATGTGGTATTCCCATTTGTTTTTATGTCCAAAAAAAATTGAAGGGAAAAGCATTGTAAGTTTTGATGTGTTTATGCTTCCTTGCATAAAAAGTCAGTTAAGTTAACTTATAAATAGATAAATGATGCTAGTTCCAACTTTCACAGTACACTGATGTTGTTTTTCTTGCTTGTAGAAACTAAAGTAAGAAACATTTTGTTTGCCCATTTTCTTTTGTCCGTTTGTGTAGTTCTATTATTCGAAGAATGAGGTGGATGGCTATTGACAACAGAGGATGTGGAGTTTTGAATGTGTGTGTCTCACACTTTATTTCTATCCTAACATAATCACGGCTACAGTAAATTGTAGTTTTTTCAATCTGTTCTGTCCTTAATGACTATTGAAACTAACTCTGGTGATTATATTGTGGCTTACACTTTTTCTGTTCCCAAATATTGAATATGCGATAGTATGAATACCGTAGTATGCTGTGAATCATTGATATTTCAATTTCCAGAATTTTTAGTGACATTCTTTATTTTCTTCATACATTACTTTTTACTTTACTTATACTATGTTGCTCATTTCTGTTCCTGTCTCTCACCAGTATTGCACAGTTTAAAGGAGAGTTTTGATCAGGCTATACAGAGAGATGATGTCAAGGCAATTGTTGTTACAGGTATTACAAATTACAATGTGCTCTTGAATCGAACAGCTTTCAAGTTAGATACTGTTCGAATAATTGGGAAGGGGTGTCATTTAAATATATTCCATTTAATGAGATAGACTTAGTAATTAGATAAGAAAGGGAGCCTTGGCATAACAATTGGAGTTTCTGTTGTGTAAATACAGGTTACAAATGCTAGACTTACTAATTAGATAGGAATTGGTGTTGAAATGGGTTGGTAGTGGACAAACAAAAATAAATATATTTATGAGAACCTGGTCTTGTTCCAAGTGAAACTTTTGCTAAACCTTTAAATTTTTAAATAAAAAAAGAAATGTGATAGATAACTAGGGAAGGCAATGCTAGGGCACTAGAACTGATAACCTTTTACCCAAATTCCCACCCTCTTGAACCAATTGAGTAAAATGACCAAGTGGTAGTTTCGGATCTTATCCGTTGAAATATTTCTCCTCTACCACCCTACTTATTGAGATAAGGTGTGGTTGCTGTTGTGGTATCTATCCTCTACGAAATTGAAAAGTCCTCGATCCAGCCTACAAATTTAAAGTAATTCTGACTAATCATATTATGTAACAATATTATATCTGCCTAACGTATTGGAGTATTCATCCTTAACTAGAATTACTCCCATGATATGATTGGGGTTCGTGCCATTTTGATAAACATACAGTTTCAAACTGTAAAGAACTAACATGATCTATTAAGAAGAAGTGGGAAAAGAAATGAAACATGAAGTTAGTAATGTGTTTCCCCAGAGATAATCTTGGTCAACTGGTTTATAGCTGTAGCACTTTAAGCTATAGCCAAATCTTGTGTTCCTTTATTAGGTGCCAAGGGAAAATTTTCTGGAGGTTTTGATATTTCCGCATTTGGTGGTCTTCAAGAGGCAAAAGGTACTTCAATTTATTTTGGGAGTGGAGTGCTGTCTTTCAATTGCAGATAAATCCATACTAATCCTTTCCCCTGCGTTCATATAGAGCGTCCAAAACCTGGGTGGGTATCGATAGAAATCATCACTGATACAATAGAAGGTATTTGATTTTCTCCAAATTCTTAATTTGCAATTTGTTTCTCATTTTGTGCTATGCTAAATTAGTGAATCAATTCATTTCATTTTTCAGCGGCAAAGAAACCCTCAGTCGCCGCCATTGATGGCCTAGCCTTGGGTGGGGGATTAGAGGTTGCAATGGTAAGAAAATAATTACTAACAGAATAAAAGAACCTTTTTTTTTTTCATTTTTTCTACAAAATATTACTAGTACTTTCTTATATAGGCATGCAACGCACGATTATCAACTGCAACTGCTCAACTAGGTTTGCCTGAACTTCAGCTTGGGATAATTCCTGGATTTGGAGGTAGTAGATTGAACTAAAATGAACTAATTCCTCTATCTTCAACAAGTCTACTTATATTTTGTGTGTGAATTTAAATTGAGTGCATTTAGAAAGATACTGTCATGTTGAGGAAAAAATTGAAATGATATCTCGTCACCAAAGCACCATTTATGCTATTAGCAATGTTTGTATAAGGAGAGATATTTTTCTGAAGTAGTGCATCATAAATAATTAAGAATTTACCGTAAGGATGAAAAACCATGGTCAACTTTTGGCATGCATGTCATGATTAACTTAGATGAATGTATGGCTTATTTCCCATACGTCGCTATATATATGACTTTTTTTCTTTTGTTTATTCCCTTTTTATGAACATATGTGTAACCAGTAACCATTGTCACTGGATGATATGTTTTGTAACCAAGTTACAGAGGAAAAACCTATTTGATGTTTAAATTTTATATAGATGCTTTCGATGAGATTATTAATTACAATGAGTAACAGTGAATGTCCTACGGCTAATTGTTGTTATTCATTTTTTTTTCTTTAGTGATGTTAACCTTGAGTTGTAATGATTGTCTTAGGAACACAGCGACTTCCTCGTCTTGTTGGTCTGACAAAGGCGCTTGAGATGATGTTGGTATGCCACAATTTATGCTCTCTTTATATATAAATTTGTGATTCTGTTGAATATGAAGAACTGAATTTAAAACCCAATCTATCCAATTTCAAGGTTGGTTGTGATTCAAACAACATATTGACTATGTTCAAATTTCATTAAACAGGACACTGACAGATTTTTGGTTCAGTTCTCCATTTAAAATGGAATTGCATTTTTCATTTTACATAAAATATTTAAGCGTTGTGACTTCAACATGCCTGTCCAATGATTTTCAATTAATTTCTTCACCTCTTTTTTTTTTTTTTTTTTTTTTTTTTATCTAAATTAAGACTTCCAAGGCAGTGAAAGGGAAGGAAGCTTTTAGTTTGGGGCTTGTAGATGGTTTGGTGTCACCTGATGAGTTGGTGAATGCTGCACGCCAGTGGGCTCTGGATATCTTGAGTCGCCGACGACCATGGATTGCCAGTCTTTACAAGACTGAGAAAATAGAACCTCTTGGGGAAGCAAGAGAGATATTGAAATTTGCACGTGCTCAAGCTCAAAAACGGGCTCCTAATCTCAAGCATCCTCTGGTTTGCATTGATGTTATTGAAGCAGGCATAGTTTCTGGTCCCCGTGCAGGACTCTGGAAGGTTATATTTGTCTCCAATATACACTTTTTCCCTTCATATTACTGTTGCAGAAAGGTGTATGACATTGTGTTTGATCTTTGAAGGAAGCTGAAGCATTTGAAGTACTGGTAAAATCAGATACATGCAAAAGCTTAGTTCACATATTTTTTGCTCAAAGAGGAACAACTAAGGTTTGTTGAAGTTTTGTGTCTTAATTTTACACATTTCTTCCCCTTTGACTTCGAGTGGGGAAATATCTCTACAAGGCTATAAACTAGTTGTTAAGAGTAAAATAAAGTTTTTGTATTCTAGTTTAAAAACACATTTTAACTCATTCATAGAAGTTTTGGAAAGCAACAATCTCCTACTCTTGTTTTTCTCCTTTTATTTATTTATTTTAAAGAAAACTACTATGTATTCCCACCACCCCCTTTGAGTGTAGAACTAATCTTTGCCCAAGTGTTGGCTTAGCCTGACCACGAAGTGCTTCTGGCGGGTTTCAAATCCCTGCACTGCAGGTAAAGGTCACCCCTTTCCCCTGTGGAGCTCAATTTGTCAACTAAGCCACAGCAAATATTTGCTCTTCTATATTTTTAAGTCTTCAGTTTAGCTTCTTATTGAGCTGTGGTTACTTAAACACCAGATTATATATGCAGGGAATATATATGGGACCGAGTCTGATCTTTTGACTAACTCCATAACATCCTTAACTTGGGGGTTGGGGCTATAAGCACAAGTGGCTATGTAGGAGAATAATGACCAAGAACTGAATTTGGCCTTTATTTCCCATAAGGACCTTTTATTTTAAATTGAATGGTAATTGATATAAAGGACTGAAATGTTGTTTTCTGTTATAGGTGAGAGATTATTTGTGTAATTAAATTTAGGAGAGTAATTATACTTCAACATGATTGTTCATACAGTTTTATTTTGTAACTTTATTAGTTTATAATTAATTACTGCAATGCTTAGGCCTGATGTGAATAGGTTGATATCTCCTTTCAAAATGGTCATCTTCACCCCATTTCAATAATTCTGTTTACAATTTCCGATATTGAAATTTGTGAATCTTAATGCATCTTGAATCTGTGCCTATAATGCCCATCTCAAATTTGAATTTAGTATTTTTAGATTTGGTTGTGAACATGCACTAGCCTTATTCTGTGTACAAGTTTTTGTATACATTCTATAGATATGAATTTCCCAGTACCTCTTGGCATGGACAGGTACCTGGAGTTACTGATCGTGGTCTGGTTCCAAGACACGTGAAGAAGGTTGCCATACTTGGTGGAGGACTAATGGGATCTGGAATAGCCACAGCTTTAATACTTAGTAATTATTCTGTCATATTGAAAGAAGTAAACGAAAAATTCTTGGATGCTGGTATCAATAGGATTAAAGGTGAGAACCAGTTTCTCGGTTGGCTTGCCCTTGTCGCTACTCACACTTCACCTTTGATTCAGGAATAAGTGACATTGTTCTCATGTGATTGTTTTTCCATTGTGTGCAGCAAACTTACAGAGCCGGGTTAAGAAAGGTAAATTGACCCAGGAAAGATTTGAAAAGGCCTTCTCTCTTGTCAAAGGTTCCCTCGACTATGAAAGCTTCAAAGATGTGGACATGGTTATAGAGGTGCTAGACTGAACTCCAATATAAATTTGCACGTTGACTCTGACTTTCATTTACATCATAATTTTGTGTTATCCAAAGCTTCAGCAAAATATAAACTGTTGGAGTTTCATGTTTGGGCAGGCTGTTATTGAGAATGTTTCCTTGAAGCAACAGATCTTTGCTGATCTTGAAAAGTATTGTCCACCTCATTGTATACTTGGTAGTAACACTTCCACAATTGACTTGAATCTGATTGGAGAAAAGACCAAGTCTCAAGATCGAATTGTTGGAGCCCATTTCTTCAGGTGGTATCCTGTATTTGGTAATTATTTTTCCTGCTGCTGTATCTACCTAACTGAATTTGACTCTTGCTTCTGCAGTCCTGCACATGTTATGCCACTTCTGGAAATTGTACGTACCAAGCGGACATCTCCTCAAGTAATAGTTGACTTGTTAGATATTTCAAAGAAGATAAAGAAAACTCCAGTGGTGGTTGGAAATTGTACAGGATTTGCTGTTAATAGGATGTTCTTCCCATATACGCAAGCAGCTCTCTTGCTTGTTGAACGTGGCACAGATGTTTATCAAATTGATAAAGTAGTAACCAAATTTGGAATGCCCATGGGGCCTTTAAGGTATTAATGCCTGGATAAGTTCTTGATGTCCAAGGCTACTTCTTGAAGGGTCTAGTTTGTAACATTTTTACCAATGTACTAATGCAGATTGGCTGACCTTGTTGGTTTTGGTGTGGCGGTTGCAACTGGCTCCCAATTTGTTCAGAATTTTCCTGAGCGAACTTATAAATCAATGCTTATTCCCCTTTTGCAAGAGGATAAGAGGGCTGGTAAGGAAGATAAACTCTGCTTTAGTTTCAAGAGATAACTGTGGAAAATAGTAACCAGTTAATAATGAATTTCCTGGTGTGTTTCTTCTAAATAATTCACTGACACACATTATACAACACTTGCTTCTAACAGGCGAAGCAACTCGCAAAGGCTTTTATTTGTATGATGATAGGCGCAAGGCCAGTCCTGATCCTGAATTAAAGAAATTTATTGAGAAAGCTAGGAGCATTTCCGGTGTCTCCGTTGATCCCAAGGTATTTTCATTCTTCCGTTCGTAATTCATACCATATTTATTGGCGAGTGAGGAAACAAAATTCAAAGTAAATTTTTACGGTAAATTCCATGGATCTGATGTTGTGGAACTGAACCTGGACAGCTTGTCATGTTACAAGAGAAGGACATCATTGAGATGATCTTCTTCCCAGTGGTGAATGAGGCTTGTCGTGTCCTTGATGAAGGTATTGCAGTCAAAGCAGCGGATCTTGATATTTCTGCAGTCATGGGCATGGGTTTTCCACCTTACAGGTTTGTCTTGGCAAATTATTTGGCATATTATCTTGAAGTTCACAATTGTTCTTAATTTTGAGATTGATTTCTTCAGGGGAGGTATCATATTCTGGGCTGACTCTCTTGGATCTAAATACATATATTCAAGATTGGAGAAATGGTCAGAGTTGTATGGATCATTCTTCAAGCCCTGTGCCTACTTGGCTGCAAGAGCTGCCAAAGGGATTCCTCTGGTAAGTAACCTATGCTTGTTTATTTGCATTTATTCATAAATAGTTGCCGTACTACATAGAAATTGTAATTTTCAACTGTGGATCTTGCTGGACTATTAGGCTAATTTTCAGCTCAAAAAGATATTGATACTTCTTCAGTAAAGTAATTTTCCGATCCACCAGACACTTTGCTATGGATAATTCTAAACAACTAAGCGGTAAATGTGATTGGTATTGCCCACTAATGGAATTTGTGTTGTTCTTTGCAGAGCGCTCCGGTGGAGCAAGCCAAGTCACGGTTATAGGATATACTAATAGCTCATTACATGATTATTACTTAATCAAGTGTTATTTTCCCTTTCTTTCTCCTAAATCATATAAATATAGTTGAGACTTGAGAAAGATCTAAATAATGTATGATGAGAAAATATTGACTATAGCAGAATTAATTGGTCAAAATAGAAGTACTTCAAGATCAGGTATATGGGTTTCTCCACTTACACCCCCCAGCTGTGTTTGTTGTTACTAGCACCAACGATTAAAGTATTGAGTTGTTGTTGGCTTAAATGGACTGTGTATAATTTCATTTCTTCAGTTCCTCATAAGTTCACTGTGGTGCATTGATGTTGATCACTAATAATGGCAATTTTGATAATCCTATTCTTGACTACTGATAATGGCAATGTTAATAATGCAACAAGTAGCAGGATGAATCGAAGGAACATTAATTAATACTCTGCTATTCCTTATAAGTGGGTTCCTTGTTTCAATAATCTCAATTAGCCAATAGCTATGCAGGTTCTATCTATATGAGCAACAATCCTTATAACCATTTCTCCTCACAACATGTGATTCTTCTTCGTTATGTTACTCAGTAACTCAGCCTGACATCCTGAATTCTAAGGCAGAGGAAATTCTTTTTTTTTTTTTTGTCTAACCCATTAAACCTGCAAATTAAATGGCCTTTTTAAGAGCCTTAAATACAAATAGTAATGCCAGCCGTGCCTTACAAGTTAGTACTACAACTGTTGAGGAATATGGACCATCATAGCTTTACCGCCACAATCTTTTGAGAACGGTTGTCAGGAGTGGATTGGCCCTTATTTCATGCAGGCTACTGACCAATAATATATACAAGCAAAGTTATGACAAAATAATTTCGAAAATTACACGATTTTCAATTTCTTTTTTCTATATTTAAATTCTCAGAAAGTGCTTTTTAGAATACTTGTTAATATTTTTTGTACTATTTATTAGTTAGTAATTCTTTTTTTAGAAAATTAGTTAATTTAATTTAAAATTTAATCATTTATGGGAAAAAATGAATAAAAAATTAGTTATTTAACATTTTTTTTAAACATGTAAAAAATTATTAAAAAATTCAAATAATTAATACGAATTGACTAAAAAAATAGAGACAAAAAACAATTAAAAAAATATTTAGAGATTAATGATAAATATTTTTTTTATAGAAACTAAAAACAAAACTTTAAAGTTTATAAAAACTTATTTAAATCTATTATTTTATTGGTAGCATTATTATAAATAGATAGGTTTAAAGAAAGTAGAGAAAAGGAACATCGTGAATCGATATCTCCAAAGTTGATATGGCCTTTATCTAAAATCTACCTCGCGAGCTGTGATCATGAATGATATGCTGGTTAACTTGATCAGGCTAAAAAACATATGCAAATGAAATGCATGGTTCTTTTCTTGTATTTATAGGTGTAGTTTTAATACCCTTGTCTCCCAATGGTACAACTGGTCCCCTAATTTGTGCTTTTATCATGGCCACGCTTAATTTATTGAACAGTCAAAATGTGGTCACTACTTTCATCATAATAAATGGAACTAAGAATACAACTTGATGTTTTAGAATATAAATTTAGATAGAAAATATGAAAGAAAATACTACTAATTGATCATAATAGTTTGGATAGAATGTAAATTAACATCAATTGTTTTGGACGTGTACTAATTACAATTCTCGCAAAATATTTTATGCTTCAATTAATTTATATGTGATATTCTTTTTTTGGTGATGAATTAATTATGTGATCTGAGACATGGGATCGACGTTCCCTTAATCTGTTCTTCTACACTTTTTTATTGTTATCAGTCACTATAGAACAACAGTATATACACCTCCCTTTGTGAACATTAATATTGACCTATCCACTGAATGAACTTGTTGAGCTATATTGTTGTAATTAATTTGGATTTGATAAATAGTAGCTTTTGCATTGTCAAGTTGTGCATGTGAATTTCTTGTCACATTTAATATCTCGTCTAAAAAAACTTTATTTTAAAATCAATTTTCATCTAATCAAATTTTCTTAATCAAATGCATTAAACGGACAGTCAATGTGTGATTAAAATTTCCTATACATGTCAAATGCTTTTTAAAAATTGATGGTATCATTCATTATTAAAAAAAATGTACTCATGGGATTTTGGAAGGATGGTAGGATCAAGTGGCACAATAACCTGTGGAACTGGAATTGAAAGAGAAAGGTAGGGGACTGGTTAAGTGAAGAAGCCATGAAATTAAATACGAGATAGAAAATCCCACATATGAAGGACATATATGACATGAGTGGGAGTAACCTTCCAATTAAATTATTACCAAGTACCTGAAATAAAATATAGTACTGTCCAAAATTTTGATGAAATAATCCACTTTTTTAAATTATTTTTGTAAATGAAATAATCTTACTTGTAGAGTTTGGGGAGAAGTTAATTAGACGGGAGGTTAAAGACTTGAAGGTACATTTATGCCTGAGTAGAAGCATGATGGTGTATATTGAATGCAAGTTTAACATAAAGATGGAAAAATAGAAGAAAATGTGAATCATTGAATTCAAATTTGGTCTTGAAATTTACGAAGGCCTAAGTCTTCACTCATCTAAAATAAAATTTTATTGCATAAGTGCAGCAGAAATGAATAAATCATGTTAGATGTATGGAAAAATTAGACGAAATAAGATTAACAATTACGACATTAGATGAAGAATTGTGAAGAAGAGATCTGTAGATATTTTATCGTAAGCATAATAAATCACATACTTAAATGCAGTTTTAATCTTTTTATTTTCACTAATTTACGGAATTGATCTCCCTATTTTAAAAGTCTGACAATATTGATCCCACCTTCAGATTTTTGAACTAAAAAAAATGATGATTTGATATATTTTAAATAATGTGATATACGATTTTGTGATATAAAATCATCTAGATGCAGTAATTATTCATATGTCATTATTTAAATTGCAAAAATGAAAAAATTATGAAGTTAAAGTTAAGTTTTTAGACAATTTTATTGTGATTTGATGGATGTTAATTATTCTACATCATCGTATTATATATTGCGTTAATTAAAATATGTCATATCGTCATTTTTTAGATAAAAAATGAGATACCAAAACTAACAAATTTTAAAATAGGGTGATCGATTTTATGAATTAATAAAAAATTGTTAATTCCGCAATTCAACTTATATCATATATCAACAACAATCAAATTAACAGTGGTATTGAGATGGACCTTCGGATGGCTACAAAATCCACTTTGATTGGGCGTCAGTTTTCTCATAAATTAAAACTCGGTGGGGGCGGATTTAGGAGTGTTGATATCTACCCCACATATGAGCTCCGCTAGTAATGTGATTGTCATTTTTAAATTATATATATATTTATATATATATATATATATAATATTTTTTAAATAGTAAAATTTATAATTTTCTATAGAAAAATATGATTTTTATATTTTTTATTTATTATATTAATATAATTAGTACGAATTTTATATTAATTATTTCATATAGATTAATGAGCGGGCTGGAAAATACGAACTCTGTTGCAGACAAAGATGAAGACTTAAATTTTACACCCGATAAAAAGCGGTTGCGAATTTTGTTTCGATTAATCGAATGCGGAGTGGAAGAGATAAAATTTGCCTTCACCCGTCCTAGATAGACTAGAGTGTATATAATCAATCTCATTGTGCCAAAACTTAGTAATCAATCTCATTTTGAATTTAAGTTTGGTTAAAATTTAGTTACCTATATATAATTCATATTTAGATACTTTTTCCTTAAAAGTGTGTTTGACATACTAAAAATTGTTTTAGTAATGTAGTATAATTATCACTTATGAAGTCATTTCAATATATAGAGAAGATTTTGACAGGGGATAAATATTGATTATACTAGACAATCGTTAAAAATATTTAATAGTCTCATTGTGAAAAAAGCTATGTGGTATTAATTTCTTAATTATTTATAATTTAATCTTATAGTTTTTTATGCACATTGATCTCGTAGCTATAATTTACCTTTCCACATTCACATAAAAAGGATCTTATCGCTTTTCACACACACACACACAAAAAAAAAAATGAATTTATCGCTTAATATGTCTTGTGGATGTATTTGAGTATAGTGTGAGATATTATTTTGCACACAATCAAATAAAATGATTAATTCTTTAAGTTTTATCTAAAATTTAGTAAATAATAATAAAGATTATCGATAATTTTTTTATCTTTCATTTGTTTAATTGACTTTCTATTTATTTATAATTTTATACTGACTTCAAATGAAAATACATAATATTGTTGGATAAGTACATTTTGTAAATTTTACTCTGTTTTTTTTTTATCTTACATATTTTAGTTTAATTGAAAAAATTGGTTCTCTTCAACGTTTAATACACCATTTCAAGGATCCAATATTTTACTGGTTGGAAGTGATGAAAAGAAAGTCAATAATAATTAAGAACTACATCTAATGAACCAAGACGACAACGTCAGAACTACTTCTATTTGCGGCAACCACACCACCCGTTCTCACAAGAGATTCTCTCCATTTTTCTCATGTGTTTTCAATCTGGTCGTTAAATATTTTTCTCTCATTTTCTTTTTATTCAATGTAAACTTTTATAGATACATGTGGGCAAATTGATTTGTTAAAAAAAATATGAACCCTTAAAAACGAAAACCAAATAAAATTACCACCAATAAAATGTTATAGAAATTAAGATATAAGTCACCTTATATATATATTCCCTTTCGTTCCATAATGAGTATTACGTTAATGAAAAAAATTATCTCAAAATAAATATTATTTAAAATTTTCAATTCAACTTTAATTATTTTATTTTATATTATTATTTAATAATTATTATATATACAACTTTAAAAATATTATTATATTTTATATTGACAGTAGTGAAAAATTCACAAATAGTTAAACTGAATAGTTTGATAAGATAATTTTTTTTAATTATTATACTAAAAAAACCTTAAACGACATTCATTATAAAACAAATAGAGTATTTAATTTATTTAATTATACTCATCGTAAAACTAT
>JBBPBP010000004.1:4779508-4792598 GCA_037974735.1 Cicer chorassanicum
TTATGTAAAAGAATGATAATATTATTGATATTTTAAGATATAAATAATTGAATCGCTATTTAAAATTTAATAAAGTATCGCAAAATAAATGTTATAATTATTATCTGAAATTAAATTAAATGATTGCAAAATATATTCTGTCTGTTTTTTATAATATTAATGAGTTATTGGAACTTTTAAAGCTAAAGAGAGAGATAATGTCCATAAATAATGTCAAATAATAATATTAAAAGAAAAAAGAATATACATGATTAAAGTAAATTATTTTATATTGATATTTGATGAAAATATATTAAAAAATATTTATTTTTAAAAGATAGATATTAAAGAAGTATATCTGACAGCACAATTTCATTGTCCGACCGTGAAAAAAATGCATGGTTGATTAGATTTTAATAATAACAATAATAAGGGAAGATAGGGGAAATAATATAAGATTAGAGGAATCGTGATGGGACACGAGGCCTTGTTTAGGGGTGATACAGAAAATGAGTAAGACAGATAAAAGCTGCTTAAGGTACACTGTTGCTACCATTTTGTGGATGCAGATAATTAAGATGTGGTGGACCACTAAACTTGTACTTTTAACCCACACCCGCTCACTATATATATATTTTGACAGCCACTGTATTTTTATTGTTGGTACAACCTAGCTTTTATATATCATTTTTAAGTTAACCGTGTTTAATTATAATTTATTCGAAATTCTAATAATATATGTTTAGATCTATGTTTTGTGAAATTTTCTCACGTCTATGTGTAATGGACATGAAATTATAGAGTTTGTGAAATCGTATGAATATATGATTTTTTAAAATTTTAAATATAGGTTAAGTTAATAATTTTATTTATTTTTATGATTAATTTCGTAATTTGATTGGAGTCAATCAGTCAATTTCACAACTTGAATTTTTAGAGATTTATTTTGTGTTTTTTTTCTTTCTTAAATTAACTCTAAAAGAAACATTGTTATTCATAATGATTAAAATAAGGTTGTCAATTTTTTTAAGAGTTTTGAGTCATTTTAAATATTAATCGATGGATTTATTGTGATATTTGCTTTATTTTAATATTAATTGATCTGCGTAAAAATTATTTGTTAGTTTTATTTTTTTGATGCTATAATGTACCAAACTTTGTGATGCACAATAGGCTAATGAAGTCATTCAAAACTTTGACTTTAACCAAGATTCGATGAAACTCTTTGTAATTATTTCATCTAGTTACTATTATAAAGAAAAAAACTACTTTTATGGATATTAAGAAGTGTAGTTAAGTGTAATTAATTTTATAAGTTTTCGTATAAAAAAACAATTAAATTTACTAAATTAAATTTTATTAATATCAAAATTAAATATTTTAAATTAAATGAATGATGTATTGAAAATAATAATATTAAATGAGTCAAAATTAGTTAATTTTTATTTATAATAATAATAATAATAATTAATATTTAAGTTTTATTTATTTATTTATAATAGTGACATAATATAAATTAACGAATCCACATTTCATAGTTAATTTATACTATTTAAGAGTAATTGATCGTGGTTAAAATCTGTGTTTGTTTAAATATGAGAACACCTCGAATCACATATTAGCTAGTACAAATTAAAATTTGCTTTTTTTTTTATTAGTGATTGATTCTGAATTTATGATAAACAATTGAGGATAATATCTAGACATTTGAATAGATTAAGAAACCATTTCCAATGTGATGGGCCTACGGGCTTGACTTCTAAGTTTATTTAGTCGAACCAACGAGGCATCGTGACCAAGCTGCTTTCAGTTGGACGAAAATATGTATAATTATTTGAGGAGCAATGGGTCCACTACTTTTGTTGTGTTTTCTGAAATTTGGGCTCAGCAATGGAACGTGGCTTTTCTGATTCTTCAGGTTGTAGGGTCCAAGAGACAATAGATATCTCTCATTCGTGGAGCTATTTGTACAAAGTGACAAAAGCTTGGAAACTCTGAAAAGTGAATCATAATTGAAGATATGGATGAATTTAGATCAATTCAACCAACATTTTATAATAATTAAATCGAATCAAATAAATGGTTGGAATTTACTGTTATAAGTATAGTCCACTCCAAAACAACACGAAAGAAGTAATCTTCAAATCATGGAGTGGTCTGTGTGGTGTGGGGCTGGGCACTAGTCGACTCTATTTGCAAGCTCTAGTGAGAGCATTTCTAAATTTCTAATACATTATTATTAATGAAGAAAACTTAAATACATTTTTGTTTTTTTTTTTTTAACAAATTCAACTTTTAGTTCTCAAATAAACGATTAGGTCTGTCACGACTTTCATATTCTTCCAAAATTCAACTTATTTAAATTTCTATTCATAAAAAAAATTAGTTCACTTATTTCTAAAATAAGATTTTCTCATCTCTCTATTTTACATTTTTAAGATTTTATTAGTCCTTTAACTTTTATGATGTATTACTCTGGTTAACGGTGTGTTATTTAGATGACGATAAATTAAACAAAAATAAGACTACATTAGCATATTTATTTCATATATTACCTTTAATTTATAAATATAATTAAATAATATTAAAAATTGTTTATAGAAAAAGACTATAAGTAAAATTGAAGATCAAAAGTACATTTAAACAAAAAAATATTAACTAAATCAACAATTACTCAAAGTTGTAAGGTTTGAACAATTTAACCATTCAAATTTATAAATACCAAATTGTATATTTAATTCAATGAAGTAGTTAAGTAAAAACATATTTAAATTATAAAAAATAAAAAATATTAATTAAAAATATATTTAATTCAAAAAATAAAATAAAATTTAAATAATTTATAAGTATTTTTAATTACCTTTCCATCATCCCTACAAATTCAACAATTTGAGGGAAAGCAAAATGCGGATCTTAAGAAATTTTGTTAACTGCTTTCTAAAAAAATAAACGAACACACAGATAATTAAAAATGTTCCCTCTCCAATCTTCTATGTATCTCTAACTAAACATACGAAAACTAATGAAAGATATTACATGTTAAGTTGAATAGTCTGCTGCACATCAAGGTAAGCATAAACCATGTAAGATTCTAGAGTTAATCTTGAAAATAAGAATACCAATGATTTATTTTAATTTATTAGAATAAATTATTATTGTTAAATGTAAGAAATTAAATGGATCTATTCTTACAAATATCAAACTGTTAGATTTTTCAAATAAAAAAAATCAGGTTAAAACCTCATATAACTCGGTCAATGGAAAACATGACCATAATAAAAAGGGACACTTAGATCACGGCATACAAGATCTACTACAGCACTATTAAAAAAGATTTGAATTTTTTCATGTTTAAGGGGATCGATTCAACCTTTCACCATTAAAATTTATAATGGTCCATGATATTTTAATAGTAAAATGATAAACATAACTCCTCATATTTAATTCATAAATGAGAGATTTAAATTCCTGTTCAAGAATACTAACATTGGTTAAAATTTTAAAAGCTGATTAAAATTTTTTTTTGACGTCAACTTGATGAATTAAATTAACTCTTGGTGTATGGACAAAAAAAATAATAATTCTTGGTGTCTCATCGTAAAGCATAATAGAAAAACATAACAAGAAGTATATTAGTAATTATTTCACTTTATCTAAAATTAAATATAAATAAAAATGATAGTTAATATCTAATTAAAAATTCAACTTTTTCGGTTAAATTTTTTTGATTATATTTAATTCCAGATTAGTATATCTTGAGATAAAAAGTCATACTAGTTGCAAACCCAAATCCAATTATATATGTGGCAGCTCGTCTATGGTCTAGTTGGATGATCTGGAATTATGCTTGAGTAGCAAATTTCGGAGCTCCACCGGGTCAATTTTAGGGGTGTGATTGATGGGCCTGTAGTATCCCGTTTCTGGGTCTGGGGCCCAAGTTGAGCAGGCCTCTGAGCCATCTCTTGACATAGGCTTCTCTTCAAGGCTTCCCAGCTTTCCGTGGCCCTTCGTAACACTACCCAATTCAACTCTCACTGAAGCATCAGAAGCGGCTGCAAACCCTCGCCTACAATCACAATAAATGGTAAATTTAATTTGTAGAAGATTATTACAGTTTTATGTAAAAAAAATATCGCAAAATATACATAATCACCTCACCAAAATTAAACTTCATAATGAAAGTAGCAGAATGTCGAAAACAAGACCTGAATTGTTTTATAAAGTAAATATTGAACTTGTATGTGTGTCAACTAGTTTACACCATTATGTGTTTTCATTTTATTTTATGTTGATGATAAACTCTTTTGAGTGAAAGATAACAGTAAATATTTTTACAAAGTAAAAAGAGTCTTAATTTTATACATACATTATTTCACAATTCAAATCGTTGTATAGGTTTCGAAAAATTAAATATTGAATAGTTTTCATATTGCTTTTATTTTTGGGCTGAGTTGAATAAGTTTAGAGTCACTGTAACCAAAAAAGTTTAGAGTCACTATAATTTTTTTTTAACCTTTTAATAATTCTTAAAACTTTTATGTTTTCACTTTCCTATTTTTCAGACAAAAAAGTTAAGAAAAATTTTATATCCGCTAAAAACAAAATTTTAAAATTGTATAAGGATTCAAAATTTATTTAATTTATTTTCTTTCAATATATTCATCATATAAAAAACAATTACATTTAGTTTATTGTTTTATTCGAGGTTGTTCGTTCTAGTTAATCGAAATGGCCACAAATCTCATATATCTCATTTCTAGTGTAATCACAGCAAATAAACATCTTTGTTTTGTTTTGTAGAAAACTAAAAAACATCTGTGTCAAAAGAAATAGCAATATTAACGAGTGGTTGCTGGTTTATATGACGATATAGAGAACAGTTTAACAAAATGTAAGGAAGATGAAATAACAATAATATGAAAATTGGAACTGACCGATGAAACAACGGGAGAGATTGAGCAAGAAGGGTAGAGAGACGGTTAATTTGTGAGAGAGAGGGAGCCATTTGTTTATTTATTTGATGCTGCGAAAGCTATTCTTTGATATTTGTGAAGATGCAGAATGGTTCCGCAGTAGCTACTTAATGGGTTTCTTCTCTCTGCACTCAATGTTAGGGTTTCTGAGACATTATATAGTGCGCACATAGCAGAACGTAGATTTTGTTGTGTTGGCTGTTTCGGGAAAGCTGAAACCGGAACCAACAATAACCATTTGGGTGCGAACACCTAATCATAGGTCTGATGTGATCATGACACGTCGTTACTTTATTAATACTATTATTTTTAGGGATTTTTTTTAAATAATCCAAATTTCAAAACAAAATTACCTACCACGTTTATTTTAGTCATTAACGTACGAAATACATGTTTATCAAATAGTTTCCGATTAGTTTAGTGAAAGTGCCACGTGGACAAATACACATAACTTTTTATTAACAATTTATTTAATTTAATTAATCAAATTTAAACGTGAATTTCAACGTAAGATTGTAATTTCTAGAGTCACTTTACGTGTTTGATTATACGGTAATAATAATCAATTTTGATAGAATTAATTTTAGTTAAATTTTTTTGAATACAAATTAATTTATATTCAAATACATTAATGTAAAAATAATTTTTATTAATATAAGTTGTTTGAATAATTTAGGTTAAAATTGATTTTGAATGGATAATTACGAAAATTGATTTTAATATGTGCAATTAAAATTATCTCTAGATTATTATGGGTTTGAATTAACATGAGTTTTAATTATTTATAGATTATAATTATTTTTTTGCTGCAATATATATTATAATTTTAGATTCTATTTAGATATAGGTTACACTTTTTAGTTTATAATATAAAAATAAATAAAAATAATAAAATTGTTTAACTAATAAAAAATTGTTTAATAAAAGAAGAAGCATCGCTTTCAGTTATACAAAAATGAAAATGGCTTTTACTTGACCGTAGAAGCTTTTAATTTGAGCTTTAAACCAAACTTGGTTTTGGCTGTTGAATCGATTCATAATAATTTTAAAATGAACTTACTCTTAAACGTCGACGGACGCACGTTTGAAGGTTGCAACGTGCAACCAGACAGGTACTTTTATCAAGACACGTGGGAACAAGAGAGAGAAAAGCAAGTCCTAGTAGTGATGGGTGGGTGAGCAACACTTCTCAAAATGTCAAAAGTTGCTAAAAATTTGAATTTTAAAATTAAAAATTCTAATTTTTTTTTCTTCTAAAAACCCCTAATCCCGAACTTTTAACCACCTTATCCTCTCCTCCACATCTATATACCTCTCTCCACTTTAAATTTTTATTTATTTTTCTGAATAAAAAAATAAAGGGCTATGATGTAGTAATTAGTACATCCATCGGTAATTTATGTGCGAATGCAGTGAGCCAGTGACTCTACTCAATCTTGGTCCCTTCTGTCTGTTTACTAGAATAGCTAGATGGAAAAAACCACAAACCCAATTCCTCGGGAAATTTGGATCGGGCCTCTATTTGGTGCTTAAAGAGAATTTGAACTTCATGGAACAAAAGATAGATACTTTGGACCAAAATGAACACACGAGACTTTAGATCATACGTAAACTTTATCATATATGCACTCATATCTACAAAAAAAAAAAAAAGGAATCTGTATGTCTCGTCTTGTTGCTTAGTTTTTTTATTCCCCTTATATAACATATATATATATATATATATATATTTGCACTTAATTTATGATAGTAAATTTAGAGGTTTTCCCCCATTCCGCGTGTCTTATATTCAATTAATCTAGTAACACTTGAGAATCAGAAGAATTGTATATACACAGTAATATAGAACTGCATTTCTCAATAATATGTTGGTAAATCACGTTATACAAATAAAATACAACAAAAAAATGCATCCTTTTCCCTTGCTGCTTATTTCGCTGCCAGATGTATATAAATCTCATCCAATGACTAATACATATATATCTAATTTGATCCAAAACAAGCCAAATAAGTTAATTTTTGTTGTTATTATACATATATGTTTATTTTCACTAACTTATTTTTCTTTTAAGTTTGTTTTATTTTCCACCTGAGTTGTACTCTATCTATGCTGCAGATGAACCTTTGCCCCCATTACCCTTTGAGTCACCGAATAATCTTTGTCGAAAATCAGAGACCATTAGAGGTAGTCCCTCACGGAGGGACACAGATGGTTGCCACCCAAGAAGCTCTTTCGCTTTGGAGATGTCTGGCTTCCTCTTGTGTGGGTCATCCTCTGTATTTGGTCTGAACTCTATCTTTGCATTTGTGTCTATAGTCTCTTGTACCACCTGCACAAATTAGAAGAAAAATACATATATATTTATGTATTTATATTTTTAAATAAAATAAATTAAAAAATCACACAAAAGTTTGGCATTCCCTCTATATAGATAAGATTATATGCAGCCTAAAGTAAATGAGTAGGTGAGTACCTGAGCAAGTTCAAGCATGGTGAATTCACCAGGGTTGCCAAGATTGAAAGGCCCAACATGCTCACCTTCCATCAGCCGCATCAATCCCTCTACCTGTTATATATGTGTAAAGCTCCATCAATATTTAAACATTTCCATATATAGCTCTCTATAGTACTCCACTTAGTATTAGAAGGATTGTGTTGATCCAAACAACTGAAAAAGAATACCAAGTCCGAAACATATTGAAAGCTTCTTGTCTGTTTTCCATCGCCATAAACAGTCAAAGGTTCCTTCCTCAATGCCTGCATAAAGTTTAAAATTGTGAATTAGTTAAAGGAAAACAACAGCTAAATAAGTAACCTCAAATAAAAAATTGTGAAAAAATATGGCAGAGCCTTACCTGAGCAACGAAGTTACTGACCACACGCCCATCATCAATGCACATTCTTGGTCCATATGTGTTGAAGATTCGAGCAATCCTCACCTATAAGTAGTTAAATCAAAATCAATCCCTTCTAATTAATTAATATCAAACAAACATTACATGATATGAAAGCAACCGACCTCAATGCCAGCGCCTCTGTGGTAGTCCATTGCCAAAGTCTCAGCAACACGCTTTCCCTCATCGTAACAGCTTCTTACACCAATGGGATTAACGTTTCCCCAGTAAGTCTCAGCCTGAGGGTGTTGTAGTGGATCACCATACACCTCACTCGTGCTAGTCAGCAAAAAACGTGCACCCACTCTCTTTGCCAATCCCAACATGTTGAGTGTCCCCACTACATTCGTCTTGTGCACTCCACACCAAATCATTTGAATCAAGGATTCCAATTATTAATATATATAGAAGATTATTATTATAAAGAAAAAAGAGATAATAGTAAAAAAAAATGATGAAGGATATGATGGTTTTGACAGGATTGAACTTGTAATGAACAGGGGAAGCAGGGCAAGCCAAGTGATAGATCTGGTCAACTTCAAGAAGAATAGGTTCAACGACGTCGTGTCGAATAAGTTCAAAATTAGGATTACCAATATGATGTATAACGTTCTCTTTCCTTCCAGTGAAGTAATTATCCACTACGATCACGTTGTCACCTCTTTCCATCAAACGGTCCACGAGATGGCTTCCGACGAAACCGGCACCACCGGTTATCAGTATTCTCTTGTTTTTCTTGTTTTTCAATCCAACGGCCAAAGGAATCCTTCCTTTTCTTTCGTCTTCGTTGTTGCGTGTGGAACCGTGTTCCTCTAATAAAACCCGTCGAGTCGGAAGAGTCAACTCGGTTTGGATGAACGACGAGTCATGATGAGAAGCGGATCGAGAAGGGAGAAAGTGGAAGAAGATAGTGGAAATTGCAATGCCAATGAGGAGGAACGGTGCTCGATCTCGAAGCATGTTCCTCGATTTCGGAGGTGGAGAATTGTGACGACTCGATGATGAATCTGTGTTGCGAGGATTATCAGATTGATATTCTCTTGTTTGGTTTCTGTGAATTAGTCTCATCTTCTTTTTGTTTCTTTCTTACACACTTGCACATGCATTTGCATTTGCATTTGCACAGTACTATTACTCTTTTTGTTTTTTGTTGTTTCGTAGAATTGAAGATGGAGAGGGAATTGCTCTGATTTGTGATGCATGGAAATTGGCTTTATAATCGTTCCAACGTGCGCGGAATTGGTGCTTTCTCTTTCCTTTACTTAATTTCCAAGTTTGAGGTTCGCCATTTTTCTAATTTTTCTTTTTTTAATTAATTTATTAATTAATGTTATTTCTAATTCATTCCACGAGTCACGAGAGGCAAGGGGGACTGGATTTTGCGTCTGCAAAAAATATATCTATATCCATTATATACTAGTATATGCTTGCAAGATGCAGCCATGGAAACTCCACCGTCACAAAATATCGAGTTGACTCTGCTTAATGATATTAATATATTTACAATTTTTATATACTCATTTACCACTTGATTTTTTTTTTCTATCTATATATCTCTTTTTATCATATTATTTACTCAAAGTGTTTAAGGATCTTGGGTGTCCAAAACAGTTTTTTCCTACACAAATTAGTTCACACTTATCGAGTTTCATATAGATACTCTCGTACTTACGTGGTATTCTATTTTTTTATGATGTTAACGTAACTAACTTATCGTAATCATGAACAATAATTTTCATGTAATTTTAATTTTAAATAAAATAAGTCAAATTTTATAAATATAATATCAGTTATCCTTCTTTTAAAGTGGACATTAGCATGAAAACTATCAAATTATTTGTGGTTATTTATTACCTTTTAAAATAGAGTAAAGGGTAAAATGGAAAAGAAAATAGTTCAGATCAAAATGAGATATTAAATATTCCTATTATAGGATTGGATGTCTAGACTAAATCAATTTGATATTAGCTATAGTTAAATGGGCAGGCCTACTTAATGAACAACTCAAACATGCTTAAGTTGAATTTGATTAAAAAAATGTTTAATTGTAATTTTAGTCTCTCTATTTTTTTTTTATTCACGAAATTGGTCTTCCTATTTTAAAAGTCGACAATTTTGGTCCCTCATTCTGATTTTTTAACTAGAAAATGATGATGTTAGATGTTTTAAATAACGTGATATATGATACAATAATGTAAAATGATCAACACTCATGAAATTGAAATAAAACGCAGTAAAAAGTTAGCTTTCAACTTCATAATTTTTTTTATATTTTTAATTTAATTAATGCATCTAGATAGTGCTATATTATAGAATTGTATGTTACGTCATTAAAAATATGTCAATTCCACATTTTTTAGTTCAAAAATCTGAAAGAGGGACCGAAATGTCGACTTTTAAAATAGGGGGACCATTTTTCGTGAATTGGTAATAATAGAGAAATTAAAAATGTAATTAAACCTTAAAAAATATCCAATATGAAGACAAATCAAACATTTATGCAATACCTAAATTAGCCCTATACAAGGCATAAAGTTGTAATATATTTTTTTGTAAAAATATTTTGGGACTTTTTTTAAATTGTGAGGGGATGACTTTAAGGATAAAGGGAGGAAAAAATATAAATAAAATGAAGATAGTCTTTTGTATAAAGGGATAAAAATATGTTAGATTGAGTTAGGTTTTGTAAGGCTTACATTTGTACATACCGATTTGATAAAAACAAATAAATGGATCAATTGATCCTTTAAGTTGTTTATTTTTAATAAGTTAGTCTTTTTTAAGTTTTTTTTTTAACAAAATAATCATTTAACTCTATATTTGCAACAAGTTAATCATTTAAGTCTACAAACGTTCTGATAAAGCCGCCTTTCTCCAAACCTAATAGTCGCCTCTCTTTTCTCTTTGTTTTATTTTCCTTTTTTAATCTAAAATGGGTGGTTTAAAACTAATTTTTGGTTCAAAATAACTTTTAAATTGTTTTTCTCATTTTTAAATAAATATAAGTAATTTTCACACATATTTTACTTTGCCACCGTGTTTATTTATTTATTTATTTATTTTTTTGTGATTTTATCGTCTTAATGCAATGTTGTTTTGTTTTCCTCATCTTGTTGCCATGTTAATTTGGTTTCCCTCATTGTTGCAATATTTGTTTGGTTTCAGATTGACAAATCAACTTCTATCAGGTGCAAATTCAATCAATCATTTTGGTGTTTTCAACGTTGCAACTTCGGATATATAGATATTTCAAACACTTCAATTTTGTCATATTTGTAGGTATTTTTGTTCGTTTTATGCTATATGTTTTGAGTTTGTTCGCAGATTCATCTTTTTCGTTATTAGCTACTCTTAATTGTATTATTGATCGATGTAATTTTTTATTAATTTGAATAAATGAATGTCGTGTTTTAGTCTCAAAAAAAGTATATTAACGTTTACATGGTTAACCCTTTAAACAAAATCTAATTCAAAAAATGTTACGTGTTGTTCAATAATCCAAAACATAACATTAAAGAATGATCCTTTATATAATTCAATGTGATTGCATAGTTGATCACTAAAGAATCTAAAATAGGACATTAAAAAAACATTTAAATTTCAAAATAAAGGTACTTAAATCTATTATTTTGTCAGCCTTATCGACTCCTTTGCCCTTGATGATGGTTTAGATGTTCCAACATTCTTAAACACAACAAAAAATTTATTTGTAGTTTATGTTTGAGATTGCACATATGTTTTTTGTAATTAAATATGTTTGAAAGGTTAACCAGGTAAATATTTATAGACTTAAAAGACTAATTTGCTACAAAAAGTAAATTAAAAGATTAATTTGTTAAAAATAAATAACTTTAAGGATCAAATGATGCATTTAGTCTTTAAAAAAATCTCAAGATTTGTTATATATTATATATTAATTTTTCAGACACAAGTTTGGCCATTTTGAAAATCTGATATGACATATTAGTCTAGTTAAAAAATCTATTTTTTATATTAAGTTATTCAAATAAATAATTTAACATATCTTTAGATAAACTAATAAATTAATAGATCAATGAAATACCGTTTTATTTTAAAATCTAACATGACATTTTTGAACGTTTAATTTTATATGTGGTCTATTTAAACTCTATTTTATAATAATATATTTAAATTTGTCAAAAATTTATGTAGGCAAACCTAAAAATAATGCTAAACACTCTCAAATAAGGTGAAAATTTTATTTTTATTTTTCTTCATTCCATCGCTTTCAAAAGTTCATCTTTCCCTCCTTACTTTCAAATAAAGTTTAACAAAATAATATAAAAACAACTTGAAAATAATACTAAAATGAACATAAAAATATAAAAAATGTCATTGATCACTCAAATAAAGAAATCTATAAAATGATACGTATTATCGTAATCTCTTTTTGGTAAAAGAAACTGTGAAATACGAAAGGTGTATAAATGACTTTAAATAACTAAGCAAGTTATCCCACAAACTTACATATAGCAAAAATTATCTATTGGGCCGACTTGTAGATCATAACCCGGACCTATATATTTATGGTGGATGATTCAATCTTTTATATTTATTAATTTTTATCAGATTTTAGCTTATAGTAATGTGTTGGGGGTTGATAGCAAAATCGGGAGATGAGCATTTTCTTATCTCTATTGAGGTAACTAATAATCAATAGTCTATTGGACAGTAAAAAATCTATAAAAGAGTAAAAGTTAATTATCAGATGAATAAATAAATTCTAAGATACTATATTTCAATACCTTTAAAAAAAATCATATTTTAAATTATTTAACATAGTTTAATAAAATTTTACTCTGATTAGACTTTGGGTGTGCTGCATCATCTCTATTAGATTCTAACTTATGACATTAGAATTGTCATATTTGAATTTGATTGTAAATAAGATGATGATACTCCATGTAAAATCAAGGACATGGTTATACTATTTACATCTTGTAGGTAAGAACGTTGATAGTTAGATACAACAACTTTTGAGTTGTTTATATTAGACAACAGGTTAATGATAATGTTTATTTATTAGTAAGAATATTTATTTCTTACAGTGATTTGCATTTGCAACTGCATTGTATTTTGAGTTTTATTGATAATAAAATGAGTTAATTTGATTTCAATAAAAAAAATATTACCATTATTATTTCATCTAAAGTTCATCTTTTGCACATTTTTGTGGTGCTAAAATAATCAATAAATTAATATTTACAAATTACAGTAATTAG
>JBBPBP010000004.1:4800459-4827621 GCA_037974735.1 Cicer chorassanicum
AAACCAGAACAAATATCTTGTTTCATTTTTATTAACTAAAATGATTTATATTTCCAAATGCTCCTCATTTTCAAAACAGTCAAGACGTAAATAGTAAACAAACTAAAATGGAAAAAAAAAAAAAAAAGAGCTCTAACAATACTTCCAAATAAATTTACAATAACGACCAAACATAATATGCTAGTACGTTTCCGTAAAAAAGAATGCTAGAATGTTAAAAGCGATGCTAAAGGAATTGGTACATTAATGTTATCAACAAAAATCTTAACATGTATAGACCATGCTAGAAGCCCCCATGGAAGCAGATAATTTCTGCAGAGTAGTTAATACCAATTGAAAAGTACCTTGTCTGACGGTCATTGTCAGTAGTGTCAGCACCTCTTTCACTTCCAGCAAGATCAATGAAAGAAATCTTCCCAACAACCTTTCCACTTTTTGCCTCATTTCCATCATAATTTCGCTTGTTCTCTTTTACCTCATTGTGCCTCTTTACAACCAGTTGTAAGATAGCATGTGACCTGGAGGACTCCTCATTTGCACCAGTGGAACCTGTACTCCTTGATGCATTACCCTTTTCAATGAATTCTTTGACAATCTGTACATCAGAAACTTCAAATTCTTGCAGTCCTACAATACAAACTTGCTGTCGTCCATCTTCTCTCATACAGAGTTTCCTATTCAAAGAGTACGCAGCCACTCAGCAATCTATTGACAAATATAATATGCAGGTTAATGCACTGAGTAATCAAGACAACTTCTGTAATTGCATAATAATTTGGATAGATGGATGTGTACAACCCCAAAAAAACCAATAATTTTTTTCTAGATAAAGGATGAAGTTAGTGCTGCTTAGGAAATCCAGAGGAATGTATTGTTGTGTTGTCCAAGGGACATTTTAAGTGGACTGAGTGCAACACTCTTATGTATGAATTAGTCACGCTGAATGATACACACATTAAAAACCCAATCTTCGAGTTAAGGCCCACATCACAAATACAAAGCATACATGCCAAATGAAAGCGTAATGCCTGAAGGACATATAGAATTGCAACACCATACTCATGCATTTAAACTAATATACACAATGTCACACAAACAACACCAATATACTCTACAGGAAAGAAATACCTACTTCCTGTCACTAAGAAGATCAAACAGTTTTCCGCCATATATCTCAAAGTAGCTAAGCCACAATTTAAATCTCTGATTTCGGTAAACTGGCCGATGCAACTGTCTAACAAGGTCATTTGCTGCTCTGAGTGGTAATGGTTGCATAGTGTATGTTTTGCCACTTCCTGAAAGTCAAACACTACTAGCATCACAACAATGAATAAAGGTGATGGCTGGCTATACAAAGATAAAGCAGCAGCAACGAAACATGAATGGGCAATGTTGATAATTAAATATTGCTTCACTGAAGGGGCAGTATGTCCAGACTAACAGTGATTTGTTTTCAACTTTTAATTTCAATTTCAATTACTTGTATGATTGCGTCTACCACGGGAAATAACTATGTATAGTCTAAAGCCATTAATAACCTACAAACTCTAGCCAGTCACTATATAAATCTGATAATTTTGAGATGTTAAATATACTGAGCCCATCTTTCACAAAATACCCAGGAACAAACACTATCAGTGTTGTCAATCATATATTGCATAACAATAGCAATTTTTTTTAAATTTGCTATGCTATTTTGACAACACTGAACACAGGTAAGAAAAAGAAAAGAGCTTGATCTCTATCCTTCCCTTCTCCAGTTGGGGCCCCACCGATATGTTCAACCACTAACAGTATCAATAATCCTCGGCAACTACTTAAATATATAAACAAACCAGTAAATATAAATAAAAAAAGAAAAAATACATAAATTTCATAAAGCTAAATGGTTTGGAGTGTATAATTGGAAGGTGCTTATCATTTAGTACAAGTATAAAATGAATAACAGGTAGCTTTGATCTTATCACCTGTCTGACCATAAGCAAAACAGGTAGCTTTGGTCCTCTCGAAAATTGTAGGAATAATAGGTTCTACTGTAACTCGATATACCTGTTATTGCAAAGCAAACATGCCTTAGATTAACAACAAAGATAAAAAGAGGCAAGCAATTGCTTCTATAAATACCAAATACCAACAACAGACAAGCCAAATAATGGTGTAAAAACTACCAAAGGATGGAGGTTAATGAAATCAATGAACAGTGAAAAATCAAATTTTGACAAGGATCTGCCTTACATCATCATTGGTAACATTCTCATCAAGAACTGCATCAAAACAAAACTCATGCTTCTCCACATAAGCTGTCAAATCAACCTTTTTTTATCATAGAGCAAACAATTAGACTTTTGAACAGCTAATAAGATATAACAATTGCAATGTAAAATAGAACACAATATTGAGCCAGAGGTAATTCAACCTTTGAACTAATATCGTTATTAAAAATAAATGGTAAACGTAGTACTTGTCTCCAACATCAACAAACCTTTAGTTTAGGTTCATGAACAGCCAAATATGCACTGTCATATACAGTTACAACATCGTCCTCCTTCTTAGCGAGCTCCTTTTTATTTAAAGGTCTTTTGCGTACCTAAAAAATGCATTATGAGAAAAAATTCATTTTTTTTCTTGGAGACTTGGAGTAATTATAAATAAAACCTCCCACAATGCTACTGATCCAAACATGCACATTAATCTAAGAACAAAAAGGTTCAAAATGCTTCACTGCATTAAATTGTAGGAATCAATAATGCAGTCAATTGTGTTATTTTCCAAATGATGCTTGTTTTAGTGCAATTCTTGCTCTAGTTTGGGAAAAATCATGATTAGTAGGAGAATAGGTGGTGGTATATAAGTCAAAATCCAAGTAAATCTACAACAGCACAGGAAAAATACATGTTTTGACATTTATTGATGTATAGGTTACTTATATGCATAAAACATCGACATACCACAACTTTAATCTTAGCAACATTATTTTCTCTTGTATTATTCTCTTTTTCATTCACGGGTAAAAAATGTGACGCATCAGCGTCTGCTTCCCCCCCTTCCTGCTTGATGCTAACTGGGTTAAGGTCATCTTCAAATACTCTGGTATCTCCAGGCATAAAGGGTGATTGCTCAAAGGGTTCTGACATAACATGCTGAAAAGAGGAAATAAATCAGAGCCAATGAAACATATGCGAAAAATGATACCTGTACTACTTTAAGCAAGAAAATAAAGGATGGATTAGAGTAATCATGAACAATGAAAAAGTAACAAGTTCAAACAAGACTGCTATAGGTTAGAGGATTCAAATCCAAGATTATTGTTTAAATAGCGGCTTATATAATTGAGAATATTTTCCAAATAGCTCCGCATGAAGACCAAAACAAACAATTGCATAAGATGGTATAAAATATCAGTAAACCTTCCATGACAACTATTGATGATACTGGGAGAAACCTTCTATGATACATAGAAGGCAATTGCACATGTAGAACATATGACTATCTTACTACATTCTTATTCCCAAATAATAAATGACAAATTTAATAAGATTGAATAAAAAAATTTGATTAATAATTTTATAGTGAAGGAACTGCTATGCTTAGTGTGCGACTCGTTGGTTTTTATTAGAATGGTTAAATTTCTAGAAATATAAAATGTAGAAAAGGAATCAAACTATGGCACTGCTTTATTTCAACAAACAGGCTAATTACAATATAGTTCATCATACCTCAGACAAAAGCTCTGTATCATCCATAGCATGAAGATCCAAAAGACCAGCTCCGAAATCCCCCCTAAAGTCAGGAGAATAAAACCCATCTGATACAGCCACTCCACCTAAAGTTTGGGAAGTGAGTGTATATGGTTCGGAACCAGATTCCCCATTAAAATTGAGATTTCTCATTAACTTAAAAAGCCTCTGTTTTTCTTCCACAGACTGTGCTCCATATCCCTATGACAATAACATGTTCATCTATGTCACCACGTAAACTATCATCATATCATACACAATACACAATAGTATACAATAACAGAACAATAAACAACATTTAGCATGTTCAACCAAACTAATACCACAGACAATGAAAGCTTCTTATACCAAATACAAAAGATACACATTTGTATCCCTCAAAATACAGGGACTGCTGAACTTCAGGATCCATGTAGGCAAATAGGGGATATAAGGTTGGCTTGGTGGGTGGGGGAGTTAAGGAGTAGAGTGATAAGGTGGTTGAGGGTTCTATCTCCACCAACATAATTAACACTAACAGTAACACATACTAACATTTGCCATTTTAAAAAAAAGTGGTGCAAAATTTGAAGTTACGCAAACTCATAAAAAACATGAAAGGAAATACAATACTCACAAAACTAGTATCCTTTATCTGACAAACGTTGAATATACAATAATGGCTTCAGCATAAAAAATTAAGGAAAAACAGCAGACTATGCCAGTTAAAAACTTGCAAAATCAAAGAAGAAAAAGTGATTATCTTAACTAACCCAAATATTCACGCAGAACTTCAGGTGGACAAATTATGACACGAAGGAGGAAATAAATAAACTGACAATTCTTCAAAACTAGGAACAATTACCAATGAGAACATAAAGGAGTTGTTACCAATGGAAAGGGTGGTGAGAATACCTGCATGAGAAGGTTGGGGAGAAGACGTTGATCGATGGCAGTGGAAGCCAACGGAGAGGCCAGATGCTGCAAGCCGGCGGATTGCAACCAGCGCGCCATAACAGCATCGCCGGCATCGGTTACAGTTCCTGCCGCTGCACCGTGTAAAGGTACAGCGCCGGCGTGGTCATACAGAGCAGCCGCAGCAGCATTGCTCTGGCCACCCATGTGGCGCTGAGACCGTCTTTGGGGCGCCAATTTTCAAGATCTATTTACACACGCTTCGCACAAAATAATACACACGCATTAAAATTGGAAAGTAAAAAATCATCATCATCACAGCAATAACTAACTAAATTAATAAACGACAAAAAAAAAAAGCAGAAAACACAAAAAGAAGAAGATAGCAATGGAATACTCACGATGAGGGGAGAATTGAAAACCGAAGAAGAACATGAAAGTGAGTAATGAATCCAAAAGCGGCGAAATTGGAATTGAAGTGGAATAGAGTACGGGAAGAATGAAGAATAGAGCGATGGAGTAGAGAATCGAGATCCGCGTTGTGAAATGATGAAGGATTGCGATTCCAGATCTGAAAGTGGTGGAAGAAAGCAAAAAGCAAAAGCAAAACCCCGAAACAATGGAAAGTAAGCGTAGCGTTGCTTCGAATATCCCTTTGCGTTGGTTTTGTTAAATTATTATTATTATTATGATAATTATTTATTAATTGTTTGTGCGTCTGAGTGAAGAAAATGATGATGATGGGAGAAATAGAAGATGAGAGATAAGTAGAAGCAACAACAACAACCAAGAGAAGGAAGTACAAGATACTGGAAATCCAATTTTTTTTATACAAGGAAATACAAGTTTTTATAGATAATTATAATAATCATTGTTATAATTATCCAACTTTTTTTTTAAATTTCTTTCTATATAAAAAAATATTAGACTCTTCTTCTTTTTTAATATACTATTGGTGTTTGATTCAATAAAAGAATTTAAAACATTGTTGATTCGTTTAAACATTTGATAGTTTAACTTGTTTGTTATCACTATTAATTGAATCACGGGTACTTATACATGGATGTGTGATGTATCAATCTCTCTAATAAAATAGATTAAATTGATATTAAATTTAAAAAAAAATCATAGAATTATTTATATACATACTTTTTTCTATTGTGTTATTCATCTTTCATAACTATAATTTTTTTTCTCCAATTTCACGTTTTCACCCTAAATTCACGTTTAATTAATTCATCTTCAACTAATGGCATTTTCAAAAGGCTGTTGTAGACCGGACACCTCCTTGAAATTTTTTTTATGATAATTATGTGAATTCTAATTTTATGAAAATAGATTGAATTATGGTCAAGTAATCATTTTGTTTTGAATTATGTTATTTGAATTTTTTGGTGCAATTAGTACATGATTTAACTTCTGGTTTATTTGAATACTTTAAATGAATTTGTACACCAATTGTATGTGTTATGGTTGTACAGTGAGGGACCTACTTGTTGTGGATGTACATGAATTAGTAAATGATTTTAGATCCATGATATTTTGGTTTTTATGACTAACATCTATGGACCAAATTGACAATAAGCTATAACATACAAGGATGAGTCTAGTTTCAAGTTATAACTTTCAATTACCGTTTTGGCATTAAATGTTGTTTTGTAGGGGACCATTGTGATTATATTTATAACTTTACAAATGAGAATGTTTATTCATATTTTACAAAATAGTTTAAGTTACTTGAAACAACACAAAAAAACATTAACAATATGAAATAATACAAAACACTTAAATTAAAACAACACAAACACACACTAACACCTATAATCTCTTAAAAGAACAAAAAACACATTAAGTTTAAGCAAATAGTCACGTGTTAATTAACATAACAAAATAACTACAACCAAAATGTTAATTACAAAACACATAATTACAATAAAAATGTCAATTGACAAAACAAATCAACCATTTGCCAAATACATTACAAACTACCCGTACTAAAAACAACTCAAACTACTAAACCAATTTATGACTTATGAACCCAAACGTACACAACACAACCACACATACGTCAATCAATTAACAAAGATAACATAAAAGTTAATGTAAAAAAACTAAAGTGACAAACATTTGAATGAGTCACGGATTGTTTTGGATTTTTGATTGAGTTGGAGACTATAATGACAATGCCCTACTAAATCAGGGATCATAATGGTAGTTTACCATTTTTGTATATAGTTATGACTAAACATTCATTTTAATTTTTAAAGAAAAATGGTTGATATACACTTGTACATTCATCATACCTCTTGACAAAAATAAATAAATAAATAGAAAAAAATAATATGATAGATATGATATATTAGAAAGATAGATAAATAAAAAACAAAGCATTGAATGATTATATGAAAATGAATGGTGTTTCAATGAAAGAGTTGTTTATTTAAAGATGTGAAGTGTTACTATAATAAATACATATCTGATATCTCTTTTATTAATTATTTTATTAATTAAATTGACCAATAAAAATATATTTGACAATTAAATTGATTAACTAAAAATATATATTTAAATGTATCTTTAATATTTTCAAATACTACCATGACAACTTCTAATACATTGGAGAACTAAAATAATATTATTATTTTTTGTATATTTTGGAAAGAAAATTAAACAACCACGTGCACTCTATTATAGCATGATCACACAACATATTCATTATTTGTTGGTTTTAAAAAAATTTAAATATATTTTTGATTTCTGTAATTTATGTTTATTTTGATTTTAATTTCAACAAAACTTTTTTTAATTGACTTTATAATTTCAAAAAACTTTTAATTTAATGTCTCATCTCATTTTATTACTCATGTGGATAATGACTCATCATTCCTATTACTAATCAATTAAAAATTATGATATTTTTGAACAATTTTAACAAAATCCTCAAAGATATCCCCCAATATTCATCTTGAAATTCATTTTTAACACAACTTCATCTCCGAACTCCAAACCAATCAACCCCCAAACCTAATTAACTACATTAATCAACTTTTTAATTATTATTATCTTTAAAAATTCTTTCACTTATTTGAATAATGGATCAGGGAAAAATTGAATTAAAAGACCAACACAGTCGTAATATATGTTTCTTTAGGGAAAAACCTATATTGCCTCAAACAAAAGAACTGTTTAACTCTTGTTAAAAGACCCAATTTCCTTATTCTCTTTCTTTGTTAATATGGGGGGAGATGGCAGTTACAAAACGCAGAGGGAAGGGGTTGTTTGCCTTTTATGGGTTTTGTTCCGAAGAAGAGGAGCTTATTGTTTGTTTTTTTTTTCTTTCTTTTTTTGATTTTGATAATGATTAAATGTATTTAATTTGTGATCAATATCTAGCCATGACCAAATTAAAAGTGATTTGATTCTATAGGGTGTTTTGCTGGATTAATATAAAAGTTATTCTCAATTTTAGAATAAAAAATATATTTAAATTTTAAAAAAGTTAATCTATCAAATTAAAATATTATACATTATTTTCAATAACCCTTTTTTACAAAAAATTCTAAAATACCATACTTAAAAAAAATAAAATTTGTAAAATTTTATTCAACAGATAAATACTGCAATTATACGTGAGTTTATTTACTATCACATTTATAGAAAAAAAATCAAAATATTATATTATTACGTGAGTTTATTTACTATCACATTTATATAAAAAAAATCAAAATATTATATTATTTAGAGTTTTATTAAGTAGCATCCCTAAAATGAAACCATATATAGCAAAAAATAAATTGGACTATGTATGCGAACTTTTACTCATATATTATTACTTATATAATAAATAATAAAAACAAAAAGATAATAAATAAATAATTAAAAATATTAATTAGTAATAATAAAATAAATTACACTAAAATTAGAAAGAAAAAAAAAAACAATATAAAGGCCGAAGATAGTGTAAAAAAAGATTTAGTATGGACAAATTATAATAAAATTGGTAGTTTTGTTTAACCGGTCAATAGTAGTCCATCAAACACATACAAGTTTAATAAAAGTCCACGTTAAAAGACACCTTGAATAACCTTTGAAGTAACCAAACAAGTGAGAAGAAACAACAAAATCTTCGCATGTCCAAATTACTTGTTGATCAGATTCGTATTGTATATATATATATATAGTATACACATTACATTATCTATCTTTACATGATCGTTAGCTTGTGTCAGATCATCCATCCTACTACTGTACTGTATACTGCCACACATATTATCTTGTTATCGTCGCTAGCTAAGCTAGTACAAGTAAAACCAGTGAAACAGCTACATTGCCAAAACTTACTCCAAAATACCAAATCTCATGCTATATAGTTTTTCATCATTAGCTGCTTAGCTTGTACTCCTACTATTGTTGTGATATCATAATTAATCATGCTGCATCACGTTTCAATGCATGGTCTCATCTCATCAGCAGATAATAATAATAATAATAATAATAATAATAATAATAATAATAATAATAATAATAATAATAATAATAATAATAATAATAATAATAATAATAATAATAATAATAATAATAATAATAATAATAATAATAATAATAATAATAATAATAATAATAATAATAATAATAATAATAATAATAATAATAATAATAATAATAATAATAATAATAATAATAATAATAATAATAATAATAATAATAATAATAATAATAATAATAATAATAATAATAATAATAATAATAATAATAATAATAATAATAATAATAATAATAATAATAATAATAATAATAATAATAATAATAATAATAATATACAACATATATTGCTTTCACAAGTAGTTAATTCGTACGAATTCCAATTTCCTTTGCAAAATACAACTATCACTTTAGTTGTTTTCATTCTGAAGCACTGCATATATCAATGGAGACCAAGTGGGTTCACACCACAATGGAGAAAACTCAAGAACTGAAAAACACCGAGGTAAACATTTATTAGTAACTTTTACTATACATATATCTCCCTTCATATAAACGAATAAAAGTTAATTTATCATTAATGTTATTTATTTATTTATCTATTCAACTCTAGCTGTATGTTTATTTGTATGAACTGAAGACTGGTATGGCTGAGTTGAAAGCATTGTTCTCTAATATTCAAACCTCTCTAACAACGCTTGTGTTATTTTTTATTTTGGCTAACAAGCGCAGTAATTAACTTGCTTTAATTAACCACCGGTTCTTGTTAGGATAATTTGTTAGTATCTGTTATTGGGCCTCTTTTGAATTATGTAAAGTCATTAAGACATATATTAGGCCGTAATAACTTTTTATGCATTTTGAATGTACTGTTGGTTGGTGTCTGTAATTTATCGTTTTAGGACTCAGTAAGTTACTTACTCTTCATGGGTAAGACTTTTGTGTTTTGGGAATTACTTATCAAGCTTTGGTATGATCTTTGTTCATTTGATGTACTGTTTTAAGTGAAAGCATTCCCATTTTTTGAGTTTGCCAATATTAAGAGAATTCCCTTCTGGTTTTCTCCTTTTTCCCTCAAAACACTATCTTTTCCTCCTAAACTCCCAAATAGAGTCCAAAGAAAGGCGACCTATAATTTGCACCAAAGAAAAAAATGGTCCATCTTGGACCAATCTTATTTTATCCACAAATATATTATTAAATAATTTGAACAGTCAAGATGTTTTTTGTACTTTACAATATTATAGTATATCATACACACTCAATCTATTTCTCTTCTTCTTCTTTTTCCACACTTTCTTTTAGGTCTTTTCCATTTTTCTGCATATTCTGCCCTCTTTTTTCTTTCTTTCGATATAGATGTTTCTCTCTCCTTAAGCAACTTCTCAACGTCAATAGAAAAAGACAATCCAAAATCATTCCTTTAACAACTAGATCTAAATCTTGTAAAAAAAAAACCCAGATATAAATCTAGAATGAAGACATGAAAAAATGGATTTTTTTAATGGAGTTATTGGAAATCACTATTGCTTGTGATCTTGAAAAACATGAACAAAGCAATGAAAAACAATCAAAAGACGTGATTTTTTTTAGAGGATAATCAAGAATTAATGCTTAATAAAGTTTGTAAATTTATTAAGTTTGATTTAATTTTAATTTTCAAGGGTGTCCATCATTTTGATAATTTTTTCAATGTTTTGCAAGAAAGTGGATACACTAAAATTGTTTGGATTGGGAAGATGTTCAGTAACAAGAAACAAAACAAAACTAGAAAATAAAAAACAACACGTATACACGCTTATGTATCTGTACAACAACAAAATACTTTGTCTGTGATTGTAAGTATTACAAACACAAAAACCTCAAAAATAGACCTTTTTTTTTCTCTGATTTTTAGCTTTGAAATCGTTGTTGTGGAAGCAAGAGAATGGGTAGCAGGGGATGTAGAAGAGAAAGAGAGAGGAGAAATTATCAAAATTGTTGGGTTAGATTTAGTGTATATGATCCATGATAAGATACAATAGGTAATTAAATCTAACGGCTTAAAAAAAATAGTCCATCATGGACCAATACATCCACTGGTCGAGGCTAAATCGGCCCCCAAAGAAAACTCTAGTTGAACAGCTTGCACGAAGATTGAGCGTAACAAAAATTCATCATTACTACTCAGAAATGAAGACTGTAACATCCAGATCATGTGAAAAAATAATACATACTTTTATATTGGGAGTTGTTGATTTGTGTGGTTTCTAAACTTCAAAAAAATTAAACTATTATATTTTTTAGTCTAGTAAATACAAAATTTAGAACTTGACTACTGTAAAATTAATTTAAACACATTCAATATTTTTACATATTTACATAATATATATAATAATTGCTAGTAATTTTAACATGCATAGCTTTCTCTCGGCGAGTTCGTTACTATCACATTTTCTCTAGTTTGGAATTTTTCACTTCACAAAAAAATAACATTTTATTGAAATAACAGAAGAATAGTCAAATAAAATATGGATAAAATAATTGATTCAAACAATTTAAACTAATTAATCCAATAAAGTTTTATCAAAGTTGAACAAATTTCCAAATACACAACTTACGAAAATTTCCTTAAACTAGTTATTCTAGACATAGATAACATACATAAAAAGTATAAAAGAAATCATCAATGCTATTCATTGCTCTCAAGTCCCAAACCCAGGTAAAAACCGAAGCAAATAGTTAAAGCAGACACCAAAAATGGCGAGGAAGCACATTTATTGATATACACAATTAACAGCTCAACCTCAAAATGAAATGCCTCATCTATGGATTCACTTCTGTAGTTCTGTGTAGCATGTACAAGGGCTACGAATCTACTGCATTCTACACTACCAACTAGTTGTACCTGTGTACCAGTCAGTATAAGAAATGCCATAACTCTGGAATGGTTATCATCAAGATAGCGACAGAAGTGAAAGATCCTCCATCAAAAAGTTATCTGCTAATTCACATTAATGTTTTGTATCCTCAAATTCTGACGTGTTCTCTTGCTTAGTCAGCTTTCAATCTCAAGATTTCCTTAGCTGTTCTATGCCGGAAGTAAGGCATGTGTTCCTACAAATGGAATTGTGGAAAGGAAAATTCAATTCCAAAACAACATTAAAAATTAGTTATAAAAATGAGGCTTCTTCGGTCACACCATGTACAGGAAAAAACATTGCCCATAAAAAATCTAGGCAATAAAATCTATATTGATCATACCAAAGCGTTCCTTGTGTGAGTGGCTTCCCAAGTTAATGACTTGAGAAAAAGGAAAATATTTCTAACCCTTAAAATAAACACATTCCAAAGGCATAATTTTCTTCATAGAAATGGAAAGCTCTGTTTTACCTGGTTGAAACACAGCCTCAGGTTTCTGCTATAAAAGTCGGCATATTTGATCATAAACACCCCACAATCATACCTGCTCAAGTATAAAATTACATTTAGAAAATAATTCACCCACAAACTTCTGTAAAAACTGTTCAGATCTACAAGAATAGCTTATAACATGGGCCGTGCTAGCTCGCAGGGCAGTTGAGGAATGAAAATTTATATGGTATTTGTAAAGTACTCTTAAGAGTAATTGAATGCAGAAAGCTTCCATCCAATGATCGTCAAGCATCAATTTCTGATAATAACCATTAGTTCTTAGAGACAAATTCTCTTAAGAGTACTTTATGCACTAGTAGTAATGTTTACTAATGATCACCTAGAGAACCAAAAAAAATAATATTTTCTCTATCTCACAATGAGTGTCACTTTAATAAAAAATTGTCTAAGAATGAATGTCATTCTCAATTTTCAATGCAATTTTAATAATTTTTTTTCCTATAGTACATTTCAACTATTACTATGTACACAACTTTCAAAACTTTATCATACTGTGTTATTGATAGTGGATAATAGATCGATAGTTAAAATGAGTAGTTTGGTAAAATAACTATTTTCTTTCTTCTAATTATTGCGTTTCTTAATATGTGTGCAAAAATCTTAAATGACACTCATTCTGACACGGAGGGAGTAATCACATGTAGTAAGAGTCAAGGAGTGATTCTTATTAGTCCAAACAAAATCTCAGCGACAAATAATCAAGAAGTTGATACACAGTTAAATGGAACTGTGTATGTTCAAAATAAGATCAATGTATACAAATATATTTATACAACAGTTTGCTTGTAATAAATCAAAGAGCAACTTTTCTATCTTACATTTACCAAGCAATACCCTTCTTTTTATTTGATAACTAGACAGCGATGTTTCTTTTTATTTGTCACTTTGGTTCCCTACTTTTTCTTGAGCTATTTTGCTTCCCTGATTTTTCCCCAATTTTACACAGACGTGGCAATTTTATTCTAACATAGAACCCTCTAATTCCATGAAGGCGTGACAAATGATTAAGAAAAAACCTCCATTTTACTTTATTTACATATGCCCCCTTCCTAATTTCCCATTCCTCTTCTTGTAAACCCTAACATCTATTCCTACCGACACACCTTCCTTTCAGATCAACCAACAATACAACCCCTTTTCCCAATTTCGCATTCATCTTCTTGTAAACACTAACCTCCATTCCCATGAACAGACCTTCACTTAACATCTTGTCCTGTCACAAAAGGGTGTTCAGTTTTTTTAATTATTTGCCAGGTCACAATTGCTTTGTTCATGTTGGCATTAGAGGGTTCCAAGTCGGAATAAATTTGTCACATCCACGTAAAATTGGGGGAAAATCTATTGGACAGGGGCATTTGTAAAAGGGGAAAGACATTGAGTAAACAAATGGTTGAAAAAAACTGTGGGAACAAAATCATACAATCACAATATTTGAGGAACTAGAAGTTGAATCAAGCCAAAAAAATTATATAAGGGAAACATTTTGAGTCAACAATATAATTTATGTGCAATGGAAATTTACGACTGCTTCATTTTTATTTCAGAGGTTTTTTCCTCATTTTTAAATATCAGCTAAATAACCAAATTAAACAATGATCTCAAAAAGCAATTCACAAAAGATTAAATTACAAACCCATTCTTCTGTTCAGGAAGGTCTTCAACAAATTCTTTTTCCCAATAACTAACGTCAATATCTTCCCCAGTCTTGTCCTTTACTTCATCTACAAAATATCTAGCCTGGGAGACATTTATAATAAACATTACACACTACAAAAGCCAAAAATGAATATGTAATTATGTATATCTTTCGAGTTTCTGATCTAATTAAGTCCTGCAGGAAATTCCAATTGGCCACCAGAGGCATGCATGACCTCTTGCATTCACCTGTGATGAATAGATAGCCTGGCATCTTGCATGAACCCAGGTTTGGTTTGATTGGGTTCTTTTGAAATTCAAAAGAATAACCATGACTGTTAGAAACCCAAGAATTGGATTCCTAAGAAGGATACTTTTATTGAGAACTAGGAGATAAATCTCTCCTCTAAGGGTTTTCTCTTCACAATAGAGACTATTCTCTATTCAACAAATGTTTAGAACATTCAGTGATCTCTCGCTAACTCCCTAACCTCCCTAACCTCCCTATTTATACAAGTAGCCTTATAACAACCTCAACTAACTAACTCATTAACTAACTACTAATTAAGTCCTAACAATGGCCCACTATTTTAATGGGAAATAAATCACACAATCTATTGGATATAGTAATAAAGGAGATAAAACAAAAGGTTTTAATCCAATTACTCTACCCAAAAATCACACAACAAAGCAAAATAATCTACCCAAAAGATTTAAAAAGAGTGCCTTGTCATGGAAAATATTGATGATTAAAACCAAATAATTTTTTTGACTTCCATCACTTCCGATACACTTTAATGAGCAACGTGCATCTTGAAATATGAAATTTACGATTAAACTAATAGACCAAAAATATTACTACTACCACTTACCAGCACTTCCAGCACTTGGGTATCTATTCCTTTCAGTGAGTCAAGATACTGAAATTTCTTTTCCTTCTTATTGATAACAGCTAAGCACCAATGGATCTCCTGGTGAATAGGTACAAATATCTGGGTACAGCAAGTTCACAACAAATCAGGTAAAAATCAGCACAAGAGCTAATTGGTCAAAAGAAAAAGAAAATTCAAAATGTGTTTAGTATAATTACTTTATCACATTCATGTAGGCCGTATCCCAATTTCTTCTGAGTAGTCCATCTCTTCACAGATTTGTAATCATAACCATTCTTGCCACTTATTAACTGGCATATTGGTAATTAACATTCAAAATTACAAGCATCAATGACAGGACAACATGACTAAATCACATTCAAATCAAAAGTCAACAGAAACAAAAGCTTCACGGCGAGAAATCGGCTCCCGCTTCTTAAAGGAGTTAGCTACCTGAATTTGGAAATTATTTTTTGACTAAAATCTATAGTAAATAATCATGATAAGAAGTAGTACTTTCTAAGGAAATATTTTCAATGCCAAACATTTTAAGGCATGTTTTTCAGGAAATATTTACAAACAGTATGTTACTTCCCATGAAACAAATTAAACCTGAAAAAGATATACAAAACACGATGTCTCAAAAGGTTAAGAAATCCCGGTGGACATGCACAAGTCTGTGCAAACACTTCCCAGTTTATAAGGGTAGTAAAAACATATTACCTTCTTATAGAAAAAGGTATTGAAATAATGGCATTTCAGAAACTTCTGCGGCTCTCTGCTCTCCCTTTCTTTCAACAACTCAAGGTACAAGTTTATCACCTGCAAAGGTAACATAACTGAATTTCATGGTGCAACAATTTCAAATCATGATATAATTAAATACCAAATTCTTTTCTTCCACAGAAATTCAACAAATGTTAAACAAACAAGATCAGCACATCACCTCATCGTTTAACCATGCACCCGGCCTAAGGCACCGAAACATTTCGCCTGATATCTCAATATTGGATTTCTCATGAGAAACCAAGACCTTCTTCCTATAGAAACAATCTCACAATCAGATATGGTACAGCTAAACATTTCTAAACAGCGCACAGGCAAATTTTTCAAAGCATACCGGTTGGCTTTAAAGGCTCGTGCAACCTCAACTTCTTCGTCTTCTGTAAGAGGAACAAAAGGTTCTCGTGGCACTTCCTGAAAGCCATAGTTAGACTCATCAACATTTACAATGCTTCTTAAACCTTAATAACAGTGGCATTTGCATAGACAAATAGATACAGACACATATATACATGTGTTCATATACATATATATCCATTATCGATTGTGTGTGTAGACATGCTTGTGTGGGCAATTTAATAAGTTTTTACCTCTACTAGTTCCTTCTTTGGACGCAACTCAAACGCGGATCTACGCTTCTCATTAAGCTGAATTTCATATCTCAACCTACCAATTGTATCTTTTCGCTTATCAACAGCCTGAAGCAACTTCTTGTAGGCACGAATACTCGAAATATCATGCTTCGGACTTAGAGACAAAGTATCAAGCATCTTCACAGCATCAATGGCATTCAATTTACCATTACTCAACTCAGAAACTGCAGACGATATTAAATGTCTTTGAATTTCACCATGAACAACATCAACCTTAGTATCCAAATGAACCGTCTCATTCTCCTTCAATTTGTGGTCCTTCACCGGGGTTCGCACTTCCTGCACATCTTCGACATTTGAATCTTCCGAAACAACAACAACCTTGTGATTATCTTTTTCCTTTCCCTTTCCTCGCAAAGCAACTGTAGCTAAAGCAGAATATTTTGCTTTCTGGTATTTTTCGTTTAACAAGTTTCCCTTACTTCTAGCAATGAAGCTCGATTCTGATGATCTGGAATTCGTCGAATAATCGAATTTACGTGGTCTACATGGAGCGTGAACTTCCCTATGGAAAGGTTGCTTGGTTTCAGGGTAACGGGAAATTCTGGAAACAGTGGCATTGGTGGTTTTGGATGATGGTGATGGTGATGGTGATGGCGTGTGAGACATAGTTGTTGGTACTTTCTGTCTTTTGAATCGTGAAGAATTGGGAGATTGATGGCTGTGATTGACGGAGAGCCACCGATGGGGGCGTTTGCCGGTGATAGATGTTACGATAGCCATTGAAGTGTAGATAACGCAGATTCCATTAAAGAAAAATTGGGAAATTTGGTGTAACAAAACCCTAAATGCCTTTTTTTTTTTGAGAGAGTAAAAGGTGGAAATTAGAAGAAGAAATGAAATTGCGAAGTTCCCGCGTTTAAATTAAATTGAATTCAAACAAAACAAACGGATTCAGCTGCTACTGATGCTGGATATTGAATCGTAGACAGTATTAATATTGGTTAACCTTCGAGTGTAGTTCAGTTCAGTTCTACTACTTTCAAGTGTAGTTGGCAAAACGAATTATCCTGTCCCGAGAGGGCCCCTACGTAATTTAATGACTTTTTTACTATGCGAATACTCAATTTTAGAGAATGAGTATTCCAAATTTGTAGTTTATGCTACAAGTTTACTGTACACATATCTATAATTTTAACTATGCGAATACTCAATTTTATGTTGAGATGTCATATCATACGTATATTTTAAAGACAAAAATATTATACATTCATAATTTTAAAGACCAACTGAATCGTTGGTTCGTTTATCAAATGGACATTTTTGTTTTTCATAATTAAGGACTTATATATTTAGAGGAATTTTGAATCGGATAAGAGAACTTTTTTTCTTTTTAAATTAAACAAACTATAATATATAATATATTTTTAAAAATAAATAAAGTGTGATTGATATATTATGTGATCATATATTATACTATTTTTTAAAATCTTAAATATATATTTAACTCCAAATCTTTTACCTCCAAAATTTTTCTCTCAAAATGTGATGCACATTATTTTTTATTTTTTTGTTGTTAAATTATAAATGTTACTAGTTTTTAGTAGTTAATATAAGAATAATTGAACTAATATCTTCTTAATACTCTAACTTTTATGTTGCTCCTTCAAATCATTAAATCTTCTTATCACTCTTTCTTAATTTGCTTTCTAGTTATAAGAATATTTTGAGTCATGTTTGTATTATAAATTTTTTCTCATTTAACTTTAGCAGGTGATTGATTGATGGTTTAAATATATATTTAGTTCCAGCAAATATACTACTTATTTATTTTAATCTTTGTAAAAAATTTTGTTTGTATTTAATTTCTGTAAAATCAAAGACGATCGACTTTGATCCATATCGTCAAATCAATATTAAAAGAATGAAGAGTTTTATAAAAATCTATAAATCCTTTTTTTAATTTTTATTCATATTTTCTTTATATAGAGATCAAAATCGATTGTCTCTGATTTTGCGGAGACTAAATCCAAAAAAAGTAAAATTTACATAGATTTATAAAGACCAAATATATATTTAAACTTGAATTAATTATTATCTTCGATTTTGACAAAAATAATAATTAAAAAGACTTTAATTATTTTGCAGTCAAACTTTAAACTACTTATTGTCTTTCTCTTCGCGAACCGGATGGGGTTATGTCAAAAAATGTATCCAACTATTGGTTAACCCCTTATTAGTTAATACACACGAAAAAGAAGATGATTATATAGATTTAAAGATGGATTTTTTTTTTCTTCAGTCATTAATTTATAGCAATGATAAGTTCACCTAGACATGTGTTAACTTCACTATTATTTCCAGTCACCTCTTTTTTCGGTATCGTTAAGTACATAAAAATGTAGTATAAAGTAATAAAGCAAATGGACTTTATATTATAATTAGTATAAATTAGAAAAAAAATTGAGTTCTGTTATGTAAAAAGAAATGGATAAAATTATTTTTACACGGAAATCAAGTTAAAAATGAATCACATTGGAGATAAATTATATCTCAACCCATTTTATTTTACACATTACATTAGGAAGGTTTACAAATTCAAAACTAAGGGTTTGGCTAGGTGACATGAAAATTTTCTGCTTTCACTTCCATTATTCTATTTATTACTATAATATAAAACAATTACCTCTATAACGTGTTAGATTATATTTTTTACTACTAGTTTTACTACTGCAAAATTGTCCCCTTATAATTCTATGTTTCTTGTTCCCAATGATTATTTCTACAGAAAACGGTGAAAATATATGAAAATAAGAAAACAGTTTGGTAACAAAAAAATAAAACATAGTAACAAATCAGTAAAGTGATTTTCGAAGATATCCATTTAAAAAACACCTGCCATCAGAGTGTTTTAAACTTTCTGAACTCAGATTTCTATTCATATAAAAAGTTTGAGAAACAGCTACGGTACTTCGTAAATAATGGTTTTTATTCATATAAAAACGGCACTCATTCAAAATAAATGGATTGTCGCGTTCAGTTAGGTCAGATAAGAAGAATTTCAAGATAACTAACCTAGGCCACATTGATAGAGTTCATTTCCAAATCAAAACTACAGAATTATGATTGAACACGTAATCTTAGAATCTACCAATATATTAATTCCATGGCATCATCACCCAGGTCAAGTAGTTAGTCTAAAAAAAAAAATTACTTCTAATATGTGTACATCCGATCTTACTGGTATAGTATGGAACGGGTGGCAAAGCAAAATGGTCTACACTCTGTATAGTATACTGATCACATACTGTTCATAAAATAATGTATGCAGCTTCACAATTCTCAATTCTTATCCTGTACAATGAAGGCGTTCACCATCGTTCAACTCCTATAAGAATGGACAAAAGAAATAAATTATATCTTTACAAACAAGGTGATAGAAAATTTGCTTTAAAAAATCATTAGCTCACATCGAGAAACACTAAGAACACATTTTTTTTCCTTGTAATTTATCAAAAGAAGCAACACACTACTATTGCTGATATTTATGAGGGCCCCACTAAATAGAGAGTGGGCCTTATGGAAGCAAAATTAGATTTGATGGCACAAACAATTGCAACTTGGAACCAAGATCGTGAAAGGCAAGAAACTCTCCTCCGGCTCCAGCTACCAGGATGTGGTATAATTCAAGATCTGTTTGATTCATCCAAAGGCTCATGAAGGACCATCAACTACAAGGCGACAGGATGTATTAAGGCTGGTGCTGCCTCACATTTCTCTCCGAATCCCAACCCTTATACCTGAATTTCATAGCTTTCCTTCAGGGGGATATTAAGGATGAAGAACTATTAAGAATTGACAAAAAAATGGCCTTGTTCCCCACAGGTCTGCTACAGACAGACACAATATGAGACCTTGTCCACCACACAGCTCTGGATTGACATTTCAATGGACTTTATGGGAGACTGCAGATAGCAAAAGGGAATGACACCATCTTCATGATTATATTGTAGATAGGTTGACTAAGTATGCCAATTTCATAGCAGTTAGTCATCCTTTCTCAGATTCTCTACAAATCCACTATATTCCTAAAGGAGATTGTACACCTACATGGATTTCCCTCGTAAATCGTGTATGACAAGGATACAATCCTTTTGAGCAAATTCTGGAAAGAACTGTTGCAGAGGGCAGGAATAAACTGAAGTTTAGCACTGTTTGCCATCCACAAAGGTGGCTAACAGATTCTTGGAGAGTTACTTGTGTTGCTTAACATGGAATGCTACCTTTTAACAGGGGATGAAATCCATACAACAGAATAACTAACTGCTGTTGTAGTAGTAAGAGGATTTTTGTGTGGGCGGGGGAGTGAGGAGTACAAATAGAATATAATCCATTTGGTGAGATTATATTGGGAGAGTTCAGGTTCTCTTGAATAACCCGGGTACTCAGTGTACAGATTCATTCATTCAATAGATGTTTTTTCTTCTGTTTTTCTGAACCAGTTATTGTCAGGAGTAGGTCTCATGTTTTGATGGGGCGTACTTAAAATTTAATCAACAATAAATAGTATGTTATATAGTGTGTTGCTAACGTTTCTATTTTGAGCTATGGTATGCAATAAACTTGATATTTTACCTATTTAATTCAAACAAGCTGCACTACAGCAATAACCCTTAGGGCCCCATTTTGTAGAATATCAGCAAGCTCATCAAATAGCAGAGCAGTTCGCCAACCCCATCCTTTAGGAGCTTTGGGTAAAAGAGTGCCTGTTTGTTTAAAGCTTCCAAACACCAACATTTCCCTCTTGGATGGGCAAGTCAACTGAATGTGCAAGGCAGAACAAACCCAGAATCATTAACCAAAATGATAAAATATCATGAAACATCCAAATTATTGAACCAGTAAGTCATTACAGTTATTACCTGATACCGTGCAGTCACCTTTTCACGCGAGTCAACATACATATGTACCTGATAATAAATTTCAAAGATACGTCATGCAGTAAGGTCTAACATCTAATTTAAGATTTACAATGAAAGTTATTAGCAATCAGCTAGCAAGTATGTATATCAGGACATGTAATCAATTATTATTTATAAAAAGAAGAAAAAAAGGTCCCTTACATGGTAGCAAGGCCATTACTATAGTACTAAAAGAAACTATTTCCAACTTAAAGCATAATATAATTCCGAGATCTTAGGCTCAAATTATTTAAATATATGAAAAGCAGTCCTTCTAACCTTCCTGTGCACATCGGCTATTTCTGCCTTCCGACGGTGAAGAAACAACCCTGCATTAGCATTAAAAATAAGCTCCCAAATAGACAAGATTTTTCTATTTACTACTACTACTACAGCTGATATTATTAGTTCACATCCCAAATATGAAAATTTTGATGTATTAAAACATTACCAAGCGTGCGCCGTCCCTGGGGGTCTTCATCATTAAAAGCCTGTACACTGACCTGAAGATTCAAACAAATAAAATATTTTCAAACCAAGACACTCAAGATCATATTAGATGAATATAATGATTAAATTGATGTCCATGTTACCTTCCATAAAGAACCGGCATAGAAAACTTCTGGAGAATGCTTGACCTGGCCATCACCAAGCCTGTGCACTTCCTCAAAACTTACACTGCAAAATCAACAGAAATTTCCAGAACATTTAAATAAATTGATGAAGCTTAGTACCTACAAATTTGGGAACCTTATAAAGAAATATAAACAGAAGCAGTAAAAGCAAGACAAATGTATATACGTTAATTGATTAAACAATTGAAACATAAAATATTAGACATGTCCAATCCAATTTAAAAGAAACATCTACTTAAAAATAGCAAGAACATGTTCCAAGAGAGTGTGTGTAAGCTCTCGTCAAAGCAGACAATTGAATTTCAAAAAGAGGGGAGAAGATAAAAAATAAGTATAATTAAAGGGGAGCAAGAAGCAGGAGAGGGAGAGAAAAGTAGAAAAAATGGTTTGCAAATAATGAGGGCATGCTTTTTTTATGTATGAGGTTTAAGTCCTGCTAAACAGCATCTGCAAGAAAATGGCAATTAAAATGTTGGCAGAAAGCTGCCGTCCAAAAGAGAAATAGAATGAAAAGAGGTCTGAATATTAAAGATATTAATATTGTGAATACTAACTTAGTAACTGAGGAGAATTACCAAATCTAATTTACCCACCACAAACTTCTAGTGTGGTGAATGTGTGAGCTGGGGCACAAACCAGTCCACATGACAACTATCAATATACATACCATATTTACTTCAACAATTATTATTAGTTGCAAAATGGTTGACCTACCCAAATCGAAAAGGGGGGAAATGGCTTAAAGGTGTTTTCAAATCCAATGATATAGAAGAACTGTTGTCATTTTCCCATTCTATACCAATGGTATGTTCCGGTGTCTCTAACATTTGTACAGGAATGCCACCAGTACTTGCACCCCCAGCAGTACTTTGCAAGCCCATTTCATGTCCCCTTTGTGTTAGCTCTGTATGTACATTTGAACCACTACTCCCTCCTTGGCTTAGCCCAACTAAAGCTGTCAATCCATCTCCAGACAGGTCTCCATTGTGATCAGCACGTGTCTCTGAATCATCATTGGCTGCAGATTGAAGGTAGTTTCTGTTGCCAACGCCAAATGGTACACGAGAAAAGACAAATCGTGTAGGAGGTGAAGCAGCTGCAGGAACAAATGTAGTTCCACGGCCAATACCTGCAAGCCCATCAATAGCATTAGCACCTCTAACATGCACTCGTACAGGTCTAAAAGGGCCATTTCTTTCGCCTGTAGAAGATTCAGCAACATATATTCCTACACCCCCAGGCATATTGTTATGATTGTATTCTTGCACGTAAGATCCAGTGGTAGTAGATCCATGTAAAAATGCAAACTGCTTATGGCAAGTACAAGACATAGTCATAAGGGAACACCCTCTGCATGTATCGGCAGCAATCTCTTGTACCCTCTGACTGAGAAGCATCTGAAAAAGCAAAAAAACATAACACCAAAGCAATAATGTCAACAACAATTCACAACCAATAATTTCCGCCCAATGAAAAGTAATTTATACACCAAGTACTATGACCTACATATCATATGATTGTTCTGCAGAAATTGAAATTGTGACATTCAAATATTTTCAGGAATAGATGCTTTTTGAGGAGGATACTGACAGTTTAGACAAACTTGGTCTGTTTTAGAGGAATAATAATGAAAAGTGTAACTTGTTATTGGACAAAATTAGTTTTGTTTTAGGGCAAAACGAAAGATTGCAACTTTAAATTTATAAGGTTTTTTTTAGATGCCAAATGCCAAACTAACTTCAAAAGTCAAATTAATCTCAGTCCAACCTGCAGCCAAAGACCGTCATTTATAGCTTTGCAAGGGAATCCTGACTCTTCAAGCTGCTTTCTGACAGTTAGAAGTGCATCAAAAGACATATTGCAATATAAAAGTGAGCCCCCTTCAAATATATTAAGAAATACATCATATTCGTCTCCATGAGATCCATAGTTTCCTCTGTAATGAGCTTTGACCTGTCTTCTGCCAACATGGCCACCACATGAAAGCAAAGGTGTTCCATATCTTCCCCACTCACTGGATGTGAGCTCATTACAAGAATTCGAAGAAAAACAATGTCTTGATTGATCCCTGACCAACCTATTGTTGTTATCCGAATGGTAGCAAGATCCTTCCTCAGATGGCCCTTCAATGCCCACTCCAGTAGCTGCTCCAGCCCCAAGAGGCACCTCAACATAACATGATGTTCTCACCCCATCTGTACCAGACAATGAAGGCCCTTCCATGTCACATGGATATCTTGGATTCAAGTTTGCTGAACTGACATGTGAAGCAAGTTGAACGCGTTGATTGGAATCAGAAACCTCATTTTTGAAGTCTATTACCGAGTCTGCAAGCTCAACTAGACGATTCGGTGCGGTAGGGTCCTTTGGACCACTTTTAAGACTCATTTTCCCCAAGTCAGTTTCCAATCTCTTGTTAGTGCAGCTATCAGTTATACCTTTTCCCTTGGTGTTATCAGAATCAGAATGAATGCCAGTTGCAGACTCAGAACCAGGAATTCCATGTGCAGGATGTTCAACCTTGCAGTGAGCACTTTTTGCCAGGAATGTGTGCAAAGCCAATTCAAACCTTTTCATGAAGCATTATAGAAGTGTTATGCAGTTTGCAAAATGTAGTCTGATAACCACAACAAAACTGAAATAAAGGCATAGGAGCGACTTACCGCTTCTCTTCACAGGGTATCCACAGGTCATTAGAGGTCAGTAAAGCATGTAATGTATGAGATGAAAGTTTAGGAAGCACCTGCAACAAGAAAATGTTGCTTAATCAAACACAATCTTTGTATTAATCTATTCATAAGAAACACATAATCAAGAACCAGAACAGCCAAAACCACCATATGCAAGCCACACACTTTGTTTTCCTCATTACCTCTTTCAATTCCATGCCACCACTTTGACAAAGGTAGCCCCAACAAGCAGTTCTAACACGCTCCCCATGAATGCCATAATCTTGGTTCTCCGCAAACACCTATTACAATCACATACCATCAATAACTTGCCAAAACATTTAGACAATATTATTTAAATTTCACATGAGGCTATAGAAGCATCTGGATTTTTTAACCTGATAAGCCAAGAAGTTTGAGGTCCACAGCTCAGATATTATGAAATCCGTACATATAGCACATAAATCCTACACAGATATATTGATACGCCAAATAAAAAACATTATAAAATCTGAAAATCATGCTAAAATAATAGTAAAATATATAAATGATAACGACTTTACGAGGTTTAAAATGACTTCAATATTTCATGGGTTTGAAGTCATTAATGTAAACAACATACCTGAAGGTCGAGAAATGAAGCAGCAGCAAGGACACGAAATGCATTATTATCATTAAGTTTAGGGTGGTTCCCATATAGATATGCTAAAGCAATTGCAATAGCCTCATCATTAACATTCTTATCATCAATATTCAGGGTCACAATAGGAGCACTAGCTTCTTTCCATGGACCATGAAGCATGTTCCTGAATCATATACATCAGACAAAAAATAGTAAGATTTCAGACCAACAAAATAAATATTTCCCTATAGGAGCATTCTTCAAATAGATGCCCGCCTTTTTTCCAATCTTAATTAATTATACAACCATATCAAAGCACTAAAGCTCTAATATCGAACACTGTTAAACAAATATACTCCTTAGTGCATGTTTGGTTTAATTTTGGAGTAGTCAAAATCAATTATAGAGGGGTAAAATTGATTTTGGCATGTTTAGATTTCATTGAGTATAATTGATTCTACCTCCAGAATTAATTTTAACTTGAAGCTATGATTTGTAGCTTCTGAGTCCAAACATGATTTTTACACTTAAATTTATTATTGAGCTTACTTTTAACTAAATATATTCAAACATAAATCACTTTAGATTCAATTCACTTTTAACTAAAATTAATTTTACAAAACCAATTCATTCAAAATTAGTTTTAGTCCTGCTAAACCAAACACACGACACACGCCTAGTTTCAATTCCCCTAAAACTTTAACACTTCACCTAAACTAAACACAGCACAAAGATACAGATACAGATTAAACTATTGAGGCGAGTACAGATTAACCGAACTTCAATAATTTTTAGAGAATGAAATAAAATTTTACAGGAGTATATTAACAAAATGAAATAACAGGGCAAAAATGAGGGGGTAATTGTAATTGTAATTATTATGACCTGAAATATGAACTGCGGGAGAGGATGAGACGGTGGAGGCGATAAGTGGAGCCCATTGCATCGACGACGATATCGGAGAAAGAGCCGGAATTGAAACCTTCAATTTGAACATGTTCGCAGAGAGAAGCGAGGTTGCAATCGAGAGCACGCAATTCTGCGGTAGTTTGATCATTTTCGGAATGCTGCGATGATGGTTTGGTAATGGAATGTTGTTGATAGGGTGGAGGATGAGGGTTGTTTGGATACTGAGGGTCCTCCATTAATTAATCACAGAATGCACCGTAACGTAACGTAGCGTAGCAGATCAAAAACACACTCTCCTTCTCATTCCATCAAACATATAATAAGATTCATAACGATTAAGAGATCGAAATAACTACAAATAATAATCGCACTCGCATCACTTCCTTGGTAAAGTCTCGGATAATTCACTGCCGTTGGCTATTAACAGAAACTCAGAAACTCAGAAACGCAGCGTTTCAATCAAACCTTGTCTATTGCCAACTATGGGTGGAAATTAAAAATATGAATTTCTTTGCCAGTTTTTTTTTTTAATGAATTACATTTATTCAAAGGCATGAACTTCATATATTAATCTAAAGAAGTTTTACTCTTTTTTTTTTTAATAGAAAACGTTGTTATCTAAAGAAGTTTTACTTGTCTGAACATGCATCATGATTGATTATTTAAAAAATTTAACAACATAAAAACTCACAGGTTCAATTAATGACTAAATTAATTTTTTTTAAATGATAAGTTTAACATAATTAATTATTTATTTGAGTTTAATATAATTAATATGTATGCGTTGTCTTTTTAAAAAATGACGATACTGGTTAAATATATAATTGAAAATGATAAGTTTAATATTAGTACATGATTTAGAACTATTTAATACAGTACTTTATCTATAAAAAAATTAAATTAAATGGATGGAGTTAGATTTAATTTTTTGCATAAACCAACGTATTCATTTGTGT
>JBBPBP010000004.1:4833666-4846487 GCA_037974735.1 Cicer chorassanicum
TTTTTATTTTTTATTTTCATCTTTCTTCCAATTTTAAAAACTATTAATAAATATTTGTCATTAATAAATATAAAAAATTACGCGAAACAAATATTGTCCATGATAAATATAAAATGTATAGTATAAATATTTGTCACTAATACATAAAGAAACACGAGACAAATATTTATCAATGATAAATATTATAAAAAAAAAACATGAAACATGTCTTTATCATTGATAAATATAAGCAAAATATTGAATAAATATTTTTCTTTAATACAAAAAAAATGTAGTCGGTGATAAATATAAATTGTTACAAAATAATTGACTCTTTCAATTTTCAATGACTTCTTTTTCAATTATGTCATTTAATCAATATTTCATCCGTTTTACAATGAGTGTCACTTTAACAAAAAAAATTGTCTAAAAATAAAAGTTATTCATAATTTTTAGGCTAACTACCACCCGTGGTCCCTTAACTTAATTTCGGTTAACGATTTAGTCATTTATCTTTTTTTTTCCGATTTGGTCCTTTATCTTTTTAAATAATTTCAGCATTACCCTTTAAATGGAATTCCGTTAAGAAAAAGTTAAAAAATCCCTCATCTATAATCATTGTATATGTTTATCAAACCTCTAGGAACGATTATCACTGATCTGAAGTGATGTCTATGGGGTATAAATACTCACAACTTCAGTTTTAATGAATCAATCCTACTACCAAATTTAGAACAAAATTTGAATATTTTTCTGAAATATCTTCAAAACATAAAAGATAACTTTTTCTGAACACGGATAAGAGATTTTTTTAACTTTTTCTTAATAAAATCCCACTTAAAGGGTAATGTTGAAATTATTTAAAAACATAAAGGACCAAATCGGAAGAAAAAAAAAAGATAAAGGATTAAATCGTTAACTGAAATTAAGTTTAGGGACCACTGGTGGTATTTAGCATAATTTTTAATTATTTTTTTCCTGTACTACAATTCAATTATTACTATATACATAACTTTCAAAACATGTTATACTTTGGATTGAAAATAGTGAAACATTTATCAATAATTAAGATATATATTTGATAAAACGATTTATCTTTTTTTCTTCTAATCATTGTATTTTTTAATATGTGTGCGAAAACCTTAAACGACATTCATTATGAGACAAAGAAAGTATTACTTGCATAATTTTAAATACAATATATTTTACTATTTATGACATTGATATTACATCAATATCTAATAAGAATAATTAATAAAAAACAATTTTTATCTTTTATATACATTTTTTTTAAATGTATAAAATTATCAAATGACTCTATTATTTTAAGAAGATATAATTTTAAAAATACTAAAAATATTTTTGTCATTTTGTGGGTAAAATTAGGGGTACACAAGTAACCAAAGAGATATCATTAACAATTTTTCGGATGGATCAATGGGCCAATCTTACGATAGGTTGTTGACTAGCGTATTCAAATTCAAATAATACAATAATCGTTTCGATTCGCCGGTTAGCCACTTTGGTAAGTGTGACCACTAGCTATCTCTAACAGACAAACAAACAAACACATTGCTCGCGCATGGCGTCAAATCCAAACGCCTTCGTCTCCGCCACTCCAATTGTAACCCCCGCCGAGCTCCATGAAAAAATGCCTCTATCAAGTTCCGTTCCTATCAGAGCTCCTCTTACTCTTGATGATTCCGAAACTGATTTTTCAAGTGACGCCACACTTTCCGATACCGCCTCAAACTCTGACCTAGAACCCGAACCACATTTCGCCTCTCAACAAGATGATGATGATGAAGAAGAAGAAGAAGAAGAGTGTTTTGAACTTGATGATCTTTCCCCTCTCGTGCAAGTACCTTTGCGTGTTACTCCATTCGCTCATTTATCTACTAACGACGACGAGGAAAATGAAGATGAAGATGAAGACGAAGACGAAGATAGTAAAATGTTAAGTGATGTGAGAATACCGGAGAACAGTGTCGTCGCACCGATAATTAAGACGCTGAACGTTGAAGAAGAAAGTTCCGAGAATTTACATGCAAACGAGTTGACATTTTTGGAGAATACAAGTTCCGTTGTTTCCATTGATGAGGAAATGCGTGGTAATGGATTAAGAGTAGCTTGTGATGGATGCTCTATTGCAACTGATTCGGATGCTATGTCGCAGTGTTCACAAGACAGTTTGAACAATGAGGAATTTGAGAAGGTAAAAGTTGCTTTAAATGAATTAGAAAAAGTTGATATGAAACTATATGCTTTAGATAGAAATGGTGAAATAATTAGGGTTGATTTGATTGAGAATGACGATGCTGTAATGCAAAGGAATTGGGAAGTGGACAACAACACTGGTACCACTGATACGGTGGAAGAAATTTCAAATACTTGTTTATTGGAATCAAATGCTGAGGACTGTAACGAAACCATGATGCCACGGCAGAGTATAAGTGTTGACGATTTAGGTGAACAGAGTCCCCAAACAGGTGAAAATATTGAAGATAGCAGCACAACACTGGCTTCAAAAGCTATATTACATGATTCTTCTGCTGATATGGTGGAAGAAATTTCAAACACTGACTTATTGGAGTTCAATGATGAGGGTTTTACAGACAGCATGATGCTGGAGGAGAATACAATTGTTGAATTCTTAGAATTCTTAGAAGAAAAGAATCCCCATTCAGGTGAGTCTCTATCAGATGCCTTAGCTCAAAATATTGAATATATTACTAAAACAACTCAAAGCAATGCAGCTAATGGATGTCAAGGTGTTGCTGCTTGTCATCAAGAAAGTGAGAGTGAGAAACTGGAAAGCATAACTGAATCTGTAGTTGACTCAAAAGCTATGCTGCATGATTCTGCTGTTGGTTTTGAATGCAATGGTGATGCTTGTGAAGGTAACAAAATTCAGGGTGTTGAGTATTCTGAACATTCTGATCCTGCACTACTTGAAAAGTGGGCATATTTGGAGAAGGGTTTGCCTGAGACTGTTTCAGGTGTTATTCAAGAAGATGGGCTGTTTTGTGGTAACCATTCAAATGAAAATGTGGAAACATTTGACTTCGGAGACATCGTAAATAAAGAGGATACTATGGAGCTAAACATAGTAAGTCAAGAATCAAAAAGAGAAGGCTCAGCTTTGGATGAAGATATGGAAGAGTTTATGTCAGTTGGCCTTGAGCAGTTCAGGGAACAAATTGCAGCTCTCTCTATTCTTTTGAGTTCAAAAGGTTCTGGAAAGAACTCTCATGAAGAACAGACGGTCAGTAGTCCAGATGGAAGAATGAACTTATCAAAGGATGATGTGAGAAGTCAATTATTTTATTTTGATAGTGGTGGTGAATCAGATTGCAACTCAGTTACAGTCACTTATGCTGATCAATCCAATGTTATTTTCCTCAAAGGTCCAGCTAGTTTCAATTTCTTACCAGATGACGATGCTCAAGCTGGGTTCCAACACATCATAAGTGAACAAGAAAAGGAAAAAATACAGAAGATACAGACCATAAGTGTGAAGTTCTTGAGGCTTGTCCAGCGAATAAATTTATCTCTTGAAGATTCCTTGGTTTCAAAAGTTTTATGCAGGTTGGTTGCAGATATTGGAAGGCGCTCAAATCAAGAATCTGTCATTAGGTCAGCTAAAATATTAGCAAAAAAGCTTGAAGAAGATTTTCAGGATGATTTAGACTTCTCTTTGAACATTCTAGTTCTTGGTAAAAGTGGTGTTGGAAAGAGTGCAACAATTAATTCTATTTTTGGTGATATGATGGTCATGACAGATGCATTTGAACCTGCTACAACCTCTGTAAGAGAGATATCTAGAACTATAGATGGAGTCAAGATCAGAATCATTGACACACCTGGTCTCAGGTCCCCTATGAAGGAGCAAGCTTTTAACAGAAAGATACTGTCATCGGTAAAGAGGTATATGAAAAAGTTTCCTCTGGATGCCATTCTCTATGTTGATAGAGTAGATATCCAAACCACAGATCTAAATGATTTACCAATGTTAAGGACAATCACAAGTTCTCTCGGTCCATCCATATGGCAACATGCGATCCTTACTCTCACTCATGCTGCTTCTACTCCTTCGGATGGTCCAACAGGATCCCCTCTGAACTACGAAGTATATGTTGCTCAAAAATCTTATCTTGTTCAACAATCAATCATCAAAGCAGTCGGTAACCTGCGTCAATTGAGCCCAAGTTTCATGTTTCCAGTGTCTCTTGTAGAGAACCATCCATTATGTTGTAAAAATATATCCGGGGACAGCGTAGTTCCCAATGGAGTTAGATGGAGAAGCCAATTATTAGCTTTGTGTTTCTCTCTGAAGATCCTATCTCAAGTGTCTTCTGTTTCAGTACCTTGTACTCTTTTTGATCATTGGAAACAAATTTTTTTCCAGGACCATTCCCAGCCTATGTGCCATCTATGTTCTTGTTTGTTGCAGTCTCCTGCTCATCATCTAACATTCTCTGCCAATTGGAATTGACTTGGATATTCACTTGGCAGATATTTTTAATGGATATGGAAGTTCCATGAATGATTATTGAAGGGTCCTCAAAAGAAAGTGGTGAGAAGAGGTTAAAAGATTATGGTACTGTTGACCACCAAGAACAATAGTCCTGAGGAGAAGTTTCATTGTTCCTGTTTATTTCAATTCTCATCTCACCTTTTGGTGATATCATTATCAATAGTCGTGAATCATGACTGGCACCATGATCTAAAGTGCACATTGTTAATATTGCAAATAATTTGGTGCATAGTATGTAGCTTTGTTACTGATTTTAAAAATGAAATAGTTATAAATTGTCTTTTTGAAATGCCGTGAAGTTTCCAATAACCCCGTGCATTTTTAGAAGAAAAATATTTTTGATGAATATTCCAAATTTAGCGTTTTTGGCACATGGAAAATCTTTAGGCTAATTAGACAACATACGCTGAGCTGGCATAATAAACTTCTACAAAACAAAAAATATACTTCCTAGTGTTAAGGAATAGGGATTTTCAGTAAAAAAGAGATTTAACAAAATTTAATTTTTATGCGTTGTAAAAAAATTTCTATGGTTAAAACAGATCACAACCACACTATGTTAATGTATATGATTTTAAAAGTAACTACTAAAAAAATGACATTTGCAATTGACATTATGAAAAAAAAAAAACTCTATACATTTGCAATAACCATGCGCATATTTAGAAGAAAAATATATTTTATGAATACTCCAAATTTACTGACTCCACTTCTCAGTCATTGTACTTTTCTTGTGCTAGTATGCTATTCTCGTCAAGTCATTCGTTGACCTTATTTTTGGGCTAGTATAGTATGCGCGCACCTGATAATAATTAGAAGATAAATTGTCCCAAAAAAAAAAAACACTATTAAATTTTCAAAACAGAAGTCCCCTTGATAAAATTCTATTGCAAACTCACCTTCAAATTAAATAATTAATAATACATGAGCAACCCTCCAGGTTTGCATTTCCACCAGTGTAAGCGGTATACAAGTTTCCCATAAAATTATCCCCATCTAATCATACAAAGGAAAATTTGAGACCAACCGATACATTAAACTCCTAACCTTGCCAGGCATAAGGATTCGATATATTGTTGGTTAAATTCAATTAAGCAAACGAGTACAAGATCTGCGGCATAACCAATCATCACAATAGATAGAACATAATGTTGATGAATTTACAGGCTAGGGTATCCAAATAAAGACAGGGTCCCCCAACTTGCTGCAGCATGGCAAATTCATGTTACAAACAGACACTCGTGTTAGGAGTTATTGAGTTAAATATTCTGTATCAGCGAATCAATCTGAGCACATGAATTAGGTGAAGGCTGTTGCAATATTTCCGGTTCTTCCAATTCCTGATTTTGGATATGTATATCCTGTCAAAAAGTCACTGAAAACATCAATGCAGTAAAAACCAAAAACCTGAAAACAATTAAACCCTTGTACTTTGGAAAGAGAATTGGTTTGCTATTAAAACTCAATACAATTTATCCAACACACCATACATGGGAGCATCTAAGATTTTGTCTATGATTTTTTTTATAGGCAAATTCCAATTTTGCGTGTTCTGGCAATAAATGTCCATTAATGGAAACACAAATAATTATGTCTTACACTTCTATTTGAACCTAACTCCTAAGTTCCTAAATCTCCATAGATGTGCAGGAGCATATTCAAGGCAACTAATGTCCTAAAAAATTTGGTGTCAGTTTTAGTTAATTATTAACATATTTAAAAAGGAGTAACAACTACTCCCAATTTTGATTAATTCTTAGTCAAAGATCAGAGTACCAATTCTGTAAAAAGCGACTGGTGGAAGGGACCTTGTAACCAACCAACCACAAAAATGTATGAGGAAGTAATCTCATTCTCATGGCAATGTCATCAGAGGGATACAGAAGTCAAAAAACAAAAAATCTGTTTGATAAGAATACCTATGTCGCTGTTCTCACCCCCTAAATTTCATTTTACAAACTTCCCTCGAGTTTCAAGCTCTCCTTTGAATTTCAATTCATAATGAACATGGAAAAGGAAAGACAGGACAATAAATTCAATACCTGTGTTTGTACAAGTGGTTGAGGTTGTTGATCTTGGGCTAATGGATAAGCTTGTGGTTGGGACATTCTATAGTAGGGTTCTTTCAGATCAAGCTTACAAGATGACGTTTGAAGAATTCCTCCTTGTTCAGCACCAGGACCCCACATTTTAGCTAATACAAATTCAAAAGTTTCTCATTAGCATGATGCAACTCATGCTAGTATAGCAATAAAAAGAAAAGAAAAGATACAAGTACCAACCAGACAATGTTAAATATATTGTATAACTCTGTGCATTGTGGGCAATCAAGTGAAGCCTGCCAGTAATTTCTTGCCCTGCCATGACATAAATTGGCTGAGAGAGAACACAGCGTAACTGGTACCAATGGGTTGTGGGTGAACCAGGAGCTGTGGTGAGCCACCTTTGCACAGTACTGTAGATTTGTAACAATTGAATCAAATCAACAGATAGGAACAACAAACAAAACTGAGATGAATAAAAACAGGTTAGACCTTATCAATAAAAAGGAATGTTTACCTTCCATTGAACAGTACATCAAACCAACATGCCAACCCGTGTACTCTGGTGCCCACAGAGGCAATGAATCTCAGAGGAATGTCAATTTCATACAGCTCTTCTTCCTACAGAACAAACAGTGATATGGTCAAAATTCATTGGCAACTTTATTTCAAGCAATTGAAATAAAAACATAAGGAATAAATACAATCAAGTCTACAACCAATAGTAGAACATTTGTACAAAATGATACATAACCAGAAAAAAGCTTGGCTTTTTAATAAGTTTTGAAGAAATACTCTTCCAGAGAACAACTCAATAATACAATGACTATCAGATGACAGGGTCTTACTTAAAAAAGTTACAATAAGGAAGTCAGTTGTATTTAAATAAATCCAATATATAATAAAACAAATCAGTTTGTTTGATAAAAAGGTATAATTTATTAATGTCAACTGCCAAAAGGACAACTGGAAAATAAAACAATCTTAAGAAAAGTAAAAGTTGGTTCTTACCTTCATCTTGGTGAAGTCTAATACATGGAACATCGGGGGAGCTATTAACAACCTTGGATCAAATGCATCCACCACAGGCTTTATGGATGAAAAAATAAGTTAGTTACAAAATTTTAGTAACTAAAGTTTAATTTAATAACAACATAAAACACTATCAAAAAATTTAGTAATTACATGTCAACACCATTAATGTCATTTGAGTAAATAATTGAAGTCTTAATATCTTACAATACTCCAATAGGCACACGCACTTTTAGAAAATAAAAATGGATGATCAATTTAAATTTGATACATGTGCAATAGAATGAAAAAAAAGGCATCACATTTAATCTTTTCTCAGTTCAAGGAGGGACTGGCACACACACAATCATATCATAGTAATTTCCAAATAAAGCACCCTCCCACAGAAAACCATAAGTAACCTTCCATAAATTTCTGAACAATAAGCTAGTCTGATACCTGAGAAAAATATCCTTGAAATGCGGTCCCATGTAAGGGTGTCAAATCAACGCCATAATAGTTTTGCTGCTGCCAGAACAGGGCCTGAACAATAGCAATTGGTTTAGAATAGAGAGAAAAATGAGTATCATAGAGAAAATAACAGTCAGAAAAGCAGAAAGATTAGTAGATCTGTAAGGGAATGCTATTCATGAAGCAATTCTAAAACATGAACTATGATATCAACATAAAATCAAAATGATTTGCTACTTAAACTGTAATTTCTTAAAGAGACGCTTTAGACTGGCTTCTTTGCAATCCTGAAAAAACTTTGATAATTATAAGCTTTTTCATTATAAACTGCTGCCAACTCCAGCAAGCAAAAAATGTTTTATAGATGTATGAGAAGTATGAGTTATTCAAAAAATACAAGTGTGGGTGTCTCTGTATATATTATATAAGACATACAATTATGCAACACATTAGCATTTTCAACAAACAAATATTCATCACTAAATAAGAACATATACACAAACAAATTAACTACACACCTTATTGGCAATTTCAATAAACAAATATTCATCGGTGAAAGGTGCCATGTGAATCCTGCACCAATAATAAATTCAAGGTTAGGAGAAGACAATAATTAGATAGTTACAAACATTGCGGAGGAAAAGTGCACAATTTTGAAAGGCTTGCTTCTACTTTTTTTTAAAGAAAAATCACTTTTAAATTGAAAAAAAATTAGGTTTAAAAATTGATGATAATTATTAGGTTTAAATAGTTTTATGATAATTAAATGTTTCTCAGAGGAAAAGGATATAGACTACCAAAAAGTTGGGGGGGGGGAATGCAGTTTTAGTGATTGCTCTGGAGTAACAATAGTATATTTTGAATGAAAAATAAAACTCCAAAAAGTTATATATCATAGAAATGCGATTTTTTAGCTTATTCATATAAAATACTATACCATTGTGAAACAATATATCAAATATCATTTAGAACAGGTAAGAATCCAATCCTTCAAAAACAATATTTGGCTAAAGGAATTAAACATACTGGTTTTGGATATACAAAATGAAGGCATAATACATAAATGACAAGGTTCAAACATACTGGTTTTGGATATTATTTTGAACCACCACTGAAATTGCAATAGATGTTAAATTTCATAAAAATTGTTGAATTGTCAAAACCATTGGGGGTAAAAACCAAATTTAAATGGAAGTATGTCAATTTGAAAAGGCAGATTGTTATCTGACAATAACCTCTCTTAGTAGAATTATATAGTCATAATCATGTTAGTATTGTCACGCCCAAGTGCAAGAAGCTCCAAGAAAAACAGAAAGGGAGCTAAATTTACCTTCCCACCCCAGGAAACATTTTCCCAGTAGGAGTGAGAAACCTATCTCTGGCAATGACATACGACTCCAGCATTCTCTCATTAACTAACAAAGTGCCTGCATAACAACAGAGGGATTTTTCCAGCTTATAAACACTAACATTTCAAAACTTTATGCAGCAACTTAACCTACAGTTCTACACTATAAAGCAGCAAAATAAAACTATTTGACAAGACAACATAGATATAGATATGTATATTACTTATAAATTGAATATTAGCACCTGTAGCCAGATTTAATTAAAAAAACAGAATATGAGCTTACCCATGGGCTCCGATATCAGAATATCTGCTTTCTCTGGCAACTCAACATCCTCAACTCTACCTTTAATCACCTAAACAAATAAAATTAAAATGTAAAATAGTTGCCTGAATAATACGATAGCTAGCTAATGAACAATTATTATTATAGCAATAAAAAACTAGGAAACAGATCTCACTGTAATTCGTTGAGCCAGTTTTGGGTTCCCAGCTATAAGTTTACGTGCATACTCTGCCATTTCAGATGCTTCCACGGCATAAACATGTTTCGCGCCAGCCTAAGCACCAAGAATTTTCATTTAGTTAGAGGCAATGACACAATCATTTGCTACAACTACAACTAGGCTTATGCACAATTGAGGCATTGATCTACCTGAGCAGCAAATAATGACAAAATACCGCTACCAGCACCCACATCAACTACTACACGGCCAGTAAAATCAGCACGGTTCTCCATAACCGCGGCATAATAGGTTCCTAAAACAATATCACAAATGAATTCATTAGGTAAGAGTAAAATAAATATATAACAATTCAAAAAGAAAAAATGAGAACCACTAGAATACAGCAAGGTATAAACCTGTCCGCACATAGTCCTGCAACATATTTTGCTGATGAAGAAGTTGTCCATAATAATGAAAATACATTTTCGCAGAAGACGGCTCTATCTTTTCATCAAATTTGCTTTTAGAAGTTGCTAACGTTCCGTTCGGTAAGTTTCCTGCTGGATTAAAAAATTCAATATATAGCTAAACTAATATCATATTTGCTGATGAACAGTGAAAGGGATCGTCCATGCAGTAAAAAGGAAATTGTGAGAACAAGAAAAATGAACACTGAAATGTATAAAATATATGTAGCACACAAGTGTATCTGTTATCATGACCCATGTTAAAAATGAAAATTTTCAACCAAGAGAAATATTTGGCAAGAGACTGAGCTGTCAAGATACCAACTTAAGTGCCAGCCACATGAAGGAAAGCATCAGAAGAATATAAGCCACAATATATGCTATCCAGCAAAGTACTCGCAATGAGGTCTCATCTAATATGAGACGTGCTGCAATCTCTAATTGCAGAAATTTCTTAGTCAGTGAATGATTAAAAATCACAACTTCCTTTCTCAAGCATAAATACCTGACAGCAAATAAGGTTTCACTAGTATTTAACAGCCTAACTTGCGATAGCCAAACAGACATCCAAGTTGTATATAATCAGTGCACCAGAGAATAAAATTTGTTTAACCAACAGACATATTATAAACATGCTGAAGAATAAAGGTTTTAAGCAATGAGAATATACTAAAGAAAAAACACAATGCTGCACCACAGAAGCCATTTAACAATAAGATTTACAGATTTACAAAGCATCACCTTGAACATTGACTTCCTTTATCCATTGTTGGACTGCAGAATGGAATGCCTCGCACTCCTCCTCATTTTTAAACTGGATAGTGACTCCTGTGGAATACGATGCCTGGTTCAAAAACACACTGTTAAAATGCTCAAGTATTTGACAACAAACCAATGAGTTACTCAACAACAATATTACAGAAGTTATTTTGAAAATTGCAGAAGCAAAAACATCAGCATAAGAGGGGTAAAAACGAAGGGAAAAAAAACATAAAATGCATTAGATTACATTGTCAGATCTTGATTATTTTTCCAACCTTAAATGGCTAAAAAAATATAAAGATTCTTCTCCGTACCGTTTTACTGACATCAGAGCCTTCCATAATGCAAACAGATTGAACAGAACCTAATTTGAATATCTGTGAAGTTAAACCACAAAAAAGAAAAACAATATTTATCAATCCTTAAGCAGATAATCCTCTCATTCAATGAAACAGATAAATGAAAACCCAGCATTTGAATTTTCACAAGATAAAAAGTAAAATCAAACAAGCTACCATAAAATATCGATAGAATTTTAATTGCAATAGCTAAGAAAATAAGGAGAAAATTGAAAATGAACCTGAGCAGTTTGGAGATCGAATTTGAACGGAATCTGTTGAGATTCCGGTTGAATTTGAAGACCGTCGGATGTGAAACGAGCAATTCCCGGAGAAGCCGAAGAAGCATCGGAAGAGAGGTCGGAAACCGATGAGAGATTGAACTCTCGATTCTTCCAGTTTTGACCTAAAGAATCCGCCATTGCCGTCAACAAAAATCTCCACCGATTCACAACCAGGTTCTTATTTCTTAGTTGGTTACTTTTTTGTGATTTTTCAAATGAATAGAATTCATAGATGAAGAATTATATTAAAAAGCACAAGAAAGTAAAGTGTGTGTGAGTATAGTTAGTTATGTGGAACTAGGGTTTGAGGGTTAGAAAGATTGAGAGCCGCCAAAGAGAGAGAAGAGGCTTCGAAAGCGGGAGATAGTTAAGTTTCACTGTGCAGAGCTTTTGAGTGCGTTTTTATTTTTTATTTATTTCTAGTAAGTAGTACTATTAGTACTAGTGCCTTGTTTTATTTCAGTTGATGGGGATGGGGTGTGTCCAACTTTCAATTTTCTTTTTTTTTTGGTGTAAACCAAGTTAAAATTATTATCCATGCATTTTCATTCATTCATTCATTAATAATGCGTCAATGGCAATGGTTGAAGAGAACGGGCAGTATTTCATCCAAAAAATGGGATCACTTCTTATAAAATAATGTTCTTAAAAGAATTAAAAAAACGAAGCATTGCATACTAGTGAAGTCACCAATTTCATTCATTAGTGTGCATTTCATGGTCAAGAGATAAGATAGGATTAATTATTATCTTTTGTCTTAATTTAGCGTTTCATGAGTTATTAAAACATGAAAAATTAATTATATGTCTTAAATTTTATTATCAGATGGTGCTGATTTAAAACTAACATGATATATTAAGAAAGTTGTTTTCACCTTTATTTTATAAAATATAACCTTAAATATAAAAGTTACTAGTATATTGTAATAAAATATAAATATAAATATATAATAAAAAACAAAAAATGTATGAAATATATAAAATTATAAATATTAATAACTAAATTTAGATATGACATATAATTTTATCACAACAATGATGATTTTGTCGTTAAATATAATTTATAAAATTTAAAACAAAAAATAATATAAAAGTAAAATAGTTATTAAAATTATAGTTTTTCTAACAAGTGTCCTT
>JBBPBP010000004.1:4859801-4874012 GCA_037974735.1 Cicer chorassanicum
AATGTGCAAAACTTATTTACTCTTAAATTGTGTTTAAATTAATTAATCCATAGTTATAATATTTTTTATTTTTGAAATTTATAATGTTCTCTTAGTTTCATATTAAATGTCTAATTAATAATATTTAATTGTCTATTTATATTATTAATAAAATATTAATTATTTTTAGCATATTTCTATTTATTATATCTCTAACTCATTTAATTATTTTACTTACTATTATTAATATTATTTTAATAAACAAAACTTATAATATTATTAAATTCAATACAGCCAATTACATTTTATAAAAATTAAATTAAAATTAAAATATCAAATATAAATATTATTAAATCATATTTTAAATTTAAAATTGAAACATTACAGTGAGTTTTAAGTTGAACTGACCGATGTTACCAACCACTGCATTAAAAAATAAGACAATAATTTATCTTTATACAACAAGCATACGAAAATCGCCTTGTTTTTGTTCTGAAAAAACATACAATGAATTTGTTGGTGGATAAATGGCGGTTGGACCAAGTCAAAACGGATGATGATTACGTAATAGAAAAGTAAGTGATGTGTTGTTTTGTACCATCCACGTGTTCAACGGGGGTTCTCACTTTATGGTATTGTTACGGTGACTGACGCCGTCAGGTACTGTACTGTTGTTGTACTAAACTAAACCAAACCAAAACCAAAGACAGTGGATTCGGTGGTGAGAATGTCCATGGATAAGATTCCTACCGAGCTAGATTACTATCATGACATGTGGAAGCTCCAATCTACTGCCACACTTCTTTCTCACTACAAGGTACTTTAAATTTTTTAATTTTTTTTAATTTTTTTATTTTGCCTTTTTAACTTTGAGAAAATGTTGGAAAGGGAGATGATGGGAGACATGTTTTGATATTGGATCGGACTATTTTCTATCCACAAGGTGGTGGTCAACCGGCAGATACTGGCTTCTTACAATTTCAAGGCTTAAATATCAAGTTTTTGGTCAATGATGTTCGATCAAAAGATGGAATTGTAAGTTTATTCTTTTGAAAATTATGGTTTTTGTTTTTAAATTTTGCATATAGAGTTGGTTTATTTTATTGTTTTTTGATTTTTTTTTAGGTTTTACACTATGGTGTATTTGAGGGTTTGGGAGGTGAGTTTGAGGATATACTCGAGAGAGGGAAGGAGGTTTCACTTTTTGTTGATGAGCATAGGCGAAAACTAAATTCCAGGTAGACAATTTTGCAATATATTAAATTCTTCAATCTTTTTTCTTACATTAGTAATTATTATAAAAAATTATAGTAGTTCTTTCTTTTTTTAGGGTTTAGGGTTTAGTATTAGTTGTTTGATTTGTTTTGGATAAATTATTAATAAAATTAAAGCTTTATCTTCTCTGCTTGATTTGTGCCCTGATTCTCTCTTGTTAATTGATCTTATGAAATTGCATACTTTTTAATTAATGGTTTCTTAGGAGTGGTACTGTACCTTTGATTTTATTTGCATAATTACGCAGTTTTTTTTTTTAAACTCTCATTTGATTATATGATTAGTGATTACTACACTACACTGCTTATCCGAAAATTTGTAATTCTTTTGTTGTTATTTGTGTAGGTTGCATTCAGCAGGGCATTTGCTTGACATTTGTCTGCCAAAAATTGGATTGGGTCATTTAGAGCCTGGAAAAGCTTACCACTTTTCGGATGGGTATATATCATTTATAAGCTTTTCATGCCATTTAATGTCTACTGAATGTACCATCTATGAACTCATAACCTGAAATGGGTTGCAACTTGCAAGCAATTTCCTAATTTATTATCCATACTCAAGAGCCAATGTTGCATCTATCAAATCATTGCTAAATGCTAATCTAGGATAACATATTTAGTTTCGTTTTGACCTCAAGTCTGTTGCACCGTCTTTTCGAGTTATTGGGTCTTGTGTAAGCCCCCCTCACTACCCTCAACCTCGAATGTGGGACTTTACAGTGTACCTGAACATTATCTCCCTTGTGTAAGTCCTCACAATGTTATGTTTTCTTTAGTTAAAGGGTGCCTCAGTGGATTGAGGAGAGTGATTATAAACTAGCCATAATCTCAATTTCCACGCCGTGTGGAACTTCACACTTCTTGGTATCGAAACTAGTTTAGTTTTTGGAAATCTACGCTTCAAAAAAATTTCTCACCAACTAATGCCTCAAAGACATGTAACAATACCAAATTCCTCCGTTTGTTTCCATGCTTAAGTCTTCAATAAGATTGAAACATTTTAGACTTTTAAGTGACTTATGTGGTTGAAAAACTTTTAGACAACTAATGTGTTGAAACCATAACCTTCTAGGATCAATTTAGATGTTTACTAAAAGAAAGATGAGATTCTGTTCAAACGTGTAAGGAAGTTTCAAACTTTGCTTTGCACTTGCTATTGTATTGTTTCCAGGCCTTGGGTTGAATATAAAGGTGTAATTCCACAAAATGAAATGCAGAGCAAGCAAAAGGAACTAGAGCTAGAGGCTAATGCTTTGATTTCCATGGGAGGAAAAGTAAGTTAAAGTGTTCATAGTTTTCCATTTATATGTGGCACCTTGTTCTGAAAATCTTTACCTTGCCATTTAGGTTTCTGCTGATATATTACTGTATGATGAAGCTGCTAAGCTTTGTGGTGGTATTCTTCCTGATTATGTTCCCAAGGTCTGTCTAGTATACTTACTTTGCTACAAATAATTCCTGTTAATGTGTTCTTTATTCTTAACTACTTGTTTTGTTATCACTGTGGTGCCTGTGAGTTTGTTTTCGTATAAGATTCCTTCCGGATTATCTGTTGCAAAATTTCTGTTTGTTTTCTTTTGATTAAATCAATAAACTTCTGTTAGATTCCCTGTTGAAAGCCAGTGGACAACATTATAGTATTAGGTCATAGCATCACTGAGTTCAGTGTGACGCATTTTCACATAATTTGTTCCCACTAATTTTATGGTCTCACCTCCATTTAACAAAATTTGCACATTTAAAGGCATTAAGGCCTTCTCCCATGATTTTTTCAATATGAGGCGTTACTTGGCTTTAGGCTTGATCTTACCTTGGACCAACTCTTTAAAGAAGTTGATGGCCTCCATTATGGACCTCCCATGAGAGCATAACACATGAGGGAGATTATGTTATAAAAGAAATTACAGGTGGCATAGGGTAATAGGCCATGAATATTCTAGAAGGAGAGAGGGAGGCATAACTGAAAAGGCAGCCGAAATTTAGAAAGTTGTTTGGGTGGTTCTGCGCTGAGTAGACAAGTTGGTTTTCTCTTAGAATTTGGTTTATCTTTTACGTCATCTTGTACGGAGTATTGCTCCAACCATTTAATTATCTGTTCAATTCAATTTATATTTTCAAGTTCACAAAAACATTAAAATTTCCTTCTATCAATTTTGCTACCTTTCAAATGGTATCAGAGTGTGGTTTACTTGAACTCGGTGCTTGTACCATACATCATGTATCACACATGTCAATCAATGTATTTATTTGCAGTTCTTAATCATAAACTATGAAACAGGTAGTAGTAAGCATTTTTAGGATGCTAGATGTCTACCATTACCAAAGCTACTGTCCTTGATTTTTGTGGTAATTTATTATTGCAGAATTGGAGGAATCCTTTGAAATTAGCTGACAGAGAGCATTTCTATCTTACAATTATGTACACTACATTACATGCTTATACATATATCAGAAATTACATTTTGGAGAAATAATATAAAAAACATTTGTGGGTCTTCACCTAACATCTTAAACTTTTGGGATAATCTGTTTATGAAATGGTATCAGTCTCTATAACTAAGTGGTCTAGAATTCGATCTTTGCCGCCCCGTTCTTATGATAAAGAAGATTGAATTACAGGTGGACCTGTGCATTCTCCACACTTCAAGCCCAAAGAGCTCTTGCATTAGTTGTGTATTGAAGATATAAATTATTAAACAATGGCACATTTTCACATATCAGTTTAAGTTTTTGTGATGATTAGTTTATAAAAACTTAAAACAGTTATAATTTCATTTCTAGAATCAGTCTTTTTTGTTGTTTAGTATGTGATTTTCCCGATATTAATACATCAACTCACACAGGAAAGCACACCTCGCATAGTGCGGTTAGGGGATAATCCCGGCTGTCCCTGTGGTGGTACGCATGTTGTAGATATTTCAGACATCACAAAAATTAAGGTGTGTAATCCATTTCACTACCCAACAAGAAGGTTGATTTGACAATTTTGTGTACTAATTTACTCTTAGTAATTAGTCAAGCATAATTTAATAAGTTATATATCTGGCGTATAATGAAGTCATTTTTATCAAAGCTGTTTGGACCGAAAACTTAGTAGTTTAAGAGGCTTAGGATTTGGTCTATAACAAAAGATGTTTTTTTGTCTAGTCATATTTAGCTGCTAATCTATGTAACAGTTTTGTATAATAAGTTACCTTTGTATTTGATCAGGTTTCTCAAATTCGGTCAAAGAAGGGAATGACAAAAGTATTTTACAATGTTGAATCTTAGTTACATGGATGTGTCTACTGCCAAGTAAATGTTGTTTGAGATCCATGGCGATGACAAGCTAAATTTGCATAATTTTTTTAAGAAAGCTAAATTGGAATCATATTAATAGTCACTTATGAACAATAATCAATTTATGGTTTTCATACCACAACAAAACAGTAGCTGTTATATCTACTCATAGCTTCATAGGGAAACTTTGTCAAGTTTGTATGAATGATGAGTTTGAAAAGAACAATTATCTGATTCTAACATAGCTTAGTGTATGATGATAGTGACACACACACACATACAACATATATAGAGATATTCTTTACATGCTCCTCTCTTTCTACTCTTCATTCCAAATCTTGGTTTCTCCTCTGAATATGGAATCAAACTCAATAACCATCCTTTGCTTTGCTTCAAACTCACGCATATTGACCAGTTTATAACCTACAAATACATCCAACGTGTATTTGATTTTGTTCTCTCTTCTTAAACTTCACACACGTCATAATCACAATGATTTTGAACTCTCTTTCCAAACATTGAATGGGTGATATTGGTGAGTTTGGCACCTTGTCCTTTGTTTTGTCTACATAAAAACGAGGCGAAACTTAGGCTTACTACAAAGTGGTCCATGTAAATGTGAATGGTACATTGGAAAGGATCGTATATTTATTATTTTTGGAACTTCTTATATGGTTGGTGCTGTTCATATTTTGAGTCAAAAACTCTTTAACTAGTCAAACGAGGTACAAAAGTAACCCAATAAGCAAATGGAACCTAACGTTGAGCCATTCAATTTCCTGGCAGCATCTATACATAACATATGTTAGGCAATAATTCAACATAATGGGTATCCTATCCTATTGCATAATATAAAGTTACATCAATTTTCACCCCAAGTTTATGTTACTTTCATCAATAATTAAAAGGCAAGAAATTGAGTAACTTTAACTCCAAAGGGTTACCGTAAAAAAAAAACACCAAAGGATTGGTCTAGTGTTTAGATATTCGCGTGTTTACTATTCAACTATTATAAATGAATTTATATATAATTTATGAAGCTCAAACCCATCCACTAATTACATGTATTGTGTGGTATCGTGTGAACGTTCGACAACGATGTGTGTTAGACAAAACATATTGTTTTTTTAATATAAAAACACACTTTTTAATTTAATGTGTTTTTTAGAAGATCAATCTAAAGTATTAATGATATATAATATAATAATATTATTACTGTGATATGATGTACTAGATATTTGAACCCTTTAATTATTTAGTAGGGGTTTGATATTTGATTTCTTGTTAATTCTTTAAACATATCTTAATTATCTCGAGGATCAATTTTCATAGTTGGATGCACTATTCATTTTACAAAATTATATTCTCTTTGAGTTTAAATTAAGTTAAAAGAGTATATGTATTTAGTTCAAAAATGATAGAGGAAATAGTGATTATTAAATTTATCTCTAGATGCGGTACTAGTGTGGTTAGTCTCTATAAAAAAAAAGTTAAATATAAATCTCTTTTATAAATATTTTTTAAATTTCAATGTCTTAACTACCTCGATTGAATATCTTTTCATAACACTAAATTTTATTTATAAAAAAAATATTTAAAAATCAGAGTGCCCAGAAAGTGAAAAAGGTTAATATGATTTTGCTTAAACATAAAACTAATAAATCTTATTTTTGCATTTTCAAAATAAGAAATGAAAAAGAGAAAAACAAAAACGAAATAATTCGTGAACACAGATTTGGATGTCAACACTCAATAATATATTTGATCTTTCTTCGAATGCTATTTCTTTTACCTTAAGATTCGACGTTCACACTTGCACACTGATTGATATACAGTGTTAATTTTGGTGCTTCAAATAATATAGCCTTAAACATAAGGCAAAATATTTAGCAAAAATTGGAAACTAGAAAGCGAGAGTTAACAAGAGAGGACAAAAATACAAGTGAAAGGAAGAAGTGAGTGTTGAGAGAGAAAAGGGAAAAAGATTTAGTGGTCGTTGATTGGTTGAAAATGAGGTAACGTGTGGAAATAGGACTCAGAAAGAAAACGAGTGATTTTATTTGGGCGAGTAGCGATAAATAACAAAGTACCACATTACCATTATTTTCTAATAATTTCAATTTTCCGCTTCTCTCTCGTTCACTTTGTGCAGTGTAATATATACCCTCCAATTTCGTTAGATTCTTGTTCACTTTTTGCTTCACACGCGGTCCAAACATTTTTCTTCTCCTCTTCCACTTTGTGATTTTCAAAGTCACACTCCCACTCTCTCTCTCTCTCTATATATATATATATAAACTCGTAATCCCTCTTCTCTTCATCTATATAATATTGCTAGCGACACTCTGAATTTTTCGACTCTGTTTCTTCATCATTATTTCGTCTATTTGTAATAACTGAGGTAAGTGCTTGTTATTTTTCTTTTATTTCTTTATGGTTTTATGTTAATTGATATTAGGTGAGATTATTAACTACTGAATGAGACTTGATAACGGAAAAGTGCATTTGGTGTGGTTTCATTTCATAGTTTGCTGTATTTTTTTTCTCTATTGAAATTTATAAACTATTGATGTTGATAGTGTTGAGAATGGATTTGTAATGCAGGAGAGAAACATGCTTAGTCCTGAAGGAGAACTTAAAATAAGTTTTGGCTATCAATGCAATAGTGATAGAGGTATTCCTTGTGAGATCGCCAACGGCTACAAAACCCTTCCCGAACTCCGTCGAACAAGTAGTTTCTCTTGTTTGTCAGGTGCAGCCTTAAGCGCAAATGCTACTCTAGCCAACACAAACATCTGCAATGGTAAGATAGGTGGTGAAATCCTTCCAAGTTGGGACTCTCCTAATTCATTTCGTAGAATACCTTCTTCGCCAAGTCTTTCAAGGCTGGATAGATTATCATCTTCCCTTCCAAGTACTCTGTCTTACCTAAGTTGCAGTCCTTCCACTCCCAGTGATACCCTTGAATATGACTCTTGCACATTCAAATCCGCTAGTGAAGGTTTTCTTATTGCCAAGGAAGTTCAAGTAGCAGGAGGAGCTGCTGGTGAAGATAGAGTTCAAGCTGTCTGTTCTGAAGAAAATGGTTGGCTCTTTTGTGCAATTTATGATGGCTTTAATGGAAGAGACGCAGCCGACTTTCTGGCTGGTACCTTATACGACACCATCATATCTTACCTTGATAAGTTAATTTGGGACTTGGAGCCGGGTTCCATTGCAGGTTCCAACCATGCGGGTTTGGGTGAATTCCTTCAATATAAGTTGAATGACAGTCTTAATTGTCAGGAGGATCATTCTCTGTCAAGAACATCGCGCGAGTCTTTTTCGCACGGGGTGCTGGATAGCCTCGAACGTGCTCTTGAACAGGCTGAGAATGATTTCTTGTACATGGTTGAGCAGGAAATGGGGGAACGTCCAGATTTAGTTTCTATTGGATCTTGTGTTTTACTTTTGCTTCTTCATGGTAATGATTTGTATACGCTGAATCTCGGCGATAGCAGAGCGGTATTGGCAACTTGCAGTACAGATGACAGAAGGAACAAGAGTGAGAGACTCAAGGCTATACAGCTTACAGATAGTCACACTGTTGATAATGAATCTGAAAGAGCTAGACTCCTGGCTGACCATCCTGATGATCCCAAGGTCGTCGTAGCAGGAAAAGTGAAAGGTAAATTGAAGGTTACTCGAGCGTTCGGAGTCGGCTATTTGAAAAAGGTTTGTATTCTCTTTTACATTTTGGATAAACAGTTTTGTAAAACGTTTACTGAATAAGTTCATATCATATAAATGTTTATGTATAAACTTTTCTTTAATCAAAGAAGAGATGTGATTAAACAATTTTCACATATTTTTCATTGGCTATTGTTAACAGCTTATTGAATCTGTCCTAAGATATTTTCATAAACTTTTGGTTCTACCAAACATAGATTTGATATTTCTTCTTTTATAATTATTATTCTTTTGCAGAAAATTTTGAATGATGCTTTGATGGGAATCCTTAGAGTTCGCGATCTTACAAGCCCACCATATATTTCCACTCAACCATCACTGAATGTCCATAAAATCTCAAATTCTGATCAGTTTGTTATAGTTGGGAGTGATGGTTTATTTGACTTCTTCAGCAATGCAGAGGCTGTGAAGCTTGTAGAGTCTTATATCTTAAGCAATCCTTTTGGTGATCCGGCGAAGTTTCTGATAGAGAAGCTTGTAGCTAGAGCAGCTGATTCTGCAGGTACATTTTCTATATCTTCTGCTAAATTTACTTTTATATGCATGAATGTAGATTGATATGTGTTGTATTAATGAGTAAAGGTTGTGCAGGTTTCAGCATGGAAGAGTTGATGAATGTTCCGGCTGGGAGGCGAAGAAAGTACCATGATGATATTACTGTCATAGTGATCATGCTTGGGATGAATCAGAGGACTTCAAAAGCTTCAACTTGCATCTAAGATTGCTCAAAGATAACTTGTATGTAAGTAGCTTTTCAATGGATGCTCTTTGCCGTGTAGCCTTTGATAGGATATATTTGTGTTATTGAAAGTGTATATATGCCATTTTACAAGAACCATTGAGTACTTAATATGTAAAATATATTCATATTTGTGTGAATCTTATTTTTTAAATTCATAGTCACATAATGTCATGTGATCAAAATTACTATTGTTTACCTTTTTAATTAGTTATCAAATCAATTCACCAAAAAAATAGTTATTAGATAAAAAAGACTAATAAAACACACCAACAAAACAAAAAATGAACAAACAATTATAACTAACTTAACCGACTTGGAATCAGACATAATACAAACCTTAACCGTTTTGTCCCATGAATACAAGTTATTTTTGTGGAGCAACTCAACCACAAAATAGTGTCACAGTGATAGATATTAAGGGTTTTTGAGAGATCCTTGACATAGTGTGTGTTTGGAAAGTTAGTTTTTACGGCCAAGCGTACCTCTGGCAAACTCCACAATTTCTGACTTCTATAATTCTTCAGTGATACTGCGTCGAGACACGAAAAAGGAGAAGTGAACTTGCATGAACATACAAATAGTTTGTGAAAGTTGGCAAGCTTCCATTAAGACAGTGAATAGTTGTGTTTATGTTATTTTTCTTCTTCTTATTCTTTATTCATACTAGAGGATGGATACCCTTGATTTGTTTAAAGGTTTGGAGGTTGCAGAAATTCCACATATCAGAAAAATTTTGTATACATTTTTATTCTAAATGAAAAACAAAATAATGGTAGCTATTAAAGTGAAGTCCAAGTTAAAAAGATTTAACTAATTTTAAGCAAATGCATTTTTATTTTATTTCTCTCTTAAAAAAAAGGTTGTTCATTATCATTTCAAAGACATTGTCCTATTGTACTCTGTTTTTTCCTTTTTCCCCACTTCACTTCAATGCAAGACTGGTTGTTTCACCTAGCATCACCTTTTTATCTTCTTGGATTTCAAGCTTATGATAATGGACTACACTTGACACATGCTTCTTCCTTTAATACTTTATTACACTTTATTTCATTGATGTTTACAATGGTATAGGTCCACAAGCTGAATCACTCACATGGGTGTCTTAAAAACATGAAAATTGAAGAGGACATTAATTGTAGCCTCACCCTTCATCATAATAAAACGATGAATTTTTATTATTTATAAAGTTTAAAATGTTTTAATTTTTGAAAATATCACTAATTTTTATTCTATCCTTTTTATTCAAAACATACCGGTTGAGATATCCTCACATATGTAACAACATTTCAACTAAATAATTGGACTTTTGAGGTGCAGTACATATGATCCTATTTTGTTTTGACCTAAATGAAGAATGTCAACAAAGGATAAGTTCTTTTGGCATGAGATACTAAACCATGGCTACAAACCAAATTTTGTAGTCATTCTAACAATTCTTAATATATATACAGTGTAAATGTACCCAAGGTTAAAATAAGAAAAAGAAAAATTCAAATACAATAATTATAGTTTTGAAGAACTAATAATCTAATTGTTTTAATTTTATCATGTGATCATAAAAAAAATTATTTAATATTAACGAAGTTGAATCTAATAGAAATTTTTTAACTCTACCAATATTACAAAACTCAAGATTTGTATTGCTGAAAAAGATAATTATAATATAATAAATTATGGTGCAATAAACCTATAAAAAAATGATTTATCTATTAAAAACGAGGTAGCTAGTTTGAAACCTGTATAATATAATATATATGTCCCGAAAAGCAGCAATCAAAAGCGGCACTGATCACGGCTCACTCAAAAGCCAGTTCAGAAGTAGAAGTGTCCATGTCCTCATAGTAGTAGAAGTAAATGCAGCAAGAGGAATAACAGCTACACATCAAGTAAATTGTAGTAATGTTCAAATTTTAATTCATCAGCTGTTTTTTTTTCTTACAAGTGACACAACTTCTCTAAGATTTTATGTTGCACGCCATTCCAGAAAAAGAATCCAAGTTTGAATTTTGGAGTGGTTCATTTTGAGAGACAGTCAAACTTTGTGTGAAAAAATCAAATATTCCGCTGTCAACTTGATAATTAATCTCATAACATAACATAAATAAATAAATAAATAAATAAATAAAAACTAAATACCTAATACTAGTAAACCTCAAAAACACACTAAAGAGTAAAGACTCCCTCCCTATGAGAACATCATTTACAGTTTGGTCCAAAATCAAAATAAGCTAAAACTGTGTTCATTTTTAGTGTTCTACAAAACGAAAGACATAAAACAAAACATATGGTATGAACTAAACTTCCCTCAATTACCATAATAATAAAAGAAACAAAATTTAAGCAGTTAAACAAAGTGCAACATCACATAACAAAACAGCCATTAGCATTTTCATCACTAAAGATCTCAAAAGGAATCAACGGTGTTGATTGAAACTGATAAGGGTCACGATCAAAGCCTGCACACATGTAGGGTAATGGTGGAACATAGTAAGAAGGACCACCCATTGTTCCCATGGGACATAATCTGTTGTAAGTAGCATATTGTACCAAAGGAGGATAACATGTCTCTGGAAACATGTACGATTGCTGACGTGTAGGGCTCAGATTCACTTGCCCCACAACCTGACCAGGATACTGAAATTCTGATCCACTGTGTGCAGGTGCACCGGTACATCCTAAACTCAACCCATTACTTCCGGTTACAGTTCCACTTCCACCACCACTCTCAGCTTTCTTCATCTTTTTCTTCTTACCAGAATCCCCTCCACCACCTACATTTCCCGTTTCCGGTAACTTACCACCTGCCGGAGACTTCTCCGGCGACCCATCACCTTTTATTGTGTTGTTGCTACTCTTGTTTTCACCTTTGCATTTTTCAGCATTTTCAATTCCTCTGTTTTTTGCAGAGCTATTGTTGGATTCAGTTTTTGCAGAAGAGTGGTTTTGCTTTTGCACAGTTTCCTGATCCCTTTGTTCACTTTTCTTATTCTTCTTACCTTTGTTTGAGTCCTTTTCTTTGCCGGAGATATTCTCCGGCAAAACTTCAGCATATTTTCCAGCTTTGGCAAGTTTCTTTATCAGAATCTCAACACCAACATTTCCAGTTACCGTTACTTTCTGCTGTTGTGGGTCGATTGTTGTAGTAAAAACACCTGAAAATGTTATATACAACGAAACACACCAAATGACAATGATTTTGGGTTTAGCAGAATAAAGTTTGAGGCATGCATGAAAAGAAGAAGAAATGAATAGTTAAAATTTGAAAGTAAGTTTTGTTTTGATTAGTACCATCAATGCTTTGTAGAACTTTCTTTACTTTCCTCTTGCAACCTTCACAGTGGATAGAAACTTTCAAGAACCATGTCTGAGAAACATATAGAACAAACCAAGTTTAGCTTATAAAACAAAAAAAGAAAAGATTTTGACACTTGGGTCTGATTCTTGAGCCGAGGGAATAAAAGTTACCTGAAACTTGAATGGTTGTGAGGTAGTATCCATTAGAGAGAAGTGGTAGTGAGACTGTGAGAGTGAGAGTGAGAGGGAATTGAAGAAAACTTGAAATGAAAATGAAAATGAAAATGGGGCTATTAAAAAGAAAAGAAAAAAAAAAGGGGGAAAATACGTACCTGTGTGTGGGGGGAGCAAAGGAAACAGGCGAAGTATAATGTGACAATGACAAAAGAACACACTCCTGCTTCTGTTGATATCATTCATTCATTCTACTCTTCCATTTCACTTTTTTATTTTTACTTTTTTTATTGTGTAAAATGGGTAATGCTTAATTTTATTTCCTTTCTTTAAAGCTAACAATAACATACATTAATTACTACAACTCACTCACATATTATATGATATAATATTCTGCAAATAAATTATGTACTCGTACTTAAGGACTAATTCTTTGATGATGTTATGCGTTTCTTTATTGCTCCCATCTTATTATTTTTTTGTCCTTTATAGATGTTCTAAGCTATTGTTTCTTTATTAGAAGCAAAATATTTAATTAGTATACTTCTCTGAAACATTATTTGGTGTAGCAATGTAGTACTCATAACTATTAAATTAATTGAGACACGTTGGTAACAGTAACTTTTTGGTTTTTCATTTAAAATTTGTATTATGGGCTTTATGCATGTTATTACACGGGGAAGATAGCTGAGTTTTCCCACTTTACCTTGAGAAAAAACACGCAAAAAGTTACTTGCATGAATGAACAAACGCATGGAAACAAATTTTATGGGCTTTTGACGGATTGAGTTTATTCAATTTCTACCCCCATTTTTTCTTTTTAGGAAAAGTCGAATACAATAATGTTATTTTGTGTAGTTTGTTGTGAACTTAACATTTCAAATTAGTAATTTAGTACTAACCATAAGATGAATAAGAAATTATAAACATACCCTTTTTTTTTCTTCTTTTCTCTAGGAGCAATTGTGGCTAAATGGAACCAAGAAACAACATAGGACAAGGTAAAAGCGCCAAAGGTGAGGGAAAAAATATATGCCTAAGCTACATCGCCGTTCAGCAGAACCAAAAGAGTGTCATCAATACTTCCATTTTGGAAAGAAAATCACATCATTTTACCCACTTGAGATAATTTACTGTCCAGTAAAGAAAAGACTAATCTACTTAGGGCCTATTGATTTATTTTATTTATTTTCGAAAGTGAAATGACTACAGCCAAATCTATGTTTGATATGATTGCCAAAATTACAGTGAATTATTATTTTTATAAAAATTATAGTGTAATTTTTACAAAATTACTATTATTTATTGTAATTTTATTATTCTCTATGTGAAACCAAACAAGTATGATACAGAGATAATGATTTTTCATTAGATACCTTGATCATCACTTTCAAGTAGTTAATCGCATTAAATTTATGTTTGATGAGTTATCAAAGTCCATTCATAAAAGTAAATTTGGTCATAAATGTACTTTCTATCAGTAAGAAAGGTTGATACTTTTATTTTCTTATTACTTTCTTATTTCTTAGTAAGCGAAAAGTTTACTATTATGCTCTTTTAATATAAATATGGTATTAATATTATAGGAAAATGTTAACAAGGGTAAATTGGATAGTTGTTAAGATTTTAATAGAAAATAAAATATTAAAAATTGTGCAATTTAAACTTTAAAATTATAAAAAGAGAGATTTTCTTTTATAAACTTATCATTTATTTTATTTTTTAATTTCTTAACAAGTA
>JBBPBP010000004.1:4900135-4920799 GCA_037974735.1 Cicer chorassanicum
CAAATATTTGATATTAAAAATTAAAATAAATTATAAAAAAATTCAGCCACAATCTATTACATTTTTGGATCCATATTTGATAGTGTCATTATCTATGTCTTTAAACATGTAGAAAATTGTTCATTGAATTACAGAAATTTAATAATATTATTAATTGCACCAAATTTGTTGATAATGAATATTATTTTTTAAATTTAATATTTAAAATATTTATTGTGTGGCAAAAATATATAAAATAATTGTGATAATTTAACAAAAAATAGTTAATATATTTAAAATATAGAAGAGAGTCGCATATAAAAAGGAAACAAAAAAATTCACATATTTGGAGACTATGTATGTATGTGAATAATTGGCACACAAATATATATATATTTTTTAAAGAAACCCAATTTTAATAGTAAAGTGATTGTATAAGACACCATATCGATTGAATTCAAGTCGTTAACAAACACTGATTAAAAATGAATCTTTTGAGGAATTCGGATAATAAGTAAAATAATTTTACTTTCCTTCCTTCCGATTACAAACTAGAGTTTATAAAACAAAAACGAAAAAAGAAAAGAAAACCAAATCCTCGCCAACCACACAAACTAATTAACATATATGTATGTATGATCAGCTTAGCTATATGTCCATAACATGGAAAAAGTTTTTGTTCTTAACGACTATGTCATACATGTGCATGGGCTTGAGCTTGTTGAAATCCTTTGGAAGAGAAATGAGGTACACGGTGGAGCGTTTGTGGAACTGAAGCAGATGATCAGGGTCATCATAATAGCGTTCCCAACCAAGAGAGTATAACTTGTGTTCTAACATAGAATAGGATGCGATAACTTCATTGGTTGGTGTGTAAACCAACACCTTTCTCCTTCCACTACCACTATTACTACTCGCACCCTCACCTCCAGGGTTCTCCACTAGCCGCACCACCCCCTTTTTAAAAACCCATACCCCAGACATTAATTATATATTCTTCTTTTATTTCTATACAAAACCGAGAAGAAGAAAATTGTACGTGTGTTTGTGTTTTTGCGACCTTGAGATATATAGTAGTATGGAGTATGTAGTGTAATATATATATAATGGTGGGAGGTGTGAGAAGTAAGGATGAGAGATGGTTTGACAATTCAATTATTTTATGTATTATGTATTATATACTCATATCAACGTTATATATACATGGGGGAAGAATGGGAGATTATACTCTAGAGTGATGTTTTTATGTGAATACAGCTAATGTGGGACCCAGCAAAGGAAGAGTCCTAGGCTAAATTAAGATTCATTTTAAGATCGGAGTGTATTTGTAGATTTATTTGTCTCTTGTCTTTCACGTGAAAGATTTATGTAGTTGGTGACTACGTGATTTTTTGACTGAGATAAGATAGTTTAGAATTTTAAATTTAATAATTTTTAATTTTTAATAAGAAATTATAATTAATTTAAAATTTAAACTATTATATCTCAATTAAACCACCACACAATCTTCTAATGTGTGAATATACACATTAAGTGACTAAATAAAATTTATTTTCGTGTTTGGGGAAGGGGAGGTTCATTATCCATATAATATATATCATGATCGAATTAGGGGAATCCTTACACATGTCTATTCATACACACAAAGAAGTATGTACTGTAGAATTGTAACTCCAAAGAATCTCTTTTTTTGGTTTGGCGGAGAAATAGTTCTTCTAGAAACAACTGAAAGAAAAAAAAATTGATTAGTGTCCACATGTTATACGGTGTGCATGGTAGCATCTTACTTATGTTACAAAGAGTATCACGTAAGGATCTAATTGGTCAGATACCAAAGGAGCAATTAATTAATTTAACTACAATAAAATTAATGAATCGTAAAGTGGTGAGGAAATTAAATATTGTTTTAATTAACAGTACAGGAATCGTATTTGGTACTACAAAATTTACAACACTTATGAACGCTCCATACTAACCATTGCACTAGACATTGGTGTAGTGAGTAAATTAAATATGAGAGACTACTAAGGGGAGTGTAGAAAAATAAATTAGAAGTTGAATGGTTAATTAATTATGGAATAAATAAATTTCTTTATAAGAAGTAGAAAGGAAGAATGCGCATTGCATAAAGTGCCGAGTGGGGGTGGGGTCAAAAATATGAAAGGAATAGCCTTCAAATTAATTCCGGTCGTTGGTGTGGAGGAAATAATATTTAGTGTGATTAATTTACATTACACACAAGTGTATGTATGGGAGAGGCTTTAATTCCAAAGGGTTTTTGTCTGCCTATCCAATATTGGCAATTCATATTGCCAGCTTTCAATTTATTATATTATTATTACTAACAATTTGTGTGGGACTTTGGATAAGGTTTCGAGGTGGATCTCGTACGGTGACAACAAATGTCTTCAATATTTCAAAGGACGATGTCGAGAGATATTTGAAATGGTGTAGTACTCGCATGCATTTAGATTTTCAATTCAATGTGAGATAAATTGACAAATATAAAGTAAATAAACAACGCATCGAAGAAATTAAAAACAATTTATATCTTTCACAAAAATAGACTTGAACTTATATCACAATGTAAATAGTATCTCAACATGATTATTTCAACGACCCAACCATATCAAAGGTTACAAGTTGCAGTCCTTTAGGAACACATGAAACATATTTCATCAACCCAACACCGTGAGTGTGACATTTCTTTAGTTTGCTACCACCACTTTGTGACAATAGGTTCTATATGTGATGCAATCATGCAAGATATACACAAAATTACTTATTTAAAATTCCTTTTGAAACCCATTGGAGGACCACCATTGTTGGTTTGGTATCTTCATATAAATTGATTATAAATATCCAAAGAAATAAGTATCTAGTATAAATATTTCTAGAAGCAAAGCAACTCATCGACACTTGAAGTAAATTATGGTGACTCGTACCGTTCAAGCTCCGTAACTTCAAGTTTCCACTCAAATCATTTTGGAATTTATCTCAATTAATATTCTTTTCTAAAAGTTTGTTAGTGAAGTAACCACTATACACATACTTGTATCAAATATACTCACGGAAAGAACAACAAACGAAATTAAATGAGAATAATGATGTAGACGAATAATGATGTAGACAATGACGTGGCATATAAATCTGTTTTTGCACTTGTTAATTGCCACCTCAGACAATTTTGATATTAGGACACAACTATTTAGGTTAATGACCAAAGGTTGTATTTAGTTGTGACGGGAGCTTAAAACATTAGAAGTTGGTGATATATATTACGACACCAGTAATCACACTGATGGATTAAAAAAATTATTATTGATAATAATTATTTTATATAGTACTAAACTAATACATTGGAAACATATAAGATGTATTAGATATTATATTTTTTAAAAAAATTAAATTATCTACTATATAAATCATCTCATTTATATATTGTTCGAACTATGTTTTTTGGAATTTCTAATTCATTTGATCCGCCGACACTTTTCAAGATATTACTTTTGAATTTTAAATTGTTTTAGTTGCACTAAAGTTATTCGGAGAACATCTCCTTAATTATTATTCTCAAATTACAACTTTCATAATAGCTTACTTCTTTAATCCCAACTCACATAGATTCATAAAGGATTTGGTTCTGCCACGGATGGAAAGCTTTCATCCTACCAACAAAAACATCATCTAGCAGCATGTGTATTCAAGTATTAAAAAAAAAAAAAAAAAAAACTATTTTTGCAAAAAATAACCTAACAATTACCCTCATTTTTTTTTTGTAAATAAGATTTAATAAAGAGAGTATTAAAGGTACTTCAACTCTTACAATACAAAGAGCAGTTTAGATCTACAGTAGAAAATAATTATCCACCTACTATTTTGCAAAATCAACTATTGATTTGAAAATTACTATTATATAGATTATATATACAAATTTTGACATTAATATATAATTAATTTATATATCATCAAAATGTGTCAAAATTAACATTATATACAATTACATCATTGACGTTAATTTTGATTCATCTTTTTTCATTTAAAAAATAATTAAAGATTAATGTAAAAATTTGTAAATATGACCTATATCACCATAACTTTCAATCCAACTATTAATTTTGAAAAATATGTATTTTGTAGGATGTTATTGAATTAGTGTAACTCTTCAGATGTTATTTTCATCTCTTATATATATATATACACAAAAATGTCCACGATTGAAAGTTATTTAAATATTACAATTTTTAGAAAAAATTAGAGAAAAGAAAAATTATTATTACTAAATATAACAATAACGACTGTTTTACAACGATCCTATATGAGACTTAAGTCATGTCCCTTAATGTTATAATATCAAACTATTTTTGATAAAGTGACACTTCCAGCATTTAAGTAATACATAGTCACTTAAAAAAGTCACACGATTTTGTATTCAAATCTTATTTATTTATAATTTGATCAATAACTAACGGTCATTTCTCTCATGTTTTCATTATAAAAGTCTCCATACATATATTACTGTCTAGTTGCTTTCAAAATTAATCAGTTTTAGATTTTCTTATGTAGAAATTGATTTAAAAATACACATGTAGATTTTAAATGAAATTTTAATTATTAAAAACCTAAGTATCCAAATAAAAAAAATTTAATATTAACTCTACCTATATGAGCATAACTCTACCTATATTAACTCTACCTATGTGATTTTTTTTTTAAAATATTATTGTGGACAATGTAGGTTGTCTCAATTGTTAAAGTTTAAATCAAATCCCACGAAAACATGAGTTTGAATCTCGATACTAATATAAGATACTTGTTAACAGATAATATATAAGTATCTCTATTAGCGTTCTCTGAATCACAAAATTTTCTCTACTTTAAAAAACACTTTAAACTTTATTTTTATTATAAAAGAAAACACTATTATATATTAGCAAGATAAATATGTTTACTAAATTCTTCATTCGAGTATGCCATTCCATCAACCGCAAGCTTTGAGTTCATCTCAAAGATGACATTCTCCAAATTGAACTCTCCCATTTAGTGGATAGTCATCAAAAAAGCCTATAGACCTCACCAATACAAACACCAAGAAAGTTTAGGATGTCTTTAACACTGAATGATGTTGGGTTGATGGCCCGCCTAGGTATATGAACTTATTCTCCATCAAGTGAATTGAATTAAAACAAAAAACAAAAGAAAGCCTGCATGGGCTTTTTAAAAAGTTATATAGTATATATAAATCTAATAATTCAGATACAAATGAGAATTTTTCAACAAAAGAGATAAAGGGTGGGGAATTTTGTGCTAGAGAACAGAATAAGACTAAAGAGAAAGAATAATGGTTTATTTGCTGATTGATTCTTGGGTTTATCTTAACTGGGATTAGAATTTAGAAATAATTAAGTAAAGAATTGGGATTGATATTAAGAATAAAGTATTGAACATAAGGAATGTTGGATCAATTCTCCCGTAAGGCCTTTTGAAAAGAACTTTTTATCATATTCCTTTGATACAATTTACAAACAAAGAAATGAAAAGGAACAAAAGAAAATGATTTTTGTTGAAAAAAAAATGATTTTCGATAAAAGTATAAAATTTTGAAAAATTCAAAAATTTCAATTTTTTTCAATAATTAAAAAAATAAATTAAAATTTAAAATGGTAAAATTAAACTTTTGCTAAACTGTAGAAGTAACACTCAACAAGACCAATCCAATTTTAAACTCAACAGTTTTAGCAAACTGAATTTTAAATCTATTTTTTTAATGAACTGGTAATAAAAAGTCTGGTTTAGTCCTTAAACCGGTGAATGAACCCTCAATTTAATCTCTAAAATAATAAGTAATGTCTTTTTTTCATCAAAAAAAGATATTAATTCACTTTAATCCCTATTATCAACCAGACTAATCCAATTTAGAACTGAACTATTTTGACAAACCAGTTTTTGAACCTATTTTTCCAACGAACTAGTAGTAAAAAGCCTGCTTTAGATCTTAAACTGGTGAATAAACCCTTTCAACCCACACAATTATGGTTTACCCCGCCATCAACCCGTTTAAAACAAGGGTAAGGCTGGCAAACCAACCCTACTCCCCACCCCACCATTTTTTTCACTTATTTATTCTTAACTAATTAAGAAACCTTGTTTTTAAAGCCTGTTTAAGTCCAAAACTAGCTTAATACTTAGTCTACATTGGTTCTAAAATTACTAGTATTACTTGAAAATAAATATAACTATCATTATTAGGCATACAAAGTTTTACTCATTCATGGAAAAGCAACAAATAAGGCACACAAAGTCTTCACCATATATAATCAATCATTATATCAAGAATTATATATGACTTCATAACCAACAAAGCAATGGGAGGTGAGTTGTCCACTGATACAACTAAAAATCAAATAAAACAATTTTGTCAAAGGTAAAACAGCCTCACTGTGTTTGGAACTGCAACATGAAGTTTCGTATCCACCACAAGTTTGTGGTCAATCTACCGCATAAACAAACTCCATATATAGAACACAGACTTCAACTCAAAGATTTAAGGGTGACTTGATTGAACACCAAGAAGAAAGAACCATAGTTTTTATAATTCTAAACATTACTTTTATCACCAATATTCATGTGGACCCAAATACCCTGCAGTCAAGATTCCCCGCATTCACGCAGTCGAAACATTGATAGTCCTTCGACTGAGATCGAACAGTCTTCATAAAAGATGCGAGAACTCTAAAAATTGCATCTAGAATTGGGCCAAAGCCAATTTCATATATGGGGTCTAATTATAATCAGCAAGAAGTTGGAGAAGCTTCATCAATAAAACCATCCTTATAATCAATCAGCAAGGAGATTCATCATTTTAGATGCTAAGTTTGATAATATACAAAGACATGAAGAAAATGGTACATATGCTTACTCTTTGTTTAAGGAGAGCAACTTACAAACGGCAGCAATATTTTTGTATCGGTGGAGAATGTCATTACCATACTTGAAAATATAGAAATATTTATCAAGGCCAATGTTGAAGATAGAGTCTACCACACAAGTGAGGACAGAATTTTACATGAATTAGATAGGGACCAGTATGTAATCAATTACGGATTGCAGCAAATAACGAAACACCAAAAATCTGCTATGTGAAATAGTGGATAGCGTTGCAGTCAAATAGCAGAAGCCGCAAAGGTTGAAATAAGTAAATTATATATAAAAGGAGGCATGTGGCATACAAATAAAAAAGGGAATGAAGCCATAGCTTAACTTATAAATTGGAAGGTATATAAGTATTACAGTGAATATAAGAGTACGACTCACTAACTCTTTAGTTTTTCTATAACAATATTTCGCCAGGCTGAAATTGGAATGGCGGCCGCTATTGTCCTAAAAGCAAAACTGGGATAGCGTTGCAGTTTTCATAGCGGATTCATCAAAATCCGCTATGCTATAGTGCCGCTATTTGACAACATTGCGAACCACTAATTAAGGATTTAAAAGCAGTAATTTAACTTCCATGAATCAGGATACTAAGTAATTATAATTTTTCAACAATAAATACAGCAGAGTAAGCACACAATGTCGTTAAAGAGACAAATAAAAGAAAAACATATCTCTTCATAACATAAAGCATAGAAGGATGGTTTACAAAACATTAGGGTTTGATTTCTATGAACATAAACATAAAAAAAATTCTTCCTTGACACAATTATAAGAATAAGAATTACCCAGCCCAGCTTATATTCCCGTTGAGCTGTGACCCAAAACATGCATGATGCTCACCTCTGATTTGGAGAATAAAGTGCTAGTTGAAAAATCATATGTTGAGATTGTGGAAAACATGCATTTATCATTTATGTAACAAACTAAGACATCATTAAAATCTCATCCATTGATTTTTAGATACAACTCCACAGCTCATCCTCTACAATGCATGCATGTTTTAGAGGAACAAGTTGCTTATTCAAAAACTTTAATACACATATCACATTCATCACTTGACAAACCAAACCCATCAAGCAACCCACTAAAAAAATGCAAAACACACTAACATATATAAAGGAAGCATGACTAGGATCAGAACAAAGGTTATAATCAATGCAGGAAGGACATTAACAGCAGACAAGTAATTGAAGTTTAAGGAAAGCAATTGCAATCCACGCCTTTATTCATAATCCCTTTATTTTGATGTAGAAGAAGTTGCAAGTCTCACATTGCAATAACTCAGCAAGGGACAGGGACCCTCTTCATTATGCCTTTAAACTTCAAAACACTGTCACTGCCAACGTACATTCTTCCCACTCAAACCTTTTACTATATTCCCATCATTTCCTTGCCATTTCAGCTTACACAGAGAGACCCAAGAGAGACAAAATGCAAAGTTTCTTCTCAAATGGAAATAACTCTTTCTTGAAAAACCCATAGATTTTGGGATAGGATTAAATCACAGCCAACTATATACAAGTTAGAGTAAGGTTAATTGCCTTCATTGGCAATGCAAAAGCACTCAAATCCTGTTAAGCACATCAAAATTCCATGTTAGACCCAACTAATTTGAATCAAGTCACACATTGGGCAGATTTCTTCTTGTGATTATTTGTTCATTTATCATTCACAAGACTTCAATTTGAAGAAAACTAAACTCTTTTAAACTTGGACAAACAAACATTGCACACCCTATTTGCATCGTGAATATAATAGTTCGTATATTATAACCATTGTTATGTCTAAATTTTCACTAGCAAGATTTTGAAATGAAACTACAAAAAAAGAGTCCTCAACAAAATTATTATCATTTGAAATAATCATTCCTGTACCCAAGACATTACACACTGATTATAAGTCCCAAACTTATATTCAATTCAAACACAAAGAGGTATCTGATTATCCAAAGCAATCTCAAAGGCAAAAAAAAATAGCACACATAAAATATATAGAAACTAAATAACCTTCAATCTATTAAATAGTGTAACCATACAATATAATAACTGCAATCACTGCAATGTTTAACAAAATTTCATGAGATTCCAGTCCGACTAAGAATCAATCTTACAGTGATGTGATGAATGTTAAAAAAAATAAAAAAACTCACTTTGCATAAACACTAAGTTATACCGATACAACAATAACCCGCTAGTAAAATTCCAAAACTCCAAGATTGGTATATAGTTTCACTTTCAAAGCTCATCTTCCATTCTCAAATACTCTCCTACATCACCCTGATGCAACACAACAATACCATTAGGATCCAACTTCCTACAATCCTGTGTTGACTTAGCAGCTACCCCAAAACCCAAAGGCACATCAGCCATAGAAAAAACAACAACCCCATCACCAGAAACAATGTTTTCAGTTATCCTACCCAACGCACTCTTCAAAACATGGTTTCCATACAAAAACGACATTTCAGACTGAGGTTTAAGCCACACCTTGTGTTTTGCATTTGCGGCAAGAAGGTTGAGTGCTTGAACTGTGAGATGGAAGTTACCACCGTGGGTGTATTTTCCGATGCATGTTCCGACGGTAACGAGATTAGGTCGTGCGATGTTTGTGGCTCGTTTGACGAGCGATTCGCTTGTGTAGAAGATTTTATTCTTGTGAAGACGGAAACAGTAGCGACCTGGGTTTGAATCAGGTCCTTCGTGTGAAGGGTTTTCGACTATGTTCTTTAGGTTGTTGCCAACGAATTTGTAGAGCTTCTCGAATACTACGCTCGTTTCTGTTTCGTCTAAAGGTCTCATCTTTTTTTTCTCTTACTGTGTTTCTTCTCTGCGAATTTAAGTTTCTAGGGTTTTAAGACAGTGCTTGTGTTTGGAATTGGGGTTTTTGCCTTTTTCGTTATTTGTATTTGATTTTGCGATAAAAATTGGGTTTAATTCTGATGGACATCGTATGTTAATGGGCCTGCCAAGGAAATGGCCCAATGATGTTGACGGTCTATGTTACTGGAGCAACTTTTCCCACCCCTATATTATGAAGAAAAAATAGTGATTATTTTTAACTTAAAGCTCGTGGTGAAAATGTTACCAACATTTTCATTGATCTGATTAGAACTAGACACAAATATCTTAAGTACTAAGTAGTGTCTCGCCTTCGAGCTTTATCGATAAAAGAAATGTAGTTGAAACTTGGAATGAGAAACCCACTAAAGGTGGTCTGTGGACATTTCACATCAATATCAAAATTAAAAAAAAAAATGTGGAGTATATTTTTGTATTGAAGTCGTATATATCAGGAGCGATATATGGATTTTATTTGATCGAATATATATTAAAATGTTTTACATTATAATAACTACATAGAATTTGTGATTAAGTAAATTTTAATCTCTTATAAAATTAATTTACAAATAATTGGAACGTTAATATTAATAAAAGACAAATGAAAATTATTTCATCAAATACAAGTGGAGAATAAGTGGAACCATTAAGATAAATCATAATTATATATAAAAAAAAAAAAAATCTATATGAATAGTAAGCCATAAAATAAAACAAAGTAGTTCGAAAGAGGAATACAAAGTTAAAGTTATGAATTATTATAGACACAACTATATATTTATTTATCGTAAAAGTCAAATATTTTTAATAATTTAACAATTATGATTGATCCTATAAAAATTATTTACAAATTATAATATGTATATAAATTAAATCTTAAATTATAATTAACTTGAACAAAGTACCTACAAAACAAAATATTAATAATCATATATGGCTATCTCACAGACCAAAAACAGTAACACCATGTTTGAATGGACTATAAGTTTGACAACCAAAATCCCTGTAACGCATAAAAAATAAAAATTACAGTATCTCATCAATTATCATAATATGATATCCCCAATCAGATCCTCCAAGCAATACAGCTACCAATCCCATTCCTAAATTATTCTTTCACGCTTTCTGAACCGGAACATCCGGGTACCGGTAACCGTTTTGTGCCGGGTAACCATAACCAAATTGTTGCGGGTATCCGTAACCCGCTTGAGGCTGTTGATACCCACCGTACGACCGTGAATATCCATATCCGGCCGGATATTGCGGCGGAGCAATGTAATGTGCATAAGTGGACCCCAACACCGGAGCAGGATAAGTCGTAACATTTCCCGCCTCGGATTTCACCGGCGCAGTGAATTTGTATGAGAAACTGAAAGCACCTTTTGGTTTTCCCGATGGTTTTCTAACTTGGTAACTAACATGTTGGAACGATTTTCCGTCACCGGTTTGGTTTTGAAACTCTCTGAGGGGAATCTGGACGCTACCGATGTCTTTATCGGCGGCGAGGTTACGCGCACAGCGGAGGTTGATTTGGAGGGTCAAACGATTCTGGCGAGCGAGGGTTTCGTTGAAAGTGAGTTTAACGGGGAAATTCCAAGCGGGGTTAGTACCGGATTCTTTGTCGATGGGGGTTTTGGTATATTGAGTGTGGAGGGGATCGCCGGAGATTGAAACAACGGCGTAAACCTCCATTTTGGCAAAGAGGTTAACGTTTTTGAGATCTTTCGCTGATGTGAGGTTGAGTTCTAAGGTTTTGTATTCCATGCTATTACAACGGTGATTAATAGAGGGTAGCTATAACTATAAGAATTGCAATGCGTGTTTGTTATTATGTTAGTAATTAAATTTGCATAATTTGAAGTATAATTTGAGGAAGCAATGTGAGTTGACGTCAACGATTTGTCAATTTATAGATAGTAAGTTGGTGACGATGGAGAAATTATCTACGGAGGAACTTTCCCGCTCTTGATTTTTGCGCGTCCTTGTTTTTCTTCCGATTCTTCTATTTCTTCTACGCTATATTTTTTTGACAAATTCTTCGTCGAGGCTTATAACTTTAAATTTCTAAAATTATATTTATTCTTCTACGGCTTGTCCAATAGATTTCTAGTTTTTCCCTCTAAAAAGAATGTGTTCATGTGATGTAATTAATATGAGTGTAATGGTCATGCATATCAAAATATATAGTAATTCTAGATTATGTGAAGGTGAATGAATTATTTTGTCATATATTAGTATCCATATATTGTAAGCACTTTTTTATATAAAAAAAAAACTAGTTACTACTTCATTTTTGTTGGACATAATTGTAAAATTAGTTTAATAATTTTTTTTTATAACTAGAGAGATAAAGTTAGCAACAACAATACACGCATCTTATATTTTTATATACTCATTCAATGTCTCATTTTATCTTATATATTTTTCTATCACTTCATTAATACACCATTCCCTTTATATATACATAAATCGTGTCTCTAAAATTAGCATACAAATAATATTGAGTTAAGTTATTTCACTTAACAACTTCATCACTTAATTAAATTTTCTTTATCAAATCCTCAAATTAGAAAGTCAATTTTTTGATTGAAATTATACAAAATATTGTGTGTTTGATTATTAATATTATAAAATATAATAATAAAAAACAGTTAAATTAGTGAAATATAATATTTACGGTGAGAGCAGTATTACTCAGACTTACCCCTTATATAACTTGATACCTTCTCTTTAATTAAATAGTCACATTTTGAATCCTAATTTTAGAATGATTTTAAAGTTAACTTGAATTAGAATATATTTATGAATAAATTATTAATATTATGAATTAATTCATTACAAATTAAAATTGATACAAGTATAATCATAACAATTGAGAATAATTCAGTTGAAAGTCGTTAAAATCGAAAATAATAAGTTTCTGAATTAATTCATAACACTCAAGTTAATGGTATAAAATGGTAAAATGTCTATAAATATTACAAAATCTACAAAATTAAAGTGTTTATAATACTCATCATGTCTTTGAAGTTGTAACGTTCACAACGACAAAATCATCAATTAAATTACTTTAATTAAATCGAAGTTTATATACAATATGAACTAAATGAATACTAAAATAAGAGGAAAAATCAAACTAATTAAGACACCGGACAAAATTACGACGTACTGAAAATTATTTATATATAAACAAAAATAAATATATATAGAAAATTATTTATTTAAATAAATAAAAATAATGTAGATAGACGATTCAGAATTAAAAATTAATCATAAACAACACATAATTCATTGATGAAGAAAAAGATAAAAACCAAAAAGACAAAGGGGTGGCTGCTAACCTGTTACGGCAGCTACAACACTATTGAAAATAAAGCAAGTCTTATATTGACACAATTATTTAAAGGCACACACGTAAAAAAAGATGAAAAGAAAATTAAATAACGTATATTTTTAAAATAATTAAATAATATTTTATTTTGTGTGCGTCAAAATTATTGTATCAACCAGTATATATTTTCTTTTAAAATAGGTGAAGTTTAATTATATGAATTGAATTATGATTGTAAGTTACAAACAAATAAAAAAGTATATTTGAAATTGAGTGGGTAAGTGAATGAATAACGATGTGACATGTAAGATTATATTTTTCTCTCAATTAATATCATATTGAAATAATAGTTTTTGATGATTTGGAATTCCTTGCAGGAGTGATGTGCAATCGATACTTGCTTTAGCCAACGATCAATATTAGCTTATTTTGACCGATTAAAAATTAACTAAAACTTATTAATTATTGAGTCCGATCATTTGATAATGATATCATAAAAAAATTATAAAAATTATATTTTTTTTAAAATTATTTGTGTTTTCATAAAAATAAAACACATAGTTTTTAAAGATTTAATCCTACAAATAAATCGACTATAATTATTTCGAGAATTAAAACTATGTTTGACAAATAAAAGATAAACTAGCTGAAAGCAGATGACTAATAAGTTAAACAATTTAATTTGAAGTATTTATAAAATTAGTAGTTGAAATAGTTTTAAAATATTATAAATTCGTAAAAAAGATTATAAACTCCTGATAAAAACGAGAAACATTTCGTATAAACGCTATTAATATTAATATATGTTACAAGGTTTTTTTTTTTTTTTTACCTCACTAAAAATACCCTTAAAATAATTATGTACTTGCCACCAGCAAATAGTTGCTCCTAATTAATGCCCTTGGAATTGACCATTGACCATCACATACACAATTGGAAAATGAACCTATCTCACTCTTCTAATTGGCATTCCCGCCCATGGATCTAAAGTGAATGATAATTGTTGTTCTCTGCATGTTAGTTCCACTCGAAGGTTTCTATTCGGAGAAACTGTTCTGTGATCACTAGAGTTTGGATACAAAATTTAAGCAAACTCACATAAATGAAAAAAAAAAGAATTAATCAATAATATATATTTTTAAAATAATTAAATTATATGTATTTTTATATGTTTTTTTAAATTTTGTGTTCAAAATCTTCTGGTCACTCAAATATTTTCTTTTTATTTGATTTTTTTTTGTATTACATATGAACTATTATATTAATTTGATTCGAAATCCAATTTGTACATTCTTATTTGTAACGATGGAAGAATTTTATTATTATTGTTTGACAAAATTACACTCATGGTTCTGTAATATAAGTATAAATCCGACATATGTTTTATAATTTTTTTTTTCAATTAGATTTTTTAAGTTTCATTATGTTAACAATTAATTAGTCTAATTTGAACTTTTTCTTCCTTCTTTTCTTTATTATATTCTTCTTCATCTTATAATTGTCATCCAACATTAATGTCTATTTACAATATTCAACCAAAAGTATTTTGATAAATTGAAAATTAATGTCTATACACAAAATCACAAAGTTTAATTTTCTAAAACACGTTTGTTTAGTGAAATTTTTTACGTAAAATTTAAATTTTTTATGAAAATACTGATTTTTTTTTTTTAAATGAAAAGGGTAAAATTGCATAAAATGTATAGTTAGTAGTAGTATAAATGTGTGAGGTATTGGATACAATTTCCCTTTTTTATGAACTCATTAAATAAAATATCTGATCCTTAAAAAAACTGTTTATTTATAAAATTAAGATTGTACGGTAAACCTAAATTCCTAGCAAATTTTCCAAAAAAAGTAAAAAAATCATAGCAAATCTGAATGAAATAAAGGACATAATAAACCAAAACCGAAACGAAAGGACCCTTTAATTCGTTGTCCTTTTGTTTATTTTCTTCTTCTTTGAATAAACTCGTTGCTTCTCTTCTCTTCTCCATTGCCTCCTTCTTCCCTTCCAGGTACACGTTTCCATTATACCCTAAAGATTGCATCTTTTAATCTCTTTGTTTATGCCCTCTGCATTGAATTTTTGAGATATTGAAACGGAACCCTAATAATATGAATTACACTTTATTATTTTATTATTTTCTTTATTTGTTTCTGTCATGTTTTTATTTATGGGGTTAAATGCAAGTTTGATTTTTGATGTTATAGGTTATTATTATAGTCTGAAAAGGGAAGAGGGTGTTTGTGGCAATGGAGGAGCCTAGCCAATTGAAGCGTGCCATCATTGATTCATCTGCTGGGGCAATTTCTGGTGGAATTTCTCGGACAGTGACATCACCCCTTGATGTTATTAAGATTAGATTTCAGGTTTTTTTATTTATTTTTTTAGCATCCTTATTTTTTGTTTCTTTATTGTTGTATTTATGTGTTAATGTTATCAACACTCATTATAATAGGTTCAACTGGAACCAACATCTTCATGGGCTTTACTTCGCAAAGATTTGGCCACAACCATGCCATCGAAATATACCGGTATGATTCAAGCCAGCAAAGATATTCTTAGAGAAGAAGGCTTGCAGGTAGTACAAACAAAACAACCCTCAATTCTCTAATAATATCATGGTCTTTTTTTTTTATAAAAGACTATTTATCTATGCCATATTTGTAGGGATTTTGGCGGGGGAATGTACCGGCGTTGCTCATGGTTATGCCATATACAGCCATTCAATTTACAGTTTTGCACAAGTTAAAGACTTTTGCATCTGGTTCTTCCAAGTCAGGTATTCTGTTTTGTGATTCAGTCTTCCATTCCAATGTATTTGCTTCATTAGCTAGGTGTTAAGGTTCTGTTTGGATTGACTTATTTGACATTATTAGCATAAACACTTGCGAGACCGATAGAGAGAGCTTTTGGAATCAACTTATGAAATGTCCATAAGTTGTTTTTATCTTATATTTATAAGCTCTCAACAATGATTTATGGTTTTTTCATTTGTTATCGACGTAAGCTCTCCAAGATGATTTATGGTTTTTTCATTTGTTATCGAAATAGCTTACATATAAGTACTTATATGATAGGCGTTTATGCTATAAATGCTTAATTAATTTGTTTATCCAAACACAACCTAAGTTATAGAAGTTAGGTCCCTAAGCTATTCAAATTCATTCTTATAGCAATACCAAATTAGTCTGCATAAGGTGTTTTGTTGTCTGAAGTTAATGGATTTGTTTATATACACTATTTGCAAGCGAAAATCTATGCACATGCATGCAACATGCTCTAGAAATATAATAAAATACAAGGAAATGAACTATACCTTCTACTATTTTAGATTTATGTTGGTTCATGGGTTGCCTTTTGTTTCTGCAGAGAATCACACTAGTTTGAGCCCTTATCTGTCCTATGTCAGCGGTGCGCTAGCTGGGTGTGCAGCTACTGTTGGTTCATATCCTTTTGATCTTCTCCGAACAATATTAGCTTCTCAAGGCGAGCCAAAGGTATACACATTAATAAATTTAAGGCTCCAATATAGTTTCAAAGTAAATTTGCGCGATGTTTATTAATGTTCTGATGGCCAGTGAAACAAATTAATGGTCTGATTTTTGTAGACCCTCTAGTTCATACAGCTTTTGGGTTTTCTCGCCATTATTATGACCGCCTACATCTCTATCTTTCTGATTTAAAATTTTATGTCAACCTCATGGGTTTTTTCCGGGGAATGCTCCCCCTTGGTTCCTTGGCTTATTACTGGTATAGCCAATATAGTTTTTCAGATCCCATCATATTATGCGAGTTGTGTTTGCTAAAGTAGCACATACTTTTGAAGTGCTCCATAAACCTTAAAGAAGTCAAATTTGATATTACTCAAAGCATTTAACTTCAAAACTATAAAATATATATTTTATTGTCCTCCTAGTTAATGTGTAAGTCTAATTATCTGTGTTATTAATTTCTTTGCACAAATTGTTTATTATTGAGTAACCGCGGGAAATTCATAATAGATGATGATTGACGAGGACGATAGAACAACTTGTATAATCCCAAGCCTATATTCTCTCTTTAAAGATTTCTGCTACTGCTGAGCAGAATCATCACGGCAGTCCGTTTAGTTTTTTTGGCATTCTGAGACTGTTATTAATCAATTCGTGAACTCCGCTTGTGCATATGCCATTTATGCTCTTCTGTTTTGCCTTGTGTGGAAATAGTGAAACACTGATCTCTGATGTTGTTTTGGACTTTGGTCCTTTTCAAACAATATATTGTGTTGTGCAGATATATCCAAACATGAGGTCAGCATTCGTCGATATCGTCCAGACTCGTGGATTTACAGGCTTGTACGCTGGATTGTCTCCAACTCTTGTTGAGATTATACCTTATGCAGGACTACAATTTGGAACCTATGATACATTTAAGCGTTGGGCCTCGGTGAAATTCCAGCCTTTATCTCATTTTTATTTTTATTAATTGACTTAATTATGTCCTGCATGCAAAGGATGTTGTGCTTTATTCACTGTGCAACTTTAGTAAGTTGCTATCGTAGACTGTCTTATATTTTGCATGATCGGGTATTGTAGTTTCTTTTGCTTAGTATGCGTTATCATTTTAAATCTTGGTATATATGCTATAAGAATTTGATTTTCTCAAAATGCGTCATGCAATTCCTTTTCTTTTAGGATATAACAACCACAAGTTTAGTTGTGACGAACTGACAATTACTCTATATGTGTCTTTTGCTGAATATTCATTTTATTCTTGCCTGTTTTTAAGGTTATCAAGCTAAAGTGCTAAACAGTAGTTTTTGTTTTTTTTTTTTTCATTTAATAAGTTATTCATGTTCTTGCCTCATGCCTATTGCTAGGTTTTCATTCTGATTGTAATTTAAATTAAAATTCTATGCAAACTGTAAATCTGTTTCTACCTTAAGTGAAAATGAAATTGGATTGCATCATACAAACGATGAGTGTTTTGTTTTGTTTCAATTCACTTTTCAATGCACAGTTCTTTGAGACCTGTTTATCTTATCTGCATTATTTGAAATTGTAGGCATGGAACCACAGTAGAAATTTCAACACCACTGCAGAAGATAGTCCCTCTAGCTTTCAGCTTTTCCTTTGCGGGTTGGCGGCTGGAACATGCGCAAAACTTGTCTGTCATCCTCTAGATGTTGTCAAGAAAAGATTTCAGGTAAAACACCTTCCCAAGTTCTTCTGCCCATAAAATCCAGTGTTGTCAATCGCGGAAAGCAGAATATAGCGGTTTATTTTTTCTTATAAAAAATTTAACGGTTTGTTCAAATTCTACTACGCTACATAAAGCGTGCTATAGATGCTATAACACAACACTTGGTGTTGAATATCATACTGTGGAACAATAACAATTTATTTAAATTCCGTTACGCTGCAACGTTATAGCTGATATTTGACTACACTGATAAAAATACAAACTAATGGTGATGTTAGGCTTGAATTTATGGTATATTTTGATGTCATCTAAAACAAGGATATTGAAGAAAACTTTTATGTCCACATCAATGTGAAAACGGATCTTTGTTGTTTGTTTACTACAGATTGAAGGGCTCCAAAGGCATCCGAGATACGGAGCTCGAGTTGAGTATCGAGCATACAATAATATGTTTGACGCCGTCCAACGAATAATTCAGTCGGAGGGTTGGGCTGGACTATACAAGGGGATAATTCCATCAACCGTAAAAGCTGCACCTGCTGGTGCTGTCACATTTGTTGCATATGAATTAGTATCAGATTGGCTAGAGTCCTTGACTTGAATTTTGTCCCAACTTTTGAAGATTTTTTATCATATTCTTTTTTTATAAAAAAAATAGAAATTGATGGCTTCTTAGGATAGGAAGAAAGCAAGCTGATTTATTTAGTGGTAGTTGATAAGATTGTGCTTCCTTAAGAAGGAAGACAGTCAAAGAGGAAGGCTAAGATTTAACATTAACGCGAGTTACCTTTTCCTTCTTGGATTTCAAATGGCAACTTTGGTTGTTTTTGATAATTAGTGTGATATTAAATTTGTGAATGTAAATTTTCAAAATGATGTAAAGTCCATGCCTTTCTAATTCTAATTATGGAACAAACTGTGTGTTTATTCCAACATTTTGTAGTTGGCAAAAATGAGACCTAATTGATATAATACATATTTGAAGTTAAGATCTTTTGCATCCTTGAAAGTCTGTCTATATAATATAAGAAAACAAACTACCATAAAAATGATCAACATACTCATTTTTAAAAACTTGCAACGTCATCTAAAAATTAAAAAATCACTTTTCTCTTTTAATAACCACTTTTTCTTCTCTTGTTCGTTTTTGCTTTTGTTTTTTGTATGTTTGTTTTGAGAGAAAAAAAATTAATAGAAGAGATGAGAATGGCCGTGAAAATAAAGTAATTTTGATATATTATTTTTTTACTAAAAATAGGTTAATTATTTACATTTGAAATCAAAAAAGTCAATATTATCAATAAAAAAAAAAAGCCTTCTACAAAAAATTGACATCAACCAACACATCGTCATGGTGAATATTACACTAATTTTTTGTTTTTAATTTTAAAATTTGTGCTAAATTTATTTATTAACAAGAATATACGAGAATCTTTAGAAGTTAATAATTTGTCTTTAATTTATGAAAATAATAAAAAGATCAAAAGAGTTTTTTTTTGTTCACTAGAGTTATTTTTATTATTTTTAAAAATACATCATTTTCAACTAATGTTTTATTCCGTTTTGGTCACAACTCACAACGGTTTATTTAAGCAACAACTAACGTTAGTAATTAATATTATTAATGTTATTAATATTTTATTTGAGGGTGGACATAATCTAACAAGAGAAGAAGAGTGATAATGTCCAAGAGTGATCTCTACAATTAAAATTCTAACCAAAACATGCAGTATGTTTTCATCCACTACCAGATCTAGATGTTACATGAGAACAAGTATAGTTAGAACTACATAACATCATCGACTATCATTCAATAATACTGACTATAACATCATCGACGAGACGATGACCAAGGTCACTAAATCAACGATTGTCCTCATCAGACTATTCTTTTTCATGATTCGTTGACAGCATGTGTCAAACTTAGCACACATACACCTTCAATAACTCTTGCTAAATGATCAATCAAATAAATTTAATTGTTGAATTATCCTATAATTGTTGATGATCATGTATAAAACTTTTAAACAATTTAGACATTCATCAATATATATTTTAATAATAGACATTTACATATGTTTTAAACATGTATTTTAATTTTAGACATTTCCCGTAAAAAAAATAGTGTATTATACGATAAAATAAAATGATGTGATGAAATATTATATAATTTTAATTTTTTTTATAGATTTGATATATTTAACGAAAACTTTTAATTTAATCGATGAATTGATTTAATTTATTATCTATAAAGAATTTTATAAGTTTAATATAATTAACGAGAACTTTTAATTTAACCGTTAGGTTGATTTAATTTATCTTCTACAAAGGGAAGACTATATATAATAAATTTAACACTTAATATCAACAAAAAATTTATATATATATATATA
>JBBPBP010000004.1:4934661-4965356 GCA_037974735.1 Cicer chorassanicum
TGATTTTGTAGATGGCGTTTTATATTACAGCCACATATCGAAATATATATTATAAAAAATAGACAAAATTACTTACACTCTCTTAATCTTTTTTCCGGAAAAATACTTTAACTTAATACAAAGTTTTAATAGGTCATATATCTCTTTTTTATGTCAAATTTATCTTTTATCTTTAAGAATATTTATGCAGTTGAACCAAAATTTATTCCTAATCCACTTTTATTACATATTTGTGTATGTAATCATTAAATGATGTAGAATGTTTAGCCACTCAAAACAACAATTAGAACTTTGTTGATAACAATGAGATTATAATCTTAAATAAAAACTCAAAATGTAATTTACCTTTTTAAATAATGAATAATTTTTTTTGTTAAGTTTATAATAGAATATAGTATGAATGAAAGACGTATCAATTGTGTAAATATTTTCAAAGATGCATGAATATCTTGACAAGAAAAAAGAAGATAAAAAACATGTTTAAAATTTTAAATTAAGTTAAAGGAGCTTTAACGTAATTTTACCAAAAAAAATAATATTCTACGACAACTTCAAATTCAAAATGATTAGAAGAGGCCACGACTATTTCTTTGCTTGTAGACCCCAAACATTTGCTTAAATGACTTTAATAGAGAAGCACTACGGCGTTTCTATGTACAAATGCCTAATTGACTGTATATGTGCCTCATCGCCACCTTCGTATAAAGAAGAATCAACTCCTATGATTTGTGCATAAAACCCAAAGTTCAAACTCTAAAATACTAATATATGCTTAAAAAAACTTGGGGATTTGTGAATCAACTCAGCAACGATTATAAGCCAAAAGAGAATAAAAGTTTGCTCATATATTTTACTCAATTTTACATTATGGAAAGCTAAGATTTGGTAAAAAGTTCATAAAATGATAAAACACGAGAGCTGAGTGAACAATCATAAATAAAATATCAAGTTTCAACTTGCTTCACTCGTGAATAACCATCGGTGAGACAAAGTTTATATTAATTCTACAATATTTTGATGTTATTGCAGGGTAGCCTCCCAATTGGCGGGAACATGTCAACACAGGCTTTCTCAAGCTTATACGTGTTAATTCTCAAGACCAAATGATAGAACACCAAATAAAGCCTCACCAACGTCTTTGTTTCATGCCCCACATCAAGTCCTGAGTAATTTACATTTATATCTCAACTTTAGGAAGAGTATTACAGCTATTCAAGTTTGTCGGTAGTAGTCAATCAAGTGAGTTGAAAACTCTTGTAATTTTGGATCAACCAATCAATTTGCAAATTTTCTGTAACTCAATAAGAGTTAGCAGGGTTTAAGTCCCTAATGAAGCTTGAATCACAATCCATGGCTGTTTATCAACGGTTGAATGAATTCAAATGGAACCTATGTTGGTGCTGCTCGTGTCATGGATGGTCTTCTGGATTTGTGATTGATCAATAACACAACAGTTGAAGAAATTCAATGAAACCAGAGTTATCTTGTGTATGCAATTAATCCAATATTATAGAACTAGAGGGAGCCTTAAATTTTCATAGCACATACATTTTTTATTATTAAACAACCAAAACATCATTATTTTCATAAATTCACATTTTCATCCATCAACTCAATTTTCTTGAAACCATTTTCTGAGCAGACTGTAAATAGTAATGATCTCAACTACATATGCTATAAAGTTTCTGAACCAAAGTCCTAAACTGCAAAATGAGCTAAAAGGTATCATCGCAAGTATTCAGTTACTGCTATCTTAATTTTCACTAATTCATTGGAACATTTTCCCAGACTCCAAATTGAATCAGTCTTTCTGTTGAGTCCATATCTTCACAGTCTTATCATTGCCAAGAGCACCGGAAGCAATCATGTTCTCCGTAGGGTGACACGAGACAGATACAACAGTATCAGAATGACCTTCCAATGTCTGTACTATTCTCCTCGACTGCAGATCCCACAAGTATATACTATTATCTTCCGAACCACCAACAACATACTTCCCATTTGTTATAGAAAAAGATGACGAAATGCAGTATTTTGAATTACTATGACCAGTGTAAGTTTTCAGAAACTTCCCAGTAGAATAGTTCCAAAGCCTCTGCAGGGACAGAAAAATTCCCATGTGAGTCAATAATAACATGAACAACCAAACTAGGTACTTGTTTGGCAATCCCTTCCAGAGACCTCGATAGATTTCCAAAGTCCAAACACACCATACATAATCAAAGGTGAAGCATAAGAAAAGAAATTCTCACTATGAGAGGGGAAAATAAAAATCTATCACATTTGTCATAAAAGTCATTCCATTACATAGTATAACACATAATATTACACAAAAAATAGACCTCACTGAAGAAATCCAACAGCATAGAGTAATATTAATACAAATCATTTAGCTTTATCATAGCAATATAGCAAAGATATCCCACATATGTATGAGTTTTATAAATAAAATGTTCTATTTTTTTTTTTTACCATCATCCTTTAATGTTTAAATTAAAAGATTCTGCAATGGCAATTGTGGCCTCAAACATCATAATTTTTTACAGAAATGCAATTCCAATTGGGGTTATATCAACAATATTTTGCTGCAATTCTCTAATCCAATTGAGGATCACATCAACTAAGGGTCTATTTGGATTGACATATTTGAGTTTATTCACTGGCTATAGCACTAGTGAGGCTGTTAGGAAAACCTCATGAAACAGTTTATGACATGTCCGTGAGCCATTATCAACTTATTTCCGTAGTTTTATTTTTTGTCATAAAAATAGTTTGTATCTATATGATGAAACGCTTATGCTACAAGCTGTTTATTAAAACATGACTTATATTTGACTGCAATTCTCTATTCACTAGGAGTCACATCAGCTATATCTAACTGCAATTCTCTTATCATTTTAGGAATGAATCACAATTCTACCGCAATTTAAAATGAAGTTAGTTAATAACAAAATTGAAAGTTCAAATAACGAGAGAGGATTGAAATATTACCAAATTGTTATCCAAGGTACCAACAAGAATAAACTTAGCATTGGGTGAAAACTTGACATAAGAAACAGGAGGATTCTCATCATCGATGAGAGTCTTCATACAATGACCAGTGGAAGCATCCCAAATCCTACAAAGACCATCATAGCTACTAGAAACAATGAGAGTCCCATCGCGGTTAAAATCAACGGCTGTAACAGGATCAGAATGCGCCGGAAGAACCTTAAGACACTTCCCAGACTTAACGTCCCACACCCTAACAGTCTCATCGAACGAACCAGAAACGATAATATTCGACTGAGGATTGAAGTTAACACAGAAAACGTAGTTCGTATGGCCGTGAAGAGTCTTCACGAGTGATCCGGTTGGAACGTCCCATAACCGGAGGGTTTTGTCGTCGGAGGCTGAAACAAGGTAACGAGAATCGGAGGAGAAAGCGAGGTCGGAAACACCTTGTTCGTGGCCTTCGTATTGTTGCATAGGAGATAGGGTTAGGCTGTTGGAATCGGAATCGGAATTGGTGAAACCGTAGGTACGGAGAGTTTTGTCGGCGGAGGAGGAGGCGAGAAGACGGCCGTTGGAGGAGAATTTAACGGCGGAGATGGCGCGTTTGTGACCGGTTAGGGTTTGAGAAAGTGTGTAGGGTTTGTAATTTGAGGAATCCCAATCCATTGGTTCCGTTGACATTTTTTCCGTTCTCGTCGTTGGGTTTCTCCTTACAAAATTAATTTGAATAAAAATTCAATTTCACCTTAGCGCCTGTACTCTCATTGTTTGATTTGAAATGGAGAATGGAATAGATTAGAGATGATTCATTTTTTAAGATTGAGGATTTTTATTTCATTTCGTAATTTTGTTTTTCAACAAGATAATTAGGCTATTATTTAGGAAATAATTATTTTCACAAAATTTTAGAAAACAAAACTATCATTCAAATATTTTTGACAAAATATCTTTTTTTTTTTGGCAAAGTAGAAAAATAATCAGCACTGTACGAAAAAAATAAACAGCAACTTCTGTCGTTAAATATAAAGTGAACAATTTTTTTTTTAATGTGTTAGCAATTTAAATAACTTAAAAAGAAGCTTGAATATGCAATCAGTTTTTGTAAAAAGGTAAGAAATTTGGTTTTACTCGTTACAAAATAAAAGTTTTAATTTAAGTTCATGTAAAATATACACGTTTTTTATTTTAATTTTTATTATCCATTATTAATAGTTTTTTAACATAATAATAAAAAATAACTAAACTTATATATATAATTAATCATTACAAAATATAAGGAATTTTATTTAATCATTATAAAATAAAATAAAAATTTGTTTCAGTCACTGCAAAATATAAAATATTTAATTTAAGTTTTTGACAAATAAAAAAAATTGTTTTAATATTTACAAAATGCAACAAAATTAGTTGTAGTCTTAGTAAAAAGATCATGTTATCAAATTAGTTTTACATGGGAAATTAAAAATAACTACCATAATTTTTTATTCTTATACAACGTCAAACATAAACTTAGCGTTGATTTTTTATTCTTATACAACGCAAATGAGTTTCAATTCTTCAACTTCGACTTTTATTGTAGTGTTGATCGTTAAGAGATTTGTGAACAAAACTAAATGGGTTGAGAAAGTTGAGATTTTTAAGAAATGGAGTTGTCCGATGAACAAATTCTTCGATGTTGTTTTGAATTTTTGGGTTGATCATTTAGGTTTGGATTCTTTAGACCTTGTTGATGCTCTGAAGATTTTTTTAATGAATCTCGAGAAGCAGATATTTCCGATAGTTGCATTTATATAGGTACTTGTATCTAAAAGTCTACGAAAAAAGGATGCATCGTTAAGTAGATCATTTGCTATTTTGGAGAAATTGTTTGTGGACAAGTTTGTGAAATGTTTTCAGGATGATTCTTCTCATCTGTTGAAGCTTTATGAGGAAAAAATGAATATTGCAACAAATAGCATGGAGAAACCTTCATCAAGTGTGTAACTTATAAATCAAAATTTGGTGCAGATGTCTGATTAATAATCATGTTAGCTAGTTTTCAGAAAATTCAATTTCTTATGAGATTTCCCTTTAGCCTCAATTAAAAGTTTATGACATTGTCAATGTAGCCTCAACTATAAGTTTAGAAAGTTTTTTATACGATGAAAATGTGAGAATTACAATTAACAGGAATGACATTTGTGTGAGATTTTAACTGATTGTGTAGCTTATTAATTGAATTTTGTTGACTCAACTTCCTTACATCGTTTTGTTTTCATCCTAAAAAATTATTCCTATGTACATCAAAACACTATACAGGTAATGAGAATTTGATCATGTCTCAATTGACTCCATCTATTGTTTGATTTTGATCTATATTGGTACGCTTGCATGTAAGTTATCATCTTTTAGGCCCATTATCTTGGATATGATGGTGATTGATTTAAATTTTATATATCATCAATTTTCTTTTTTGGTTTAATGTCTTATATCCTTTTTTCACAAGAAGGGATTAAGACTATAATAAACTAAACTAGAACTCTTAGAAAGGACTCACAGTTCTTCCTACGCATGCACTCAATAGATTTAATAATTGAAGCGCGTGGTTGATAAGAAATGCATCTATATTTTATCCTGAATGATGAGTTAGTCGTCACATTATCTATTACATATGTAGTCCATTGAGTTATGTTAAAGGCACTAAGGATGCTCTATGGTTTTGGGTTTTCTCTATTTGTAACATTTTACCAAAAGTTCTTTTGCTACACTAATAGTTGCAAATTGCAGCAACAACCATATAAACTGAACCAACTGATTTATTGGCTTGAAGTGTCGTGCTTTTCAACACATCGCAAATTTTCTTTTATATATATATATATATATATATATATATATATATATTATAATAACGAGCCCTAACCTTGCATTGCGATGTGTTTATACGTCTTTTTATAAAAAGTTAGCATAGATAAGTGTAAATACTTTTGATCCTTATAATATAATTTGAATGATTTTATTTTCTCTAATTTAAAAATTAATAAAGTATTGAGTTACTGCATCAAATTTTTGTTTCAGCTAAATCTTTTACAACTTTATTTTTTTAATTAAAATAGTTGGGGTTTAATGATATAAAAAATAAATCAAAATCTTGAAAGTAAAAAGTTGATGGTACAAATGAATGAATTTCTCTCAATAAAAAAAAATTTATATAATGATGTTATTCTTTGATGTAAAAAAATGTGTTTCTCTTTATTTTTATATCTTTTAAAAGTACAAATCTTTGACTATTTTTTTTAATACAAAAGTCTATATCATCATATAATTCTTCTATTGTCTTTTTACACCGCATCATATTATTATATTCTTTAAAAGTTTGTATTCTCATGTTTTTGGACATCACATCTTTTAAAATTCTATAGGGTTACAGTACCATCGCAAATAAATTATTTCTCTTTTCTAAAATTCAAATCGTGATTAGAATAATCGTTCTATAAGTTTTACTTATTTTTCAACTATAAGTTAAATTAATGTGATTTATTCCTCTTAGTAATATGACACTCGAAGAAAAACAAAGACAAACACTTATGTTATTAATATTTAATTAAAATAAAATTTAAATTTTTAAGTTTTAATTTAATTAACAAATAATGATATTAAATTGAAAGTCATTACTCAAATTTAAACTCACAACTTTTATATCTCAATTTCTAACGATAATTATATTATTTTATTTATAAATTAAAATTATAATGATAAAAAAAGTACACACGTCGGTTTGTTCTAACAAATGAACATCTAAACTAAACTCATCTAAATTTTTATTTGTAAAAAAAAAAATAAAGGAGAAAATTATATTTGAGTTAAAATTAAAAAATCACATTTGATTTTGTCATCCATTTAACGGGTCCCTAATGCTTCTTCCATTTGAGACACCGAAGCGCTTCCTTCGTCCTTCACAGCTTCATTTCTGAAATTTGAGTTAAAACCTGATGCTGAAATTCTTCACTAACACCGCTCTTGTTTCCACCAATGGCAACATTAAGCTGCTATTCAATAAACCATTTTCAATTTCATTATTCTCTCTCAATTTCAAATTCTGCTCCACTTCCACATTCGACCCACACGCATTCACAGTCTCTTACCTCATCGACACTTGCGGTTTCTCCCCAGAAACCGCTTCCAAAGTTTCTCAAAAGATCTCTCTCACCAACACCCAAAAGCCCGATTCAGTTCTCGACTTCTTCAGAACCTTCGGATTCTCCAACTCTCAATTATGCGATATCCTCAGAAAGGAAATAGGGTTACTCTCTTGCGACCCCAACAAGGTAGTTTTACCAAAGTTTCAATTTTTACTTTCAAAAGGTGCTTCTAAATCTGATATTGTTGGTATTGTTACTGCTAGCCCTAGATTCCTCAAAAGAAGTTTAGAACATCATATAATCCCTGCATATGAATCTGCAAGAGGGCTTCTCCAATCTGATAAACAAACCATTGCTTGTGTTAAACGTTTTTGTTTCCTTTGTCAAAATGGTATTGAAAGTAATATCAAATTGATGCTTGATAATGGAGTTTCTCACTCAAATATTGCTAGGTTGTTTCATTGGTGGCCTAGTATATTATGCTCATCTGATTTGTTGAAAACCATTGAGGAATTGAAGGAACTAGGTTTCGATTCTTCGACTTCAGCTTATAGTTCAGCATTTCTTGCCAAGAGAACTGTTTCTAAAGACAAGTGGGCTGAGAAAGTTGAAACCTTTAAGAAATGGGGTTGGTCCGATGAACAAATTATTCGCACATTTAGAAAGCATCCTTTCATTATGCTCGCGTCATCTCATAAAGTCAATGCTATCATGAATTTTTGGGTTTATCATTTAGGTTTGGATTCTTTGGACATTGTCAAATGTCCTGCAATTCTTCAATTCAGTCTCGAGAAGAGGATGATTCCTAGGGCTTCGGTTGTGCAGTTTCTTGCCTCAAAAGGCCTGCTACGAAAGGGTGCAAGTATATACACACCATATCTTCTATCTGAGAAGTTGTTCCTGAACAAGTTTGTGAAAGGTTTTGAGGAGCATTCTTCTTATTTGTTAAAGCTTTATGAGGAAAAGATTAGTGTTGCAGATAGCAGTCAGGAACGGCCTTCAGCTGGTGTAAACCATCTTGATCAAATTTTGGTTTGATTTAACTATTCCCTTGAAATATTTGCCTGCGGATGATGTTTGACAATACTAAGAATAGTGTGATTAACAATCATGCTAGCTATTTTTCAGCACATGTTATTTCTTATGAGATTTCCTTTTCCTGCAGAACTTTGATGTGTTTTAAGAACAGTATATGTAGGTTAGGTGACTCTCCTCACATTGCTAATCTAGCTTCAACTAGAAGTTTGTGAAATGTTTCAACGTGAATAAAACTTTGAATCTTGCGATTGCAAGTAACAGGGACTGAGGAACAACACTTGTGTGTGATTTTGACCAATTATGTATCATGTTTTCTCATTCTCTTGAAATGCTAGTCCAGTCTACATCAAAACACTTCGAATGGTCTTGTGTGTGGTCGCATATTAGTTTTGTGAGAAGGATTTTTTCACATTCCTATTGTTTTTAATTTAACTATTCATCATGTAAATTATACTTTCCTTGTGAACTTAGCTCAGTTAGCTGTAAACATTACATTTAATCCAACCCTCCTGTGGGAAATGCCATCCCAATGGGTTGTAAACATGAAAACAGGAGAAGCATTTTTGGTTTCCTCCAAGCACATATTGTGTTCGGAATTGAGCCTGCTTGACAGCATCAACACCTGAAATCAGATGGTTCTGGAACAATGTTTTGTTAAGGTAGATTAATAAAATATGAAATCCATGGTATGCTTGTTTTTTAGTAGAGGATGTTGAAATTTAGGAAAAAATGATTGTTTCAGCAGTAGTTTCTCAGATATCTTGTAAGGACAGACCGATGTTGTATACAACATTGTTCAGCAATTGGACATGTGTAGTCTGATTGAGTATTTAAAACTGTCCCTGAAAGCAGATGTGCGTTGAACTTGAGAGCGTCTCTGTTTGGTTTGGCATTGAATGATTCACATTGAACTTAAACAGGCCTCCCAGCTAAAGCGACAACAGGTAGTAGTGGCGACGTAAGTTGGCAGTTGGAAGCATTACATGAAAATTGTTATTTTCAACAAACACTCTCAGACAACTTCAACCCTGTCTCCCCTATCTTCCACTTGTTACGCCAGGAATTTCTGGTCCATCTATTTAAGGCATTAGTTTTGGATTTTGAGGTTCTGTTGCCATTGTTATTCAGTCATCATTTGCTCTTTATACTTGATGTAATGATTCTGTGGCCTTGTCCATCTCCCTTTTGAATCAATCCTTGTTTTTAGAATTAGAAGAATCTTGCTGGTGCTCATCTCTTCCTTTCACCTAGTACTGTTCTTTCAATTTCTCCTCATATGTTTTTTCATGGAATGAATACTCTCTTTCTCTTGTTGATGAGATTAAGGTACATAGACGTGGATTAAATATTAAAGGTGCTAGTTTCCTTTCTAACCTTTTGCTGAATTTTATCATTTATGCTCTTAGTATATAGTGCTGCAAGGGAGGGAGGAATATTCAAATCTTGCAATATTGATCAGTCTCTAATGCTTTTGAAATTGTGTGATTATATAAATGAGACTATTAATTTCAAAGTTCAAAATATTGTGGGATTATACAGACTAGACTATCATTTTCAAAGTCCAATCTTTTGGTGCGTTGTGGAGTGGTCTGAATTGCCATTGCTTCTGCAGTTCTGCAGATGCAATTACTAGATCTGCAGCTTTCAATTTGAGATGTCTCAACCACTTGAACTAGTCCTTGCTTCTTTCACTTGAATTGATTCTAGAAAAAAACCTTTTTATTTCTATCAATTAGTGGTCATGGTGTGACATTGTATTGGTTTTCCGCTTTGTGGTGAGCTTTTGCTTCAGATTGATAAATTAAATTTGATTCAGTGCAAATTTAATCAATGACTATCGTGTCTTTAACGTTACAGCTTCAGAGACATGAGTATTGCGGACATCTTGATTTTGTCTTATTTGTAAATTTTGTCACTTTTGTAGGGATTTTAGCCGTTTTATACTATTAAATAAGACGTTGTGAGTTTATTCGTAGATTCATTCTTTTTGATTTTAACGACTTTGAATTGTATGATTGATTGATGTAATTTCTACAATTTGAATGAATGAACGAATACCGTTTTATTGGTAAAAAAATGTGTTGTGGACCAAAATTTAAAAATTACTTGAAACTTTAACGATAATGATACTTCTCAAAAATATAAGCTAATATCTTTCTTTGTCTTTATGTATGAGACAATGGTCAGATAACTGTTAATTTGACGAATTAGGTATTGAAAATTGTTTCGATAATAACTAAAACCTCTGTCAAAATAAAAAACTTAGCATAAATATTTTTGACCACGAAACCTTTCATATTGATAGCGTAACTCGTCCAAACTATTTCCTAACCTATATGTCTACGTGCTCACTCCAATTGCCATCCCCAATCGGTCGTTTCAATGCTGATTCGAAAACTCCACAGTGCCACCCACAAACCAATCAAAGCTATGCTCTTCACAAAACCTTCTCTTCTATTCAAACTTCAACAACTCCAACGCTATCCGTCAATTTCAATTTTCAATTTCTTCTGCACTTCCACCTTCGATCCACAATCTTTCACCGTCTCTTACCTCATCAACAATTGTGGCTTCTCCCCTCAAACCGCACTCAAAGCTTCCCAAACCATTACTCTCCACAACTCCCAAAAGCCCGATTCAGTTCTCCACTTCCTCAAAACCCACGGTTACTCCAACTCTCAAATACGCGATATTCTCAGAAGGGAACTATGGCTACTCTCTTGCGACCCCAATAAGGTAATTTTACCAAAGTTTCAATTTTTTCTTTCCAAAGGTGCTTCTTCCTCTGAAATTGTTCACATGGTGAATGCTAACCCTAGAATCCTCAGAAGAAGTTTGCACACTCATATAATCCCTACTTTTGAATTTGTAAGAACTTTCCTTGAATCTGATAAACAAACCATTGCTTGTATTTATAGTTTTCGTTTTGTTTATTCTGATCGTGTGATTAGAAATGTCAAAATGTTGATTGATGGTGGAATGTCCAAATCCAAAATTGCCATGTTGTTTCGTATTTGGCCTAGGATATATTGCTCTTCCATCATGATGAAGACTGTTGAGGAATTGAAACAACTGGGTTTCAATTCTTCAACTGTTTCTTTTGCGGTTGCATTGCTTGCCAAGATAAGTGTCAACAAAACCAAGTGGGCTGAGAAAGTTGAAACCTATAAGAAATGGGGTTGGTCTGATCAACAAATTATTCATGCTTTTAAGAAGCAGCCTTTATGTATGTTATCATCCACTCATAAAATCAATGCAGTCATGAGTTTTTGGGTTGATAGCTTAGGTTGGGATTCTTTGGACCTTGTCAAAGCTCCTGTAGTTATTCTATGCAGTCTTGAGAAGAGGGTTATTCCAAGGGCTGCAGTTCTGCAGTTCCTTGTATCTAAAGGTTTGAGAAAAAAGGATGCGGCTTTATCGGCGCCATTTTCTATGTCAGAGAAGTTGTTTCTGGAGAAGTTTGTGAAATGTTTTAAAGACGATTCTTCTCATCTGTTGAAGCTGTATGAGGAAAAAATGAATCTTGCAAATAACATGGAGAACTCTTCATCAAGTGTGTAACTTATCAAATCAGATTTTTGGTGTGAATTGACTAACTTGTATTACTGTGTAGTTTCATTGAAATACTAGTGCTGTGATGTCTGCCAAAACTCTGATTAACAATCATGCTAGACAATTTTGATTCGATCTCTGCCAAAATATGACTTCAATCTTGAATTATTTTGTGATTAATATATGTTATTTTAGGTTATAGGATTGCGATGTCATTTGTTTTTACTTACAAATGTTATGTTTTTATCGGTAATGTATCTTATGATTCATAATAAGATTCGATTCACGAATGAGAAAACAGGTCTTCAGAAAACAGGTCTATTTGATAACTATGATTGGGAGTGTGCAACTTGCATGAAAATTTTGGACAATTTTGGGAAAAAGTGGTCAATGTGGCCAAATTGTGGTTTATTATTTAGTTTGACAGGAGGCTGTCACATAGTGCAATTTTATGGTGAAACAACAATGTTAATGTTTTACAGTAGGATCTGTGGAGAATGATCCTAAGATATGCAATGATATGTAGTGGTCTATTCTCAATAGTGTCTAATAGATTTACTAGTAGGCAATTTATAGCTTTTCTACAAATGAAATGCCAATGCAGATACGAAGTAAGTAGCTAGTAACTACCACACTTGTTTGGGCATGAAGTCCAAGCCAAATAAGCGCACACTAGCTTCTGGAACAGAACAGGTACACAGTTCTTGTCTCTGATTGCGAATTCATGACCCGAAGTCCTTAAGGAGAAGCCACAGAAACTGATTATCTAACTGACTTGTAGTGTTATGTTTGCAGGCTTAGCCTTAGTACTGCTAGCTCTTCATAAGCACATGAAAAGGGTCCTTTAGCTACATTAAAAGTGGGCATTAACTAGCTACTACAATCCCCAAAATGATTTGGTATTGCAACAATACGTTGTATGTAATATACATATAAAAAATACAATACGAAAGTGAAATATTTTATTAAAATGTTAAAAAGTATTATTTAATTATCATTGATTTGACTATGGTTGAACTATTAAACCTTAAACCGGTGCCTTTACCGGTTCGGTTTTCCAAACATTCTCAAGTTACCACTACCGACAACATCGTGGTCGTTTTTGATGGTGTTGAAAGCAACAATGCGAGAGTTTGAATCACAACAAACAACGCCGACGAGAATAATGTGGTGTTAGTAACAGGAAGCAACTAGCCTAATACCGAGAAGGACTTGGGAAACTCGAGTTCGAATGTTGGTGGTATTACATCGAGATGTTGAGAACTAAGAGACAAAATGTCGTTTAATCGGTTGATTCTTTACTTAGTATCATAAGTGATTCAAAAATTTAATTTTATAAATTCACACTCATTATCTCTAAAAAAAAAAAAATTACTTTATTGATTTTGAGACTCACTTATAATTTTATACATGAAATATTCACTTTCAAAAACTTCATTTTTGCATTTTAAGAACTTGTGTTGTGTTCACAATAAAATATTTATGTATTTTAATTTGGTAATCAACTTTTTAACTGTATTACTCAACTAAATTGGTTTTTGGATTAAATAAGTTTAGTCACTATAAAATTAGTTTTAGCCAATGTTAGAATGTCGACATATGTTTTTTTATTATATTTTTGCAGATATGTTTAAAATATTATACAAAGTTCTTGTAAAAAAATGAGTTCAAAATTCGATTTATACGTTTATATTTTCGTTATTTTTATGTTGAGTTTATGACATTTAAAAAAAAATATTTAATTTATCTTTAAAAAATTCTAATTCTTCTTATAATGTTCTAAAAATGTTTTAAAAATATAAAAATTGAAGGACAATTAAACATATTTCTTCATGTATAGACTAAAATTGTTTGCATGATAATTTTGTAGCGACTAAAAAATATAATTTTTTTAACACGGACTAAAAATTAATTTAAGCCTTAATATTTTAATCTATTAACTTTACTTATTATTATTTCTTTTCAAAAAAGTATTTATATATTACTATTTGAGTATTTAATTACTTTTCTTCAAACCAACCCAATTATGTTTTGTATATCAGTATGTCTTTATTAAATATGTACCTTATTGAATTTTTTAAATTAAAAGTCTGATTCGAGTTACATGGAAAAGTTTTCTTGTAGTAGTAATTATGTCACAAGTAACGCCAAAATGCTGATTGATGAAGGAATGTCCAATTCAAAAATTGCTATGTTGTTTCGTATTTGGCCTAGGATGTATTGTTCACCCAATTTGTTCAACACTGTTGAGGAATTGAAGCAAATGGGTTTCAATTCTACATTCCTTTCAAAAAGCTTACAGAATCATATAATCCCTGCTTATGAATTTCTAAAAGGGTTCCTCCAATCTCATGAACAAACCATTACCCGTGTAATTTGACATTACCCGTGTAATGTCAAATTGTTGCTTCATAATGAAGCTTCTCACTCAAATATTGCTGCTAGATTGTTTTGTATTTGGCCTAGGGTATATAGTTCATCAAACCTATTGAAAACTGTTCATGAATTGAAGGAACTAGGTTTTGATTCTTCAACTTCATATTTTGGTATAGCTTTGCTTGCTAAGACAAGTGTTACCAAAACCATGTGGGCAGAAGAGTTGAAACCTTTAAGAAATGGGGTTTGTCTTATGAACAGACTCCTATGAATCACAAATCACAGACTCCGACATGATACAAATACTGCTAATGAAAAAAAATATAGGACATCGACACTGATATATATATATATATATATATATATATATATATATATATATATATATATAATAGTTCTTCACCTTTATTGATACATTTACGGCCGGAAAACTAGACATGTAATTATACGTTATGTTTTTAACCCTTATTAATAATCATCATTGCTTTGACACATTCTTTTACCTGTGGTTGTGTTTTAGATGCGTCCAAGGGAGTCTAAGGTGTGTCAAAGCGAAGAAAAATAAGTTTTATTTTTGGGACATTTATTTGAGGTGTCGTACGGGTCTCGGACACTGACGCGTGTCAGACATGGCAACATGCCTAATTCTAAAGGTGTTCGTGCTTTATTTACGCGATTAAGAAGCAACATTATTGTATGTTGTCATCCATTGATAAAATTATTGCTGTCATGATTTGGGTTTTTAATCGTTTAGGCTTCGATTCTTTGGACCTTATCAGAGCTCCAAGAATTTTTTTAATTTAAGTTGAAATTAACTTCTGCATCTCAATTTTTTAAGAAGCTCTCTTGTCTAACTTCTCCATAGCACATTGGCACCTATAACTCTATATGCTTAATAAGACTCTTTTTTTGTGAGTGAAGAACCATAAACTTATTTCAATTGAGATAACCATAGTCATATATCATTTTATTGTAGAACATCTTACAGGCTATCTTTAGTAATCCTTCAAAGCAATATCTTTCAGGCTATCTTTATTGGATATTGCTTTGTAGAAGCTAATCCACCAAGTGCCTCTGCATGCATAACTTTTGTGATTACCTGAAGGACAATATTGCATAAGCTAATAGGTCTGTCAGTACTTCCTTTCTGAAGGGTGATCAGGATTTCATTAAGCTAGCAAGGTGAAAAATCACTTTTTTGAATAATTAAAAAGAATTTGGAAAAAATTCATCAGACTTTGAGTTTGAGATATATCAGTAATTTTTTATTACAGGACAGGTCAACTGTGCCACAATATTTAGCTTATAGAGAGGCATAAAATCATGTGTTGGGCATAAAACTAAGTCACCCCTAACAAGATTCCAACAGACAAAGCTAACAACAAAATCTGTCTTCATAAATTGAAATGATGATAGATAATGCCATCAGTATTACTATTTAGGTGCTCAGAATATCCATCTACTATGTCACAACTAGGTGCACTTGACTATTGATCAATAATTATCAATCAATTCATTTTGTCTTTGCCGACTTCTGTAATACACACAAATATATGTTTAAGCTTTGAATCCCTTGATTAAAGTCTTCAGCCTTGGTGTTTTGCATTTCTTTCTCTTTTTTGGGACATTGTTTTGCAGTGTCTCTAGATGGTTCTTTCAAAGAGGCCATAGTCCCATATCTTGATTTTTTTTTTTGACAAAAAAGGTACTTTATATATATATATATATATATATTATTTATTTAAATTTAAATAGTATATCGATCGATAACACACTTATCAATTCGCTAAAACCGATAAGGATGAAGCTGCGAATAACCTCATAACACCCAAATTAGTAGCATAAAACAGCAAAATACTTACAAATTTGTCAAAATTAAAGTGAATGGAATGTCCATGTATTCGGATCTACAACGTTGATGAAACTGAAGTTATAAACACCGCAACGAGATGAGAAAACCAATTGTCACACTTAGTTGACCATATAAAAAAAAATACAGAAAAATTTAATTTATATGAATTTTTTTTTTAAGTAAACAGATAGAAAAAAAACGACGTAAAAAGGTAATTTCAGACTAAAACAATGATTATAAATTATCCACCTCCTATGATAAAAAAGATTGAAGATAAAAAATAAATTAAAAGAAAATGACCGTTAAACTTAATTGTTTAAGTTTAATAAGACCGATAAAATGGTTGCAACTTTTCCCACTTCATATCTCTAAAAAAAAACCTCACATAATTTTGAAAATGTATTTCTTCAGTATCTTTACGATATAATTTATTTATTTGGAAATGTACTTGGTAGACGGCATATAATTTTTTTATAGATGCATAAATCTAAAGTCTTGTTCAGTGTGGGAAATTTCTTTTTATTCTCATAAAAAAAATCTCTATTTTTTTAAATCCTCGAGTTATCTTATGCACGTAACTGCATTGTACAGAGACTAATCATTTCGACAATTTTACACATTTAAATGTTATTTATTTTAAATGATAAATAAATTTCAGTTTAAATATCTTTTTGATCCTCGTAAATATAATAGGTTTTTGTTTTATTCTTTGTAAAAAAATTTATTTGGATTTCATCCATGTAATATCAGAAAAATTTATTTTTGGTTTTTAACATCAAGTGGACGTTACAAAAAACGTTAATTGACATAGTGAAACGTGGACCAAACGTTTAAATATGTTTTTGATCTCTATAAATATAACGGTTTTCAGTTCACGAAAAATATTTGTTTGAATTTTATCCCTGCAATATCCAAAAACTTTATTTTTGGTCCTTAACGCCACATGGACGTTACAAAAATGTGAGCAAATAGAAGAAAACGTGAAATACAAATTTAAATAGTTATTCTAAATAAATTTAACCGAAACAATATTTAAATAACAAATAAAAATAATTTGTATACTTATTTCTAATAAAATAAGTATACAAACTCCAATGAGAATACAAATTTAAATAATTATTTTAAACAAATTTAACTGAAACAATATTTAAATAACAAATTAAAATAATTTGTATACTTATTTCTAATAAAATAAGTATACAAACTCCAATGAGAATACAAATTTAAACAATTATTCTAAACAAATTTAACTGAAACATTATTATTTAAATAATAAATAAAAATAAGTATACAAATTTTCTAATATTTAAATTAATATTCTCATTGAAGTGTTACGATTGGTCTACGTTTTACTCTATTTGTTGACTCACTTTTTGTAATGTCCATTTGAGACTAAAAATAAAGTTTTTGGATATTGTAAGGATGAAATCCAAACAAATATTTTTCGGGGACTAAAACTGACCGTTATATTTACATGACCGAAAACATATTTAAACGTTTGATCCACGTTTCTCTTTGTCAATTAACGTTTTTTTATTTAAGGACCAAAAATAAATTTCTCTGATATTACATTGATGAAATCTAAACAATTTTTTTTACAGAAACTAAAATTAAAAAGTGTTATATTTACGAGAATTAAAAACATATTTAAATCATAAATTTCTCTTGTACATACATGAATAAAGTTGAAGACCAATTATCAAAATTCCCTGACCGTCCAGAATTTAGAGACATGACCTTATAAGTTATAACCGTAAAAAAAGGAAAAAAAATCTGTGTCTAGATTTTTTATTTTATTTAATTTTTTACTTTGCCCTGTCTCTTGGTGGAGTAAGGGAATGCATGCAGAGGCACTATATAAGTTGACTCAATGCAAAGCAATGACTTTTGCGTTTTTGCACTGCTCCAATATTAAGTTATTAATTAACATTGACACAGCCAGTGAACTGAAAGTGCACATTGACATTTTTACCCACTAATCACTACATTCAACTAATTAATAATTTGCAAGTGGCTTTGTCTTAAGTGAACCACATGTCACACATACAATTTCTTGTATACACTAAACAAACTCTACCCTACATTATTTTTTATTTTTTATTTATATTTATATCTAAAATCTATACCTTACATTTTTTTGCATTAAAAAATAAAAATGAGAGTGGAGACCACACTTAACTTGTTTGGAGTGATCACACATGTGTAAACCATCTTACTATGTATCTACTTGTTGAATCAATTAAAAGTTCAGAAAATTCTAGGTTTACTTCCATTTAGAATATCATTTTAGGATGAAATTTACTTTAATAAGTTGATTCCACTAAGTTCCCCTTGTCTTAATCATAAGCATGGCGGTAAAGTGAGAAGAAAACAATTTTAGCATGGTTAATGCCGCCCAAAATTACTAAAATAATCAAATATTAACCTAAGCAATAAATCTTGGTGGGTTTGTAAGTGTGCGAAATCAAGTAGGATTTTTTTTAGGAGATCGAGTAGGATTATGGGTGTTCATCAGTTTGGATAAATTAGATCTTCCACATAATAATACATGTTATTTTAAATTTAATTAATAATGTGTCCAAACAATACCAAGATTGAAGGGTAATTTTATAACATCTACTTATAAAATTAACAAACTTAACACACTAATATTTATTTTTTTTTTTTTATAATACATATTTATTAAGGGATTATAAGGGTAATCTAACCCAATACATAAAGTTAACTTACAAAATAGAAAAACAATTCAACGGATTGACACAAACCAATTTGAAAATCGTAAAGATGGTGCATTTCCTTCCTTTAACATAAACCAACCTCAAGTAGTAATTTTGTTTTGTACTAGCAAACCTTCAAAGTCTAAACACCCCCATAAAAAATGATTTTATTCCTAATATTTATACTATGCCTAAAATAATCAAATGATGTTTGGATTGATTTGTATGAACTTATATATTAATATTAATATAAAATATTTATGAAATTGATTAGGAGAATTTATGAAAATAACTTGTGACAAGTTCATAAATTATTTTCAGTTAATTTTCATTCAATTTTTAAGATAATTTACATGAAAACAATTTAAATTTATTTTATCTTTTATTATAAAACTAATTTATAATAAATTCTTATATAATAAACGCTTATGCACAGAATTCTTGAAGGTGTTTTTTTTTAAATTTATTTATGTATTTTTTTTGTTTATTTTTTATTTTAACTCTCCTAATTTTAAAGAAAATGAGTTCAGATATTCTAAAATTTGATCGAGACATAAGTAAATTTTGCCAACTAATTTTTATATTTTTATTATTTAAGAAAGATATAAATCACCTTATGAGTTAATATTGTTAATTTTTTTCTTCTAAATTTTAATAAATAATTTATATTGATTTGATTATGATAATAAATATAGTACACTAACAGTGTAAAATAAATTTACAATAACATCTAATCATAACTCAACACAACATCGAATAATTATATAACTACCACTGATTTAAAAATTATACAATACAAAATAATTTATTGAATTATCAGAATTATATATATATATATATATATATATATATATATATATATATATTTACAATCACGCACTACCTTTACGCTATTTGATTATGTGTGCTTGGTGCAATTTTGGTTTGAAGGATAAGGAAGGGTAATGTCGTGACTGTGTCATTAGGAACTCTTGGGTTGGTTTAAGATTTCATTTTGCTTTCGGTGTTTGGTTGAGGCAGCGGCTTGGAACTTTAGGAATTGGTTGGTTCATGTTGTTAACCAACCAATTTTTAACGACTCTGTTGGTGTGCTTCTAGCCAATTATATTAACTTAATAAAATCCTCCACTAGAGTAACTCAGTTTAATATCCACAATTTGAATTCAAAAACATTTAATCAAGATCGCCTCAAGGAAAAATAATGATAAAGTAACATAACTTTGCATGCATGTAATGAAATATATATTACTGCACATTAAATTTTGACAGCATATATTGCACATTCAAAATAACAAAGATTAATCGAAAACTTTTCTTAGACCTAGTTGAGTTGGTTTTCAGTTTTTTTTTTTTTTGAAATTTTTAAAAATCAAAATTAGTTTTTTATTTTTCAGTTTTTAATTTAAATATCAGATATGAGTTTTGAGTTTAATTTGAAGTTTCTATTTTTTAGTCTGAAAAAATAATTATTGACACCCAATAATAGTGACAGTAAAAAATAATTAAAATAATAATAAAGTTTGAAAAATCATTAAAATGTTTTAGAATTTAAAATAATAAAATGATTTAAATATTACAAATTTATAATTAGTAATAATTTTAATAATAGTGATCGACTGTGATGTGGCCAATGGTGAGAACAGAGTGATCGTCGACAGTGGTTAAAATGATGATCGATGGTCAAGGTTGTTTCTGTAAATTTTAGCACCTTGAGCGAAATTTGAATTTAGTATCTTATTTTTTTATACACGTATTCTATTTTTTTTTTTATAAACCATATAATGAAAATGAATTTTATTATATATTTGATGTGATATTAATCAATTTTTTATGTTTTGTTATACATATTAATCAATTTATCTTAGACTTTATGGCTAATAATAATAATGAATTTTATTATGTTTTATGCGATTGTCGTGCTTTTGCATGACAAGATCCATTTAGCAATCATGTCAACAAGACAACAGTGATAATTTTTTTTGAGATGAGAGTATGAACGAATAATTGTTGGTAAATGTATTTCTTATAAAAAATAATATAATTTATACTATTCTAATTTTAGTAGAAAAATAAGATACATTATTTTTTATACATATTCAAAATAAAGAACCCAATAATTTATAATCTTATAATTTTAGAGCTAGAGTTTAAAAAAAAACATTAAACCATTCAAAGTTTGATAATTTTTTACAATATAATTTTTTATACTTTTTTTTTACTATATAAATTTTTATATTATCAAAACAAAATTATGATGCCTTGAAAATTTGGGGACCCTAAACATACTCAAGATTGGCACTGTGATATCGTGGGTGTTGATTAGAGTAGTGATCGTCGGTGATAGTTAGAGTGGTGGTCGGCAATGTCAATAGTAGCCAGAGTGGTTGTTAGAATGTGGTCGGTGATAGCTAGAGTCGTGGTCATTGGTGTTCAAAGTGGTGGTTGATGGTGATTAGAGTGGTGGTTAGCAATTGTCAAAGTTAGAGTTGTAGTCAATAGTGATCAAAGTAGTAATCCATAGTTGTCAAAATTATTATCGATAGTCGTTAGATTGATAATCGTAGTGGTGGTGAAAATTATAATTGAAGGTTGCCATAGTAGTAGTCGGCAGAGTAAAAATGATAATCGACATTAGACAGAGTAGTGATCAATGATTTGAATTGGTAATTGACGTCCAATGAACACAATGTATTAGTAAGTATTCTAATATATCAAGTGCAATTACATATCCCTCACACTGAAAACTCGACATCATTAATTTATTGAAACATGCTGGTGTAATCTTATAGGTGGATGTTGATATATAATTCTTCCTTGAATAACACGTACCATCAATTTAATTACTTGCAACTTTAGACCTTTCCAAAGGATATTTTATTTCACATTCATCTATATCCACACTTATTTCAACTGCCTCAAGAGCCATCTCAGCATCCATTACAATTGAAATTAATATAAATTAAGATTAACTACTATTGGGGTGGATTTTGTCTAAAATTTGTAACAAAATTAGTGACTCTGTATGAACTCCAATTGATTGATTTAGCTGCAGCAGAATCAGACCCCACAATTCCATAATCGACCGGCTTAATTTGCATCATTCACATGTCACACTGAATAAGACACGTACAAATCACAACATTATATTTAATTAATAGTTAAATATATTTTTAATTATTATAATTTTTTTTCAACTCTTGATTCTTATAATATTTTTTTTAAATAGTCTCATTCGTTTTTGTTAAGTCGGTTTATGTATGTAATTTAAATTTTTTAATAAATTTTCTTAAATATTTTAGAACATTATAAATATCAAACCTAAAAGTTTAGAATTTTTACAATAAAAGATTACTTAAATATAAATTTTTAAATGTTAAAAGTTCAAGAAATTAAAATAACAAAAATTTAAATCTAAAAATCGCATTTGAAATCATATTATGCACATCTATTGCAACACAAAAAATTTATATGTCAAGTTTTATAACATTCTAATTCTAATAAAGATTTGATTAATTTTAATTTTTTAATTTTAATTTTATAACAATTAAAATAGTTGACGGAAAATATTCCAAGAGATAAAAGCCGGAAGAAAAATTTAAAGAGAATAAATACAAAAGTTTTGAAATTTTAATAACCCTTAAATTAATTATATACATATTGATTCATGTGTGACTAAGCGCACTTGTTACTTATACTATATATACACACACATATCTATACATAGATATATTAAGATTCTGTTTGACTTTGAAATTGATTGATTCTTCATTCTCATACATTCTGTGTCGAATTGAGGGAAATGATGGATAACAACAACATTGGAGGAAGTACCTCTAACAATATTGAAAACGGTAGCATAAAGGAACAAGATCGTTTGTTACCGATAGCCAATGTTGGGAGAATAATGAAACAGATATTACCTCAGAATGCAAAAATCTCAAAGGAATCAAAGGAAACAATGCAAGAGTGTGTGTCAGAGTTCATAAGCTTTGTGACAAGTGAAGCATCAGAGAAATGCAGGAAAGAAAGAAGAAAGACAGTGAATGGAGATGATATCTGTTGGGCTTTAGGGACACTTGGTTTTGATGATTATGCTGAACCTATGAGAAGGTATTTGATTAGATATAGAGAATTAGAAGTTGATAGAAATACCAATAATATTAATGTTCAAGATAGAGGAAATAGTCCTCAAGAGAATGATCATGAACTATTTATGTTTCCACCTAGAGGATCCAACTAGGCAAAAAAATAAAAATTGTAGTAGATTTAATGTGACTACAAGAAATTCACGAACTAGAAATTAGTACTTGTTTTCTTGTTAATTACATCTTACTCTGTATGATTTGCTAAATTTGAGAATTGAAGTGTTGAACAAAGTCCACAACAAGACATAAATATGTACCATGATTAATTGATGTGAATTTCTTGGTAAAGAATCTAGGAATTTTGCTTGCACTTTAATTTCATTTTCATTGATATCATCTTGGTTGGAATCCCATGAAATTGATTAAGCTTCCCTGTTAATTAGATTATTGTTTTATTTTATTAATAATTAACCTTGTATATATCCGAAGCCTTCGTCGCCATCATTACCTAAGAAACAAATGATATAAACTATAAAGTCACTTTCAAGAGGGTTTTTTCAAACAGAGAATTTTTAATCAGCAGCTATTAATTAGTATACGTTATATATAGATTAACATATATCTTAAATGTCATGTTCACGAACTCACACACATTTTACCAAATTAACAATTATATTCATTAGATATCAACGCATAACTTCCGAACATTGTTCCGGCGTACTTAAGAACGGGAAGCATTTATATAGATCCGATCATTCACTACCAAATTAGTTTATGAAAGCATCTATTTATTGCAATTTTTAATGTTAAGAAATATAACTAAACGTAAACATTTTAAGTAACGATGAATAAATCAATAAAAAGAAAAATGACATATGACAGTATGTTGAACCTGGTATGCAATGCAGTAGCAGACAGGATAAATGGCATGAAACCAGGAGAAATTGCCCAGTTCTTTGGCATTTAACCATATACCTTCAGTTTATTTCATGTTTAGTTTATCATTTCAACTTTAATGCCTCTTTGTTTGTTGGAGACAGTATAACATGCTGTCTGGTTTTACCAACCAAGTCTCTCAATTTCATACTTTGTAGTATACTTTTTAATTAATTCACAGAATGAAAGTTTCTAAAACAAATCTAAATTATTACGTGAGAAGTTTAAGATTAGCCTACAACGGCAAAACCAAATACAATAAAGAGGTTTAAGGATAAAGCACACCCATATATTATTATGGATTTGTCTTAGTTTAATTTGTTCATCTCAACTTAATTTGTCAGACCATGTGACTACAAATAGGACCCCGGTTGAATCATAATTTCCTTGGTTTGTGTATTTAAATGGAAACCTCTCATGTTATGAATAGACAATTGTTTCATTTTTATCTGTGTTCTGATATTGACTTGTCAACTATAGGGGATTAATCTGTATAATAAATTGGAAATTTATGGAAGCTACCAAAAAATTAAGGCAGTATTGATTGTTGTCGAGATTGCAGCCTTAATTCCAGAATAAGCTTGATTAAACAGTTTTAAGAAGAGATCTCCATGAGTTGATCCTAAAAGCAACAATCTATCATGAGTTGAGATTTAGATTTTTTAAAAGAAATGGAAATCTCTGTTATTATATATAATATATTTTTTTTTTAAATGAGATTTCTATTATTATAGTTTTGATGTATAAATCACACATAGTTTCATAATGTGTGCTTTTATATCAATTAAATACTCAAAAAATATAATAATAATAATAATAATAGATATTTTCGTTTCTTTTGAGAAAGAAAGAGTATTGTTACCTTAAAAAATACAATTACATTTTTATATGTGAAGAATACAATTATGTTTTTATTAAATAAAAAATTAACTAATATGAATTTTTCACAAAAAAATTAACTAATATTGTTTAAATTATATGGACACCAATACACGTGTAAATAGAGAACTAATCATTCAACTTCCTAAATATCCGGTAGAAACTAAGTATGAATTTAACCGAAAAGATGACAATGAAAGTAAAAGTAGACTGCACCATATGTAACTCTCAACTCATCCAAAACATAGAGTCCATTTCATTCCAGATACACAATATACCTGATAACAGAAACGGTTAAGACAGTTAACAATCATCAAAAACAGTGAGTGGAAGGGGTCATTTTTCTTCTAAACAATGGTGGAACAAACCAAGCTCTTATCAAGTTAACAATATAGTTAGTTAGTTAGTTATTCTAACTAACTAACTAACTTATTGATAACTAACCATAATCAACTTAATAACTAACTAGTATCCTTTATAGTAAAACATACTGCATTACTTACTATATAAGTTCCTAGATACATCTCTCTTCTCTCTTCAATTCCATTCATCCAATCCAAGGTTCACTTTCCACTTCTTTTCTTTTCCTCACATTTTCTGATTCTCAATTCTATTTTCTTTGATCAATAATATCTATCCTATTTGATTGCAGATTTTGGTATTTTCCTTTCTTGTTAATACGCCAACATGTCGTCGTCCTCAAGCAATAAGCGAAAGTTTACCGAGTTAGAAGAAGGATGGGAAATTATACATAAAGGAATCAAGAACGTTATAGAAGGCTTGCCTGAGCCGCCGAAATCCACAATCGACGAGAACATGATGATATATACGTACGTTTAATTTAATTTCCATTCCTCATAATTGAGTTTTTTGTTGTTAATTAAATTGATTAATGCATGCAGGACTATATTCAATATGTGTACTGAAAAGCTAGGGGTAGGAGATACCTATGCAATAGACCTGTATAACAGGTATAAGCAAGTATTTGAAGACTACATCACATCCACGGTGAGATACTATCATATTCTTGCATACTATCCTATTTTAATCATCTTGGAAATACTTCAATTATATGATTTTGTTATCAATAGGTTCTGCCATCTTTGAGAGAAAAGAAAGATGAACTTTTGTTGAAAGAACTGCATGATAGATGGACAAATCACAAAACTATGACGAGGTGCCTCTCGAGAATGTTTCGTTATCTTGATCGATACGATATCCCAAGAAAAGAACTTCCTTCTCTTGAAGATACTGCTTTCTTATCCTTCTATAACTTGGTTTATGATGAGATGCATAAACAAGTAATGGATGCAGTGTTAGCTATGGTATATATTTTCTGCTATTGTTATTTGTTAAAATTTTATTTCTCTGCTTTTGTCAAGTTATTTCCATTTGATTTTTATATCCTTGTATGGTATCCAGATTGGTCGGAAACATGCAGGAGAGGAAATTGATGAAACATTGGTTCATAATGCACTGAGTTTCTACTCAGAGATTGGAGAAAGAACCAAAAAAAATGAACCAAAACAATTTGCAGAAACAAAGATTAAAGAGAATGCACCATTCTATTGCAATGAGGCTTCAAATTTGGTACCAGGTTCTTCCTCCGTGGATAACACACCGAAGGTGATTTCATTTCAGTAAAATTTACTTATTAATTTGCATTATGTAGCATGCATGAGTTCCTTTTGAAATTTTTATCCGTGAGAAATTGTTTGTTCCGTTTATGCTATTTTAATCACATATATGCATCCTATTTAAAAAAATTTATCATTGAGAATTTGTCATATGTATGATAGTTAACTTCGATTGCAGAAAGAGGAAGTGCCTGAGGAGATTTGGAGTCCAATTGTTCCCCCAAAGAAAATGATCAACTTGATAAGCTCAGATGGTGTTGTGTTTGAAGTTGAGTACGATGTGGCAATTATGTCGAAAACAGTCGAAGATGCAATAGAAACGAATCCTACTACTGGTGAAATTAATAACATTCCTCTTTCTTTAGTGCATAGCTCAGTGTTGGGCAAGATAATTGAATACTGCCAGGTGCATAAGAACACACAAATATCAGATGATGATCTCAAGGTTTGGGATGATGCATTCGCCAATGTCGACTGTTCAAGTTTGTTTCATCTTGTTATAACTTCACACTTCATGAACATCAGCAGTCTGTCGAATCTGGTATATAGTAAAATGGCAGACAATATAAGAGGAAAGTCACCAAGAGAGCTTGCAGAGTTATTTGGCATTCCATTTGAAGGTACCTCTAACTCACAGGAAGAAGAGAACAAAAAGTAGAATGTTCAAGTTTTCAGCTAAAATTTTAGTACCCTGAGCTTATTTCATGTTTAGCTTGTCATTTCAACTTTCATGCCTCTTTCTTTGTTTGTTAAAAGATAGTATAACATCCTCTCAGTATCTCTCAACTTGATACACAGACTAGCCTACAATGGCAAAACCAAATAAAAGTCCTTGTATTAGTACTGATATGATGAAATAGTTCTATGAAAAGCAACACTTTATCATCTATCTTCCAAGATTCTTTGTACTTGTGGTTTTATTGGTTGCAAGTTAGCTTAATAGCTTGTTATGTGTGTGATTAGTTTTCTATTAACAGCGCCCATATAATTTTTTTAAATATTAGTTAATTTTCTTTATTTTATATTAGGTAGAAAAATTATTTTGATGTTGAATGTCTGAAGTGTTGTTATTATAATATTAAATTTATGTCTCTTATGTTAGTTATTATATAAACTGAATTGATTAATAAAAAAATATATTTAATGACTAAATTAATTAATTAAAAACACATTTAATGATCAAAATGACTAACAAAAGACACCAAATTAAGTTACTACAATTTAAATTTGTTACATTCAAAAACTATAATGACAACACATCATGTGACACCTTTTGACGCCGTCGAAAGCAATTAAGAAAATATATGAGACATAAAAGCGACCAAAATATGGTATGAGTAAAAACTTTCAAACAAAAGAAGTCACAAAATATAAACATATTGAAATAACGGAAATGTAAATCTAACTCGAATTGTTACATTTACGAGACTCTGGTCTTAATTATTAAAGTCAAATGATAAAAGTCATTCAACTTGACATTAAAGTTAAATGACAAAAGTCACTCAACATAACATGGCAACATAACTAATAATCAATTGTTCTTCATCAAATCGATTATATATTTACTATTAGCTAATTAATTACCCTTATTATCTAATCCTTAAATCAACTAACTTAGACAATTTTGCTAATTAATTGAGTTATCTTGGTTGATTAATTATTTCATCTAATCGATTATCTTATGCCTAGTTCATTAATAAGGGTATTTAATTTAAGTGAATTTTGGATTTTCTAGTTTTCTAATCAATTGTCTTTGTTTGCCTAATTGATTAATAACTCAATTAACGACAACATCCTAGGGCGCTCCCAAAAGCAATCAAGAAAATATACAAGACATAAAAGTAACAAAAATAAGGTATGACTAAAAACTTTCAAACAAAATAAATCACAAAATCAAAACATAGGGAAATAACATAAACACATATCTAATCCAATTGTTACATCTATCAAAGTCGATCCTAATTAATAAAGTTAAATGATAAAAGTCGGCCAACATGGCAGCATAACTAATAATAAATTGCTCTTCATCAAATCAATTATAACTTATGTTTCCTAATCAATTAACCTTATTACTTATTTTATTACATTTCTTATCTAAGTGACAAATCAACTAACCTAGACAATTTTATTAATTATAATTATCCTAATCGATTGTCTTTGTTTGCCTAATCGATTATCATATGAACTATAACAAATTTAATTGATAAATACAACACATCAACAAATTAGACAGTTAGCTAAATCTCAACTGAAACATATCAACCATCGTATATCACAACAACTCATCACGAGGTCATAAGTTATGTAATTACACAATAATTTGCATTTTTAAGTAATTAACAATGTCAATTACCATGACAATTCCACATTCACCAACATAGTGATTGACACATCATATGAGTCGATATAATTCCACATTCACCAACATAGTGAATGGTTAGACGACTTTAGCAAACTATGAGTAGTAGTAGTTGATGAAAAAAGATAAGAATGGTCTTCTTGTTCTAACGATTCCACAACAACAAAATATTTTAAAAATGACTAAAAAAATGGGTAAGTTGTGGTGTTCCAAATGTTGGGTTTGATACTAAAAAGTGACAATTAGGTTGAAAGTGTGAATTTTGATCAAAGTTAGGTTTAGATAAGCAGGATTAAATTTATATAAGAGCATTAGTGTTCTAATTTGAAAACTTGGCACATGTTAGGAAAATAGTTTTATCCACGTTATAAAGTTAATTAATAGATTAATTAAACAACATAATCACTTAGCATAATTTTGATGGCAATAATGGATTAGTTTAGTAGGTCTAATTGATTAGCTATTGCAGAACATCCATAAAAAAATCTATAATTGTCTCATATAAGTTTTATTTTCGAAGTTTAAATAATTTGTGATAAACAACCTCAAATATGGGATTTTCATCTTATCTTTCAACTTCTACTTAGCACTTTCATCTAACTATCTACATCAAGTTACTTTTACTAAGAGAATCTTCTTTTCCTCGTCTCTTTATTTGTCTTGTCAACGATCATTTTCGACACTACTGTGTCTCTTTAAACTCATATATAAACTAAAATAATCATTTTTAAAAAAAAATATAGGCTAAAATATTTAGTTGCATACTAATTAAGAATGTAGCAAATAATTTTACTCAATTGTCTTAGTCTAATAAACTGAATATTATTATATTTTCAAACTACCATTTTTTTCATCTAAATTGTCTATTGAAACTTGTTTTGTGAAAATATTACTGAAGAGTAAATTTGGAGTATTATTATATTTTCAAACTACCATTTGTTTAATTAACATTAAATATAATGAAATTATAATTTGCTTATATTTATACCTACCAAACATTAAATATTTTTTTGGTTGTATTCGAATTGAAATAAAGTATTTTAAATCATCAAGTGTGAAAACACAAATTTGTCACGACTTAATTTTTTACTATCAATTTATTTGAAGATAAATAAATAATTATATTTTATATAAAGATATTTTATTCATTGTTACATACACTTTTATCTGGTTTTCACAATTTTCGATATTTCTTACATTTTTCAATGTTATTCTTTACTCTCCTCTTACCTCATTTTCTTTCTATTATTTATATATATATATATATATATATGTTTGTTAGTCTCTACAAATATACTATATTTTGATTTTTAGTTCTTCTAAGTCTTTTTTTTATTTTAAATTTAGTCTATATAAAATTAGAGACGATTGGTTTTGCTCCCTAACATCAAATAAAAAATTACAACAACAAAAAAGAGATGGCAAACCGCCGTGATACGGAAAAGTTGGTTTACCAAAACACCTTGAACCCCACTTTTAATTTATATTCATATTTTATTTTATAAAATAACACTAATTATTAAATGATAATTAATAAAATTATTAATTAATAATATAAAAACTTTTTAATTTTTAATATATTATAAAAGATGATGTGTTCGTGTGCTTTTATAGGGCCATGTGTCCCTACGCTCTTTTTTTGTATGTTGATTTGACGTTAGGGACAAAAAAACGATTGTCTCTAATTTTACAGAGACTAAATCCAAACAAAAAAAGTACTAAAATCAAAAGTAATATATTTACAGAACCAAATAAATATTCAAACCACACACACACACATATATATATATATATATATATTACATAAAAATTGATTTTTTTCATTAACAAAAAAAAACAATTTTTTTAACTCATATGATAGATAAAGTCCAAATTTGAATCCAGCATACCCTTTTTTTCTTCATATTTTTGTATCAGTTAACTATTAGTGTATTATCAATATCATAAATGTATAGTAAAAAATATTATATTATAAATAATATAAGTAGTATTAATTAAATAATACAATTAAAAATATATATTAAAAGTTGGATAGTCAATTCATTTTAGAACATTTTTTATTTTTACAAATGTATCATTCTTTGTGAAATCGATGGAGTAATTGTTTTCAACAAAAGATATTTTATTCAGTAATATTACACTTATTTTCTTC
>JBBPBP010000004.1:4978179-5008022 GCA_037974735.1 Cicer chorassanicum
TTATTTATTTTATTAGATAAATAAATATTTGTTATAAACATTTAATTAAGTTATTTATTTAAACATAATTCTTATCTATTTTGTTATTACGTGTACCTGAACTCTACGATAAGAGTTATCATATCTACGTCTTTATTCAATTGGTTTTTTCCTCTCTATCTTTATTCAATTCTCTCATACAATTCCTCACTATTTTATATGATTATTAGATTAATTATGAATTTATTATTATTAGAATTTTAATTTTAACTACTTTACACGGTGAAAAAAATTACACGCATCCAATTACATTCAATGTTGATGATTATGAAAATATTATTAAAAGCTTATATAAATTTTTTTTACTCCAATAATTCTATTATTAAATATATACCAATACTAATTGTTCTTATTGATTATATTATTATTATTATTAATAATTTATAATTTTTGAAAGATTAATAAGTTATTATTATTATTATTATTGCCAAAACAAAAATAAATCCCTGTTAGTTCGGTAAGAAAAATGTCTTCTGACATATCTAACAATATGAAATTGATTATTACCAGCAGCAATTATTCGTTAAGACTTGACCCTACTTTATTGTTTTAGTAATTATTTTTGATATCAAAAGAAATCAAATATTTGTTTTTGGCTCGAGTGATAGTAAATTTTTGAGCATCTATTTCAAGGTTTCATCTTTTTTCTTTATTGTTGGATTCTTACATAGCTCACACATCCTCGATTTTCTCAACCTGTTTTCCTCTTCCGTTCTGTTTCAATAGGGTTTCTATTTTTTTTCCCTTTCCCTCTCCGTACCTTATTTATTTTTTCCCCACAAATTCTTAAATTCGTCGACGTACGAACCTCGATTCATTTGGTACGATTTTTTTTCTCGATTTAGGGTTAGGGTTTTTGTGTCTTCTAGTCAATGGCTTTGTTGCATGCAATTTGTGGTGTCGATTTTCGTACCCGCTTCAAATCTTCATTTCGTTCCCTTGCACTGTGCAATGGGCACTAGCTGTTTTCGATTTTTCCTCATCAAAATTTTAACTTTATTTTTTTCCGCTATAGGATTTTGATTTGGGTTGAATTTTCAATTTCTATTTTTGGCTTCGTAGTGCATTGAATTGGTGCTGCATTTGCTCGAATTTGTTCTCTGCGAATTGAACTTGATGAGTGGATGCTATGAAGTATAGTTCTTGGAGGTAACTCTGAGTGTAGCACTCTGAATTTTGGAATATAATGTTCAGTCCGAGAATGGATTCTGCTAGGGATGCTGGTGGTGTTGCAGCAGGGACGGTGCTAATTCCCATGCGATTTGTGTGGCCATATGGTGGAAGAAGTGTGTATCTCAGTGGTTCTTTCACACGGTATATGTTTTATTAATCACTACACCTTAATTCTGAAGTACCCATTTTTGGTGGAAAATATTTACTTTTGTCTGTTTTAGCAATTGTAATAGTTTTTGGGAGGATCTATGTGTTTTTGTTTTCCTAATACAGAAAATTTGAATTTTGTACCCAAGGTGGTCTGAGCTTCTGCAAATGTCGCCAGTTGAAGGTTGCCCAACTGTGTTTCAAGTTATCCATAGCTTGGCCCCTGGCTATCATCAGGTCAGTCTATAGTATGGTGGTACTTGATGATGATTGTTTAGTAGTTTCATATTCTTTCTAAATCGTTATATGTATGTGTGTTTGTGTAAGTGTGTGTGGCGGTTCTTTTGTGGACTACATAATTTGTTTACCTAGGAAGGTGTTCTGTGGCAAATTGTTTCTCGAGCAAACAGACAGTGGTGGCAATGAGCTGTGTTAATGATAATAGTACCTGTATTAACTCAGGACTTAGTTTAATCTCTGGACCATCTAGTTAACAAGGAAGCAAAAGGGAAATGATAATTGATGTTATTTTCAGAGGGTTAGGATACAAGATCTTTTCAGATCTTTACCTTTTTTTAAGATTTGTTTTGAAATGTTTTTTTTCTTTCACAATGAATGTTAATCGAGAAGTAATATCATGCTTAAGTTTGATATTGAAACATCCATTTATGACACACACTAGTGGGTTTAAAAAGATTCAGATTGATATTGAAAGTGTTTGACCTTTATTTGCGGTGGCTATATACTTACTATTATATAGTTTTTTTAATGCAGTACAAGTTTTTTGTTGATGGAGAATGGCGGCATGATGAACACCAACCTTATATATCCGGAGAATATGGGATAGTTAACACTGTTTTATTGGCTACTGAACCTAATTTTGTACCTGTTTTACCTCCCGACATAGTTGCAGGGTCTAACATGGATGTGGACAATGAGGCTTTCCGGCGTGTGGTAAGAGTTACTCATACCTTGACAGTTGATTACGAGCATGTCTGCTATTTGGATGCTGGCTTATGGATTTGTTGTACTTTGTGTGGACTGAAATTTTAAAGAACAGTTTTCATACCATGATATATGTGGAGATTGTGTTTGAATTTATTCTAGAACTCCTAGATACGTGTTGTCATTAGATAATGTCTTTCAATCCAGTATTTCTCATTTATAGAGGCCTAATGAGTCTTCTATTCCAAATCAGTCACACACAAAAATTTATTCTTCATTATTATACTCTAATTTATCATAACCCTGGTTACCTACATTGCCATGTAGCAAATTTGTGTTCCTTGCATTGTAGCACCTTATTTTTTTCACATGTCTAAAATTGTGCAGTTGTTTATTTGTATATGAAATTTCATTGTTCAGGTCCGATTGAGTGAGGTGATGCCGAGAATATCAGATGTTGATGTACAGACCTCGCGTCAATGTATTTCTGCATTCTTGTCTATGCACACAAATTATGAATTACTTCCTGAGTCAGGCAAGGTTTGGAGCTTTCACTGTTGACCCTTTATTCAGGACTTTACCTTTTTCTGTTGTCAAACCTGTTACGAAGAATCACATAATTTACTAATATGGTGACTTCTGGCAACAGGTTGTTACCTTGGATGTGGATCTGCCAGTGAAGCAAGCATTTCACATACTACATGAGCAGGTATCTTTGCTTTGCTTATATGGAGGGCTTTTTAAATATACTGAATAACTCAGTTCACAATATGTTTGATTACTGCACGCAACTTCCTTGCCTTTTAACCCTGATAAATAGGCGATATATGACATGCATTTTGAATCCTTTTACTGAATTTAAGCAGTTTTCAGAAGCATTTTTCGATACTCCAGCATTCTCATTTGCATTGTTAACTTGTTACTGACTTGCCATGTGTTTATCTGTTGCTTATTTGTTACTTATGCAATTTTTCTTGAATTGGGTAATGTACAGGGAATTCCCATGGCTCCTCTTTGGGATTTCTGCAAGGGGCAGTTTGTAGGAGTTCTCAGTGTTTTGGATTTTATTTTAATTTTAAGAGAGGTATGTAAGTATTCTCCTATTCACTCCTTCTGTTGGCAAGTTTTTTAAAGCAAAGCGCTTGTCATCACGGCTTGTGTAAACTCCAAGCGACTCAGGCTAATATACTACTGATACTAGTGTATGATAGAGACTATGCCTGGTAAGAAAATGACAAGTTTATTGCCTGGAGTGAGCTCCATCGGTAAATGGCTATACCAAATTATGAAAAGTATAGGCAGAAGAATGATAACAATTAACAATACTTGTGCAATTGATAGTGAATAAACAAATGACAATTGACTCTGCGTGTTCTTTGATGTAACAATTGCAACTTAATATTATGAGCTTTTCATTTTTATTTATTTGCTGTTGATTATGAACATGATAAATCTGTTTGTAAATAGCCCCTAGCCCACTAGAGAACTCGATTGCTTTGGCCTGGTCTTCCTTGATATTTCCAACCTTTGCATCACACCATGTTCTTTGAAGAAACCTTTTAACCTTGAAGTTATTTATTTTAAGCTGATTCCGGCATCGTATGAGCTGGGTTCCAGAAATTAGTTGTTGAGAATCAATTTCAAGATTTTCCTGATAATGATAAACTGCAGTGTAATTGTAAATTTCATCATCCATGATCCATCTCTAACTTTTGGTAATGTTTTATAAAATTTGCTATTGTCCTTTTCTCAGCTTGGGAATCATGGGTCCAATCTGACAGAAGAAGAGCTTGAAACACATACCATATCAGCTTGGAAAGAAGGAAAATGGACTGCATTTTCAAGACGTTTCATCCATGTAAGTGTTTTATATGACTTCTTGAGGAACTGACATATGATAATGCTCATATATTCTAATAGCAGCTTTTTGTCTGTAAAGTGTATCAATATAAACGAGGATGCTCATTTTATGTGATGTAAATAAAAAGATTGTGCTAATGTAAATTTGAACCTTTCCCCTAATCTTTTGATCACTTATAGTCTTATATTTTTGGGTAATACCAGTTAGATAAAGAATAGAGTCTACAAGAAAAGTATAGAGTGCAGAAGCATTGAGTATTGACACGAAAAGGTCTGTTTATGAAGATCAACTTGATGCTTATTCCGGATTGCGTCATTGAGATAAATCTTGCTCGTGTCTTACTAAAAATTGGGAATGCACATGCATGCACTTAATGTAAAAAGAAGAAATAAAAAAAAAATAGTGGAGATGGTGATTGATTAAAACAAAGGGAATGGTGATGTGAAAAAAGTTCAATTAGTTAGAGATATCAATTTATTTAATCATAATTGCATATATACTTTTATTACCTCAAAATATCACTTCATTTTTTCTTTTAAATTTACTTGAATATATTTGTATAATCATTTATTTAGAAAAAATATTTGAATTAGATAATGACCATTTGAAGCTGTCGAAACCAAAACATTAGAGAAACTGAATCCTTATTTTGTTATTAAGAGTTGAGTTCGGGCAAAACGGAGAAACAGTGGTTAGGTTTCGGCATAACTTTTTTTGGCATGTGTGCAGGAGGTGCCGTATATTGATGGCTGTTTTTACTCATTATGCAGGCAGGACCATATGATAATTTGAAAGATACTGCTCTGAAGATTCTGCAAAATGGAATTTCAACAGTTCCTATTATCCATTCATCTTCTGACGATGGTTCATTTCCACAACTACTACATCTAGCTTCACTTTCGGGAATCCTAAAGTGTAAGTGTATTATTTTTTTGGACAAATTTCTATGTAGTGTTGTTATGATATGCTTGATCATGACTGGATAGAATTTTCAGGCATTTGCAGGTATTTTAGGAATTGTTCTAGTTCATTGCCTATACTTCAATTTCCAATTTGTGCAATTCCTGTGGGCACATGGGTACCCAAAATCGGGGAGTCAAATCGCCGTCCTCTAGCAATGTTGAGACCAAATGCTTCTCTTACTTCAGCCCTAAGCTTATTAATTCAAGGTTTGATTCTCTTTTATTTTTGCTTACAAATAAAATCAACAGAGGGAAAGAATAAAGGAATGGTTATTATATTATATATTTTTTAGTTATTAGGCTGATGGTAGTGGGGATTGCCTCCCACTTTGAGAAGAAGTGTTGTTTTTGTGTGTAATTAAACAGCACAGAAAAGATGAATTTGTTGAGAAATAAGAACCATCCGTTTTCATATTTAAAATTGAAATATTGGATAGATAGATGTTTTTGCTTACATGGCATGATTATATACCAACATAATGTTTTGTCATTCTCTTTGCAGCTCAAGTAAGTTCAATACCAATAGTTGATGATAGCGACTCTTTACTGGATATATATTGTCGGAGGTTAGTAGTTTTTATTGTCATTAATATACTTTTGGAATTCGATGGTTCAAGCTTTAAATCGTCTTTGCAATTCATTCTTTAGAGTGGCCCATTAAGTTTCTCATTTTTCCTCCTTTCCCTGCTTTGTAGTGATATAACAGCCTTGGCAAAGGACAGAGCTTATACACACATTAATCTTGATGAAATGACCGTTCATCAGGTAAATTTGGATTTTCAATTTTGTCTTTCCCCCATTTCTATTGACATTTTATGTTTTTGAGAAAAAAGAAAAATGAAACTACAAATAGGAACATGTTTAGTTTTTCTGAGCCTATGACACTGGCAAATTCATATCTGAAATGATATTTTTTATCATTTGTTTCTTTTGGTTGATTATTTGCTGTTTAAGAGACATAGATGTTGATGCTGACAAAATTGATGATTAAAGTAGAAATATATCTTGAATTAGACTCCTTTTCTTAAACAATAATATAATATTTATATTGAGGCAGAGGTGGGAATTCTTCATTTTTATATTGAAAGTTAATATGCACCCATGACATAATGTGTACATTGTGTCAATACTCAATAGACATGCACTCTGCCAATGAAGAGTTAACTTCCCCATTGTGCTCCCTACTGAATTCTGTGTGAACTTTATATTAAGTGAAGAACTTATCCTGTGAACATTAGTAAAACTTGAAGTACCCCTTTGTTGCATTCAATCAATATGAGTCTATGTTGTCAATCCCGACGCGGTCCCGTGCAATCCCGCTATCTCGGTGCGGTGGAGGGGCTGGCCGCGATGCACCGACCTGGAAAGCGCGTTCGCCGGTAGCGGCAATCCCGGCCGCGAATCCCGCTATCCCAGCTCGACCCGCTCTTTGAATTTTTCAACAACACAAGTTTTATTCTTCATTAAGGGTATCTTGGTCATTCCGCACCCACTTAAGCCTTAATTTTTTTTTTTTTATTATAAACCCACAAAGATGTTGGTTCAGCATCGTGAAAAAGAAACCATTTTCGTTCTTCCTCTGTTTCGTTCTTGCTCTGTCGTTTTCGTTCTTTTCTTGCTCCGTTCAAACATGATTTTGTTCCGTTCTTGCTATGTTCTTGGTCTATTATTTTCGTTCTTTTGTTGACTATGTTTTGTCTGCTCTGTTCTCTATTTTGTTGATTACTATTACTATTAGAACTTGATTTTGATGTTGGATTTTGGTTATTAAGTATGATCTCCCCTTTAATTTTGTGTATTTTGCTTCTTTTTTTTTTTAGTATTTTTGTATACTGTGTGTATTTTATGTTTAGTTTGTTTCGCTATCCCATTTTTAGCGTCCGCCGCTCCGCGCCGCTATTTGAGACTGAAAACATAGGTATGATTCCACTTGCCATCAAGAGTTAGGCTGAGGAAGTACAGATATAAGCTATAATCCAGGTCATTTATATTAGCCTGCTTGTAGCATTTTGATGGTTAGATCCAGCTGATATGTAGATGAGAAATGAGTTTTAGCTAGTGCACATAAATTAGTAGAGCTACTTGTAGCAGCTAATAAGGTTTTTGCTATTCATTTGTATGCATGCCTTTTCAAAGCTACTTGTTTCTTCCTATTGTCGAGTTTCTTTTAAGATTACTACATTTCTGATGTTGGGTTGTGAAAGCTTTCTTGCTATTTTCGGTGGTTGCTGTTCATAATTTAAGTAGATTATGTACAACTTGCAATTTACTAAGCATATAGGCCAGAATGTATTCCAGTGATTCATTTTTTTGTTGAAGTTTTGATGGATGTTTAATTGTGATATTAAAAATAGTGCTAATGTCATTAAGGTTGTGTACCTTGAGTTTTTATTCCTGAAATCCATGTAACTCTTCCTTTGTATGTATAGGCATTGCAGTTGGGCCAGGATGCTTTTAATCCTTATGAGTTGAGAAGTCAAAGATGTCAAATGTGTTTGCGAACTGATTCTCTGCATAAAGTGATGGAACGTTTGGCAAACCCAGGTTTTCTTTTCCCTTTTTTGATGGAAGTGGCTTTATGTTTTGTTTATGTGATTATCAATTATGTGATAGGTTGTCTTTTTATTCTAGGTTAATTTTCGTTGTCATTTTCAGTTACCAGTAATCCTGATTATTCATTTGTGTTCCCATGTTGAGTGAAAGCAACATCTTATATTGTACATTTACTCGAACTTTTAGTGAACATGAACTTCTGTAGATTCTTTTACTCCACGCTGTTGATTTCACTTTAGCACTAGGTTTTTCCCCTGTATATCCTGTTGAGTTAATTTCAAAGACATTAAAATTGTAAGCTCTGTGACCTGGATTCAGGTGTCCGGCGGCTTGTTATTGTTGAAGCTGGCAGCAAGCGCGTAGAAGGCATCATATCACTGACCGACATATTTAAGTTTTTCCTTTGTTAGTTTGGCTTGGTGACTTAACAAGCCTGACAGTTAGTGCTGCAGTGGTCATGACCCTTCTGCATATAACGCAACCATCATCGGCCCATCCACTAAAGGGAGAGATATTCCATTCCTTTCCAGAGCTTCTGTGCGGTGATTTGATCGTTATTTCATTGAAATACAATTGGTTCGGCTTCTTTGCTTCATTGCCTTGTTTTAAGATTTTAGGCTAGAGAAAGTGGCGGGCCTGTAAATTTGAGTTTTTTTTATTGTCAAAAATTATTTGTCTCCCCCCATTCATATTTATCTTCAAATATGTTGTGCTCCTGATTCAGATACAATACAATCAAAGTGTGGTGCACAAGGTCTGTTGTAGTTGTTCCATTTTGTTATTATTAAGGTACAAAGTTTAGGGGGGAAATTTATGGGAGGACGAGTATTTGAAATACTATTATTGTATTGTTTTGTTTATTAGCATTAGTTCCTTTGGCATTGTCTCGAGAAAAAAGTGTCTGGTTGGCAGCATTGTCAAATCGGTGATTGTTAAATATTTTCTTGTATGTTCTTTCTTCTTCTTCTTCTACTACTATTATCATCATCATCTGTTTGGAAAAACCCAACATCATCATCCCAAAAATTGGAACGGACGAATTGAATCTAAACAGAACAGAAAATGCCTTTGAAGGCGAATGTATACTTTAATGCTTAAATTACTTCAGATATTTTAATGCTTGAATGTATACTTTAATGCTTAAATTACTTCAGATATTTTAATGCTTGATTGAATAATTATTAAAAATATTTTGTTGCTCGAAAAGGGGAATAATGTGTGCGAGAGAGAAGACCTGAGTAGACTGAGAACTTTGTAGCTAGTGGAACGAGAATGGGAACTTTGTTTTTAAGTTACGTTGAGTTTGAAATTTTCTTGATTTTTCATGTGTTCTCGTCCATCTTTTTTATCGTCTGTGTTTTACTCATACGTGTTTTTTATCATCTTTGTTGTAGATTTTGGCTGAAAATTTGGAATTTAGGGTAGGGGCGGGAAAATACAAATGTATGAAATTTGCCATGTCAGCATCATTTAATCTATTTAATCTATGTCAAATTTGTCACGACTACATGTATATTATTATAATAGAATGTGTTAGAAAGAATAACAGTGCAAGTGTTTTATAATTTAAATGACCTATCTATCTGGTACAAAATCAATTAAAAGATTAATATGATAAAAAAAAAAATAATAAAGAACTTCTAGCATTTTATTTTGCCTTTTTCTTATCTCAAATTAATCATTTAGATATTAAAAGTCATTTATATAATGTTAAAGTCTCGGATTTTAAGAAATTGACTCGGCTAATTGTGTTGACATTTTAACAGTTTCAATGAACCAATTTTAAAAATAAAATAAAAAAATGATTTCAATGTTGTTATTATAGGATTCCCAACCATCCTTTATTATTTTGTATTTTCAATAATATAAAAAAATTCTGTAGTATTTAAAAAAAAAAGTTTTTTCATATATTTTTAAATATTTAAAAATATTGAACCGAACCAAAATCAAACAGTTGTTTATCAGTTTAAATTTGAGTTGATTTGGATTTTGTAAGAAAATATTAATAATAAAAAATAAAATAAAAAAAACCACCTGTATTTTATTAGTTCGGACTTTTTCTGCCCAAAACTGAACTAAACCAACTCATTACACTTCCAACTGAATCACTACCAAAATCTGGGTTCAGGGATCGATTCAATTGTTGGATGAATAACATTTTCAAGATTTTTATCTGTATTTTGCATATTTTGTCAATTGATATAGTAGTATATGGCTATAACTGCACCTAGCAAGTTCCAAATCGCATTTCAAAGCAACACTTAAATCGTTAACCTGCTCATATCATACATAGTGCTAGTGTTGCTGAATGTGACGAGTTACATGCTAGCTCTTATGATATGATTTTCAACAATAATACAATATGTACATCTGAAAAGAGATTAAAATGGGGTGTATAATCTTCTCTTTTCATCTGGCTACAATTGTAGTTGTAATATAAACAGTTTATAATTAATCCCCTCCTCACTCACCCAAATGTTAATATGAAATTCATATGCAAGTATGTCTTATATCAATCCCCATGGAACTCAGGTCACCGTGAGAACTTGACTAGTATCTGAGATTTACAAAGGAGGAAGGCGTCCGAGCTAGGTAGGTATGAGCGCCAATATCTGATTTCTTATGATACCCATGTATTTCTGTATCTCACCATATATTGGAAGATTCTTTGAACAAAATGGCTGCAAACTGGTGACAGCAGAATCTAGTACCTGAGCAACATCAGCGGGGGGAAATTGACGTTCCGTACATTTCTGCATTTTGTTTTAACAGAGATATATCATGGTGCAGATAAAAGATGCTTAAACAGGACAACTGATTGAAGTATGTATTTCCTACCACCGAACCTCTCAATATTTAATTAACATGTTAACTCTACACTCCTAATTTCTTTTGTAGTATACGAGCATGAAGATAAAGCTCTCTTTGTCTAACCTATTTGATTCACATAATAAAAGACAGTTTGTAAATTAAAAGAGGTAGAAACAACAATATTCAAATAGACTAGACAAAAAAAGAAGTTAGAAATTTAAAAAATTCAGTAGAAGATATTAAGAAAATTCCAGTAGTGTAGGAAAAAAACAGGAAAATGGTATCTTCAGAATCAGGCATCAAATAGAGTAAAATTCAAATAGCAGGTAATAATGCAGTGCGAGAAAAACTTGTCACCTATATTAGGGGTCCAAACCTGCTATAACCAAGCAGCAACCCTAACCTAATTTCCGAAGTTGCTGCATTTATTACACAATTAACTATCCATTGATTAAATAATCCACTAATTTTTCAAGCTAATTCCAGTGGCTTTTTTTACAGGATATTAAAATGTTAATGGCTATATAGCATGGTTTTGAAGTATTCCCCTTCATGTATGATTGACATATTTGTAGAGAGAAAAGAAATATATGACATAGTTACACTGTCAGTCACTTAAGGTTTACAAATTTATACCCTAAATGTTCTACTGGATTATATGATTCATCCCAGATAAATTATGCTTACGAAAATAAACTGACGTCACACTGTTCCTTTGTTTCCACCTCGGTGTTTGTTCTGACATTATATAGACATTTTGAAACATATATACTTAATCTTCATCATATGTAAAATATAATGGGAAGGATAAGAGACAGGTTCATATTTTCTAAAGCAAAACAGTAGCAGGTAAAATTCGTTAACACAAGTAAGTGCATCTTAATTATCCAAAATAATTGCAAGATATAAGGTAACCTATTGATATTAGTAAAGAAAGTTATTTGCAATGACTGCTGCCATATTTGGTAGCACTTGCACTGATTTTTAACTTTTGAGCTCTCATCTACTTTCTAGTTCAAAATTTGAAAAAAAAAGACTTTTTCTTTTGCACATAATTTGGAATACAAATTTCAAAAATAAAATTAGGGAACAACTGATGCATATGGTATGGGCCACTAACATGTATTGGTCATATCCCATAACAATTCTACGAAAAACAAAAAAAAAACTCACCAAAAACACATGATACAAGCCTTAAAATACGTTTTTTTTAAAAGAAAAAGGGAAAAAAAAACCCTGGATAAGATTGTCTGTGTCATGGTAAAAGATGGTTTGTGATTACTAGAGTCTGGTCCTGTAGAACTACACAAAATACATACTACTAAGAACATATAGTAGTGAAGGTAGAGTGATTGAAAATCCTTACAGTAAACAAAAAATTCAGTGGTCATATGATTTACCTGAATCATCAGCAGTGTAGCTAGACAATGAGATATGAGTTCTGAGGGAATTTTCATTTCATTTTGGTCAGATGAACTGTTAAGTTCAGCATCTTGTACATGGCCCCTTGCCAAGCGGTTTAATGTGCTGCCGGCAGTCAATTGATCCTGAGAAGCTAAAGTAATTGAATCCATGGGCAGAAAATTTGTGGCTGAAAGCCTATTATTGACAAAATTTATTGCATCTTCGATTCTTTCAACCTTACTTTCTGTCTTTCTAAAATCAGATATTGCCTGCAATGGTTTTTATAAGACTATAATCAAATGTAGATCTCCAGATCATTGTCACCGAGAAAATTGAATACAATATCAGGAAGAAAGGTCACAGTGACACTCTACTAATTTATTTAGTTGAGTCATCAAGGAAGTCACATAGAAAATCCTATGATAGAACTACTGAATCTTTTATTTGCCATCCATCAGCAGGCAATTTTTTAAAATATTTTTGCTCAAAATTATCAAATTTCTCTTATCCAAACAAGAAATTTACCCTGTATTCTAGTTATATATTTATCATCTCCTTAATATTCTCTCTTTCAGTAATCCATATGAACCCTCCCTAAAAGGAGAGGCATTTGACCTCCAACAGATGGCAGCCTAACTGTTACTGTCCAATGTGGTGTATGCACATGCAGGTCGTGTTATAAATCAAAAGGAGAACAAGTTTCAATAACTTGGTTTGAACAGTGAATATTACACTATATGTAAAGTAATTAAGTGTTTTCTTTTCTTTAAGTTTGTAATGAATACGTGTTGCATTTACCAATCAGATGCAAAGATATCAGCCATTCTATACCTGAGTAATTTGAACAACCATAGTTTGGGCTTTTCTTCTTGAACTTTCAACAATCTCAGCTATATGACTTTGAGATATAGATTCTTGGTTGTGGCAAACTGAACAATTGGAAGAGCTAGCCTGACCACCAGGATCATCAAAATTTGCCACGGGCTTCAATGACAAAACTGAGGAACTTGCTTGATATGCATTACGTTGCCTCAAGCAAAACAAGCCAGAAGAAACCTACAGAAGTGTAATCAATATAATGCAATTGTAAATTATTGGAACAGGAAGGTGCAAAATCGACAACAAAGGATTAAATTCTGCTTAGTGGCCGATCAATATTCATGCCTGTTCATTTGCTTCAGTTAATTGCTTAAGTACTGAAGCATAATTCCTTTTAAAAGGTTCTGAATCCTTCACCGAGTTGTCTCCGTATTTCTGGCTTTCTGATACACCGTCATTCATGTGCTTCAGTTCGGACAACACAAGTTCCTAGAAGTTCAAAATTAAAGGTCAAAACTCACTTTAGAAAATGGATTTTTGATAGTTGATATTTTCTTTGTTATAACATTGGATGTTTCTGCACAGTAACTATCTTGGATGTTTCTGCACAGTACCTTTTTGTCTAGAGCACGAGTCAATTCGGAAATAGCTAATATATCAGCTTCTTTTGAATGGAAACGTTCAAGAAGGGGGGACTGAGAACTTGATGCTGATTGGCCATTACAAACCTCACTGCACACAACTTTTGCTTGTGATTTGCAGCTTGAAGAAAACCCCTGCAAAAGAAAGGGGAAAAAACAAGAGAAGCTACTCATTGTGGGTAAGAAGAGATTGGATTTATCCAGTAATATTAAACTACTTATTGTTTAATGACTTCGATGATTACATATTGCTTTTTTTACTGAATATATTACTTGTTAATAAATACAGGATAAATATTTTTCTTCATCATGGCAAATACAATTAAAGATAAGTTATCAAAGCCATCTACTGTTGAAGAAATTCAATTACTTTAGCCAAACAAAATAGTTTACGAACTAAATGAATTTAATTGAAGCAACTGAAATACTACAACTTTTAAATTCCTTAAAATTATATCATCCAAACATACACCACAGGATTTGAAACAATCAAATCATCACCAGAATAGAATCTAATGTCAATCTCAAAATAAAATTGTACCTGTTTTGACAAAGTACCAGTTACATGCATAGCAGGTGGTATACAGAGACCTTTAATGGCATCTGAGTTCTCACTTGCAGACAATATTGTGTGCTCGGAGATCTTTCTTTGTGTTGGTTTTCCATTACGGGTAAGCTCACTAAGGTTCTCATTTATTCTAGCAGGAGAGATATGGTGTCTTATGAGAGACATGGGCATATTTTCAGATGGATACAAAGGCATGCAGTCAATATCCTGCAATATAAACATAGTTGTCACATCATGCTATAATTTTGATAAAATGATCAATTCATCACATTATTTAAGGGCGGTAACGGGGAAATAGGACCGAAAGTGTGATGGAAGAGCAAGGAAGATATTCAATACCAAATCACCAAATAAACAGTATTCAGAATCTCTAATAGTGGCTAATAACCTCATATTGAAATCGAAATCTTGCTCAAATGTTTCAGCAGGACCAGATTGTAGGATGGCACAGAAGAGTGTTATATCCTATGATCTATTGCAGATACGAATAAAATGATACCATTAACTTTCAAATGCAAATTGAAAAGGCTAAACAACAAATATAACAAATCTTAAAAAGTATAAGAGAAGGACAGAATAACTTAATTTGACACTAATATATATACAGATTTGGTTGAATAGTACAATTTAGGAAAAACGGACATGGCACAAGAAAAGACAAATAAGATGTAACATGCACACAACGATACAACAAATTCTTCAAAAATTAAAAAGATATCACAAATAGGGGAAACCATCGAAGATTATAAAATAAACATAAAAACAAGTCTTGCATTAAAATGTTATTATTGTGCCAAAAATCAGCATAAGTCATTGTAGACTCACAACTAAAATACTACCATTTAACTAATTACTGTGTATCCCATCTCTATTGGCATTAAAAATTCAAAAAGTAAAAGTAAGAAAATCGATGATGCAGTAAGAAATATCTTTTATAGTAATATTCGACATGGATACATGCCTGACTCTATTATGACAGCTACTTTGAAGTGTCAATGCTTCTTTTGGTACAAAAATATGTAATGTAAACTGAGAAATTCCATAACAGTGAACCAATTTCAAAACAGCCTTGTTGCCTTGGTATTTATTGGATAGGTCCCTCCCTTTCCTAATGATCCTAAGCCAAAAAGATTTAGGGTCAAAGTGTCAAACTATTTGTGCTTTTTTTATAAAAAAACTGTATTCCCAATTAAAAGTATATTAAAGAAATTTTATAAGAATTAGATAAGTTATAAAAGGGGTAACTTTAAGTGATTTGCTCACAAAAATTAGAAATAGTAGCCTCTAAGAAAACATACATCATAAAACGCTATTTTTTCAGAGGTTATCCAGACAAACCCTTAATACATGTATATTGGATTATTTTGGACTATTTTGCTCTCATAGTACCACGAGATCATATAAAAAAAATTGGGACTTTGATGAGCTTGATCTTTACTATCCTATCACCTTATTCATATTTGTGATATACTAGTGCTGTTAATCCTGAGAGCAAGATATCACCCTCAACCCAATCCCATGTACCAGTCAATATCAAGTCCAAAACTGACATTGCTCTGCCCAGGCTGTCCCCCTTTGTTTTCCTTACCACCGCTGAACCTCGTACAGTTAAACAGACCCATAAGGACCCCATGCGGTTGGCTGCCATGAAAGAGGAATACTCAGCCTTAGAAAGGAATCAAACCTGTTCCTTGGTGCCCCTGCCCCCTCTAAAAAATGCAATTGGCTGTAAATGGGTGTTGTGTCAAGGCAAATGTTGATGGCGCAATGAACAAATACAAAGCCAGATTAGTGGCTAAAGGATTTCATCAACTGCTTGGTTTTGATTTCCATGAGACTTTCTCTCCTGCAATCAAACTTGTTATCGTGAGACTCATTCCTACCTTAGCCCTCACCAACAGATAGGCCATTCAGCAACTTGATATCAACAAAGCCTTCTCAAATGGCATTCTTGATGAAGAGGTTTGTATGGAGCAACCTCCTAGCTTCATAGTGTGCAATCAATTTCACATATTGGCAAATTACAAAATACATGTTTTAAAATAAATTTAAGTTGATGTAGTAAAATACCTACCATGGTATATGATGGTATCTTAATAATAATAATAATAATAATAATAATGGCAGTCCAATGCACGACCTCCAACCATTTGTCAAAAGAGAAGAAAACATACCAAGACAAACTCAACTCCAAGTTCAGGTTGGTCAAATTGAACCCGGTATCTACAATGGTCAACAGTCAGTATACTTCCATCATGAATCTCCCTAGTCTTTGGATGAATAGCAATAACACGCTGCCCAACTATTAATGGCTGGGCCAAATCAACAGGCAGGCCTTCCTTGGTACCAGCAAGAACTTCAGCATAATGTGATCTGACAGACTCCCTGTACTGATTAAGTTTATGTTTTTCTTCTATCAAAAATTGCTCTGAAAATCTCCGTGGTCTACCAAGAGAACTGCATAGGAGTAGCATATAAATGAAGCCTTTTGTAACACAAGTAGGAACAAATCCACTCAAAAGCTTAAGTGCCTATCTAGATAACATCCAAATGTACGTTTGAGGCATTTTTCATTCACCCAAATCAAGTTTTGTTGTAGTTGAAGTTGTATGAGTGATATTTTCTGTTCAAGTTGTATGAGTGATGTTTTCCGTTCATCAAAAGTATGTTTGCAGTGAGTAGAAATACTTTTGAGAGAAGTGAAATTTTTGAAATTTTCTGCTGTAAAGAAATCACTTTAGGTGTGGAACCCACAAAACCTATCTACACTTGCCTTAAAAAATAATTCTATCTTACCTATCCTACCATTCAAACAACATCAATTATTGTAATGTTACGTTTATATTATCATTTCCAATGCAAATTAATTTCTTAAAACTCAACTCTCACAATATCAATTAAAATATATTTTTTCGAAATTAATTCTGCCAAAATTTAAAAAAGAGAGGCCCAAAGTTGTTACTCGCCATGTGAATGACTCTTCAGATGAATCTTAAGGATATGCAAACATTGAACTCATGACCAATTGGTAGTAAAGGTTCTAGTACTATATGCCAATGAGGCAATGACAAATTCAACCCAAAATGCATATGCCATCACCATGTAGAAGCATATTAATGCTTTTAAGTATTTAAAAGATTTAATCTAGAAGGTGATGGTAGTATAGGAAGAAGTAAACATAAGCATTTCAAAACAAATACCTTCTAATGACTCCCCACTCAATACGAGTCAATCTGGGAACATGACCCAGTCCAACATGGTCCAAGTACTCTACAAACTCTCTCTTTGAAAACCACGGATAGTCAATAGCACTATAAAACCATTCAGAGGTGCACCATCGCCGCATTTGATATGAAGACAGACAATTAATAAGCTTTACCTGTGCCTATCAAAAAAAAAATAAGCTTTCCCTGTGTTAAAAAAAATATTCAAACATTTCCTAATATAAGATTAAAAATTCAATAAATGCCACTGCGCACAAATAGAAGAAAATAAACCTTTTGACATTCAAAACTATTCCACCAGTATGTAGCAATGGATTTATCATGTTGACTGCTAAAAATATTTTCAGACATTGTAGGATCTTGTACCATCGCTTTTGGTTTTTCCATCTTTCTTCTAGGTCGGTCTCTGTTTACTTGACCGACTTGATTAGTAGACAAAACTTTTATGGGGGAAAAAGATGAATCATCCCTTTCTATTTTGTCGTTAATATTTGAAGACATATTTCCTATGGATTTCACCATTTTTAGTTGTCTGGAATGCGCTGTACTGACAGATGATCGCTTGCCTTTAACCATGGACTTCTTCACCTCATCAGTAACCTATGATGAAGATATTTGGACACAGTAAGCACACAAACATATACAAGACAATGCCAAGTGCCATGTGTATAAGACATACTTTTTGACAGAGCAAGGCAGCTTCATATAGAAGGTAACATATAGATAAGAAAATTCCAAAAAGTCAAATGTAAGCAAGTACGGTATATTTAATGTAGAATTGATAATGTAAAAATATGATAGATAGATAGTTGATCAATCCCAATTTAGTGCACTTCTCAGGGTTATTTTTGAATCATTTTTGGAGAGCTATTATATAAATCACTTACTTGGTTTGCTCTATTATGCAAAAAAGATGAAAAGATAAAATAAATGCAAGTCCAATTATCTAAGACCTAAAAAATAATCTATTTGTTTCATATAAAAAGGACCGGAGAGAGTGTTATATAAATGTATATATGTATATATATATAGGAAGCAACTCTGGTGACAAAACTTTATTATAGTGATAAATGAGAACAACACATCTCAACCATTAGATTATAATTAATTGATCAGATTTATTATACTGTTAAAAGAGACGCATGACTCAAATCTTCTTTTTCCTCTGATTGCCTCAACAAATTCCAGACAGGAGTCTCATCAGATATTAACAGCAAGATTGTCATTTCCATCCAAAGTTACAGGTCTGTTTAAAGTCAAAACCAGTTGGAAAAAAGAGAGAGATCGAACAGGGACCTCATTCAAAAAAGATGAGACAAATTATATATTAATCTGGTACTAATAAATAATTCCATACCTTTATTTTCTGGGAACCACTTAAATGAGAACCAGTATGTGTTTCATCATTCTGCAACAGACAAGGTATTTCTTACTTACATAGTATATGCCAAAATACTAGACAGAAAATGTAGAGAAAGTGAGTAACCATCAATTTTGCAATTGAATGCTGGAAAATAACCAGCTCTTACTTTTGCGGTAAACGATTTTTGTTTTCTTTTCCTGCTTCCTGCATTAAACTGGTACACTCCCTTTGCTTCAGGAGCAGCAGCTGCTTTATCAGAAAAAACCTTGCCTGATTTTCTTGAACTGTTTCCATTATCTGTTTCCATTTTAGACTCATCAACCACATCACGGTTTCCTTCATTGAACTGCACAGATGACTCTGAGACACAAAAGACAGTATATAAAAAATTACACAATCGTAAAGTTTAATGGAAAAAGATTGTCCTCGAATAAATAAATATTTTCTTTAGGGTAAAAATTGATAAATTGTAAAATATTGTGCCATTTTATGAATATCTAAATGCGTACAGGACAGAAAATGATATGGTAAAACAGCACGAAAGAAAAAGAAATTCTCACTCAAGGGAATATATTAGCTGGGCTAAAGATAATTGTTATGTTGAATTAAAATGGTAAGATAGTTGGTTCAAAGGGTATCCAGTGAGATGATAAAGACTGCGGAAAAAGGTTTCTATTTCCTTTTGATAATTAAACAATTACACAGGCTGGTTTAAATAGAGCTACAATACTAATCTTGTACAATAAATCTAGGCCTAAGAATCAAGAAATAATTGATTCCTATAAATGCCACAACTAAGAAAGGAAATAAAGTAAAAACTTAGATTCCTTACCAGTGTCAGGGTTTGTTGCTGGCATCATCAAAGAAAGATCAGCCAAAGTTTTCAGAGCATCGAAAGCAGAACCTTCATCTACAGAGAGAGAAGCACAGAAAACGAGAAAACGTTGGGATGAATGCATTAAAAAAAATGTAATTTGATTAGGAATAAGATCCCAATCTTAAAGCCCTGAGAAAATGGTAAAGGGAAAAGAGTAATAGACGCACACCACCTACTAATGTAAGATTCAATCAAAAAGTATTACCTATTCCTGTCCAAAAAAATTTAGGTTGAGTTACTAAATATAAAGGTTCAAAGTTTAAAAGAGAGCAATGTGCTAGAGCAACTAAAGTCCAGTTCAATTAATCAATCTTGCCTCCCATTCAACAATGAATTCTTATCCAATTTGGGCTAACTCATGCCAAAATCTTCCAATCAAAAATTTTAGGCCGATAAAAGGCTTTTTTATGCTTGTAATATTTCAGAGGCAAAACAAAACATAACTCCTGTTCCCAAAACAAGAAGTTATAAAGCAAATTGAAAGAATATAACAGCAAAATGTAACCACAAATCAATAGGTAAAACAACTAGAACATCATGCTTAAATAGAACATATCAGCCATAGTTGGAGCTTTTGCGGCATCTAGTTCAGTTTCAGATAGTTTTGTCCCTTGGCAAAGAAGGTTGATTTCTCTGTCACTTCCATATTTTTTAAACTTCTCTTTAGCTTATTAATTATTAGAAAGAAAGTCTTTCGCCTGTAATGGCTAGAAGAGAGGGAATAATCCCTCTTGAACACTGACTGCAACTTTTACTCATTACGTAAGAAAAGCAGTATATTTGGGAATCTAATATCCTTCTTTCAGTGAGAAATACACTAAGCTTCGCTTCATGACAAAAACACAAGATACCAACCAAGTTGTCACATTTTTGTTCCTTTTTCACCAAAAAGGTTACCATCCTTGTTTAATAGGACAATTAAGCTAAGCACAAAATTTCAGTTAGTACAAATATATCAGTTGAAAAAAGGAAAACCAACTTTATCAAGCTGGGGAGTCAAATGCAATTACGAATTACCTTTCTCAAAAAGTATTTTTTTACTTTTCTTTCTAGGACCATTGTAAGAAGACCTCGCACTTTTTGCATTTGCAAAATCTGTGTCAAAACAGGATTTGAAGGAACTCTGATTTTTACCATCATCGGTCCCACTGGAGGCCTCCTTTATGCCATTCAAATGTTTGTTTATATTTTCCTCAGGTTCTAAGTTCTTTCTGTAGTGCATTGTTCCCTTTTCTTGATTCCTTCCTCTTCCAGTATTTTCTCTACCACTTCGATGAATTAATTTTCTAGAATAATCTCCATTATCACCTTCTGTGCTTCCTAAACTCAACTCAGAACTACCCTCATCCATGCGAGAGTTGCAAAACTTGGCCCCGACTATTTCTGATTTAACATGCTGAAAATCAAAACTATCTACAATAAGTTTTTATTTTAAAGAATTTACACAAAAGGATAAATGAGATTATAGACGTAACTTATTACCTTCTTCCCAATTTTCAGATTGGGTGATGGCATGTTTTTCTTGTTTGGCGATCCTGAAACTTTTGAAGAACCACCTCTTTGTGAAGCCTCTGCCAATGCTAATGCAATTTTATGAGTGACATCATTTGTATCAACCATTTGTTTGGAGTCCTGCCTAGCAGATGAAAAAAACTTCCCCCCATTATCTTTGCCAATAGAATATGAAATAGGGACACGGGGAGTCCTTTTTCGAACAGCATGAGGCCTAATTCCTGAAATTATATTAGCAAAACACTAAGATCGTTAACAGATTTTACTTAAGCAAGAAATCCTTCATACTTTTAAATATAAAAAAATAGAGTATCTTCAAAGATTAGCGGCCATACACATTTACAGTAAGAGCAAAAATTACATGCAAATCTCATAAGAATAAATTTATTCTCATACTCATTACTGCGCAATATACAGTAGGAAACAGTCAGAATTGGTTAAGATAAGATAACCAACCTGTTACAAATTTGAAAGCTAAAGGACAAAAATAATGGATAAGATACAGCCTCCCTATCACAAAACTAACAATTAAAAAAACTAATTACAAAACTAACTAATTCAGATTTTATTCTAACTAACTAATTACAAAACTAACAATTAATTTTTAGCGAACTTCAAAACTCCCCCTCAAGTTGGTCCAAGATATCAGTCACGCCTAGCATATTGACAATATGTTAAAAATTAAGGTAGAAATAGTTCTTTAGTTAAAATATCTGCCACCTGTTGTGCAGTTGAAATTGAAACAAATGACATACAAATAGCTCTATCAACTTCCATGAAAAGTCCGTCAGTTTCTAAATGTCTAGTTCCACATCACATTGTACTGAATTTTGGACACAACTTTGTTAGAATATTAGAAAATATCTTATAATATCTATTATATTATATTATAGTATTTTGAGTTATTTCCCAGAATCAATTTATAATCATAGAGATATCTTAGAATATCTCTCATTATTATTATTATGATTTGTTCCTAATTTGGGATTAAGTCTATATTTCTCTATAAAAGAGATTAGTATTGAGTCTTTTTTAATCAAGTTAGCATAAAGCTATTACCAATAATATTCAAACCCTTATTATTTTCTCTCCTCCTTTTATCTAAAATCCCACAACTTCAACATGGTATCTAGAGCCTATTTCGATCCTCCTTGAACAATCTCGCTTCTATTCTGCTGCCGAGTTCCCAACAGTTTGGGAATATAATCATAGTTTCTCTTTTCCAACGTGACCATTCCTTTTTCCGAACCACTATCGTGACACATTCCGACACCGGTTTCACTTGTTTTCCGTTCAGTTCGCTACTGTCGCCGTCACCGCCACTGTTTCCGGCGACTTTTCCGACAAAAGACCACTCCATCAGCTTCGCCTCTTTCAGATCGGTCCACACCTCAAAGCGTGCCGCTGAAAGCCACCGTACACGCCTCACTATCCAACTCCCTTTTCTGATGAAAATCGGTGAAAATTCCAACCAAAACATCTACCAACAACCCAATAAGGAACATTAATCAGATTTATTTCCAACAAGAAACGATAAGGAACTTCTTCCTAACCCTCCCCCTCAAACACTTTTTCATCCTTGCAAATAAAAGTAGACCTTCAGCTCATTGAAATAGTCACCAGTCCACTGCAAACCTGTATCCCTGGCTCTAAGAGCTACAACAGCATACGCAGTGGGGCTGCCGTTAGCTAGACAATCGTGGCTCAAAACTAGTATGTATTATGTAATAATTGTCCTTGGGCAGAATGATGACCCTTGCAACGAGTGAAAAATTGTATGGCAAGGATGAGGCAGCAGACATGCAGCACCGGTTCAAACTCTTTGGCTGTGGCCATGGGGTGCATGGCCCTATTGTATGAGCCAATGTAAATGCAGCATTTTATATGCCCAACACGTGCAACTGAGCATAAACACAGACTCCACCTCACACGAGGATATGTTTGGTGCTTGAGGAATCAATTGAGTGGGAGAAAATGTTTGGGTTTTTCTCATATACAGGCAACTGAAGTTGTTGGATTGGCTTCTTAGTGTGCATCTTTGTTTTTGAGATGGTACTTTGGTTCTCCGCCGAGGGTAGAAACCCCGTATACTCGTTGAAAAAAGGAATGTCTAGGAGCGAAACACGCTAGAAATAACAATCGGTGCATGATCCTTCTTTTTATTAAAACTTCTATAAAAATACTTAACCAAACAAATTTTAGCTTAAAACTAATAAAAAACTTCTACCTTAAAAACTATTTTTTAGCTTTAACCTTAAAGTAGCTTTTAATTCCTAAAAATAAATTTTTCAACTAGTTATCAGTTATTTTTACCAAACATAGCCTTAATGGTTCAAAAAAGAAAACAAACAAAGAGTTAAATGAGAGGATTGAGGCAAAGTAATGTTCACATGTAATCTAACATACTAACTCACCAGAATGCCTCTTCTTCAACAATGACAGACAGCCATCATCTGATGCAACAGAATGTGGCTGAGAATGATCTGAAAAGTTTCCATCTAGTGTGTTATTGTCATTTGGATGTTTTCCCCGTGGACGTTTTTTAGACATTTTACATATTTCTGCATCTTCATTGCTTTCTTTTCCACTGTCACTTCCTCCCTGCCAATTAAAATTACTCAGATTTAAACTACGGTTACCTATATCAAGTTATACAAAATATAATAATTAACACTAACTTAAACCAGATACAGTTTAACATCCTTAACACTTGAGTGAAATTTATCTTATCAAGGAGCTTTTCTTTATGGCCTAGCAGACCCCATCTAGTGGGATAAGACTTGATTGTTATTGTCGACTTAGTGAGTCTTCTCTTTCATTGTTTTATTTTCTAGGGGAAGCGTAGGGCAGGAAAGTGGAGGTTCTAGATCAATAAACCAATTATTCTTCCCAAATACAGCTTTAAATAAACAGACAAAAGATAACTAATGCCAGCATTCACCTTTGTAGCAATAGAAAATATACAAATAACATATTGCTATTTATATCATTTTTTATTAGCCTAATTTTAAGCAAAAGTAATTAACTAGTAACTACACACATATTAAGAATAGTGGTTAACCTTATCTATATTTTTTTGATGTAATCAAAAAAATAATTGCATTTCCCAAACAACTCTTTTGATAGATCTAGTATAAACGGGTAAGGGAAGGGAGATAGATATTAAATGAAACTAGTATTATGATTAACAATACTCTAAGAATAATTCTTGTGGAGCTGTGTACACGAAAACAGAGAGAAATATAACTGTTGTAAACCAAATAAATAATAACTGCTAGAAACTAACACAACCTTTAGGAATTAGAGAGCCTAGTCTCTCCCAACCAATCCAACATAAAAACAATTGAATGCCTATCAATTTCCTACCCTTATTCTATTTAAAACATGGAATTAAATTTAACTGGGCCCTGTTATTTTGGCCTGCGCCTAACATAAACTTTTGTAATAGAAGGCCTACTTGCACCTTTCTTTTCATTTAATTTTGCATGGGAACTTGTTTTATCGAAGGGTGTTTTTATAATAATAGCATTAAATATGGTCAAATTAGTTACATTTTGCTTATATATTGAACCACCAAATGTGTCTTTTTTTTTTCCTTACATTTAAGACCAGAATAGTAAGTCCTTCTGAAATTAAAAGCATTAAAAAATAAATAAACCCTCAACCTATTGGTCAGAAAATTCTGCTATTTATTGTCCTTTGTAGTGGAACAAACAACCTCTAGTGTCCTTTTCAGTTCGGGTATGGTAAACTGAAAAGGCCACAATTTTCTTTCTACTCATTGACATGTATGTGGATGTATTTGTATTGATAGAAAAGAGACTCTTCAGAATTCCAGTATAACTGAGCCAAATGAAAGTGAAGTAATATATACCTAAGATCATGACACATGCCAGTTACACAGAATAGCAAAACTCGGTGAAAAAGTGGCATATCGTTTAAATTACCAACTTTAAGAAAACTCCTTTCAGAATAATACAATTTATTTTCATCAAACAACTGAAAAGGTTTTGAAGAGGAGGGTAATATACAATATTGCATCTGAAAACGAAAGCAACTTAGCACAGGAATGTTATAAAAACAGGAATACCAATATAAATGTTCACTAAAACTTGCCAAAAGTTTAAATTCATTCTTACCAGTATACTATAGTGATCTGTCATCATTGCTATCAGTCCAACAACAGAAGCAGTGCCCTCTGGAAGAGATAAGTATGCCTAAAAATAAGCCAGTGTTTTACAAATAAATATACCGCACTATTGAGATGTATATCTTAACCAAATGACGTTAACTAAACTAATACTTCAGTAAAATGTAACATAAATGTAGTTCATTTGTGGGATAGGAAACAGCGATGATGGGTCACAGATGTAATTCATTCTGGTCCAAAATCTAGGAGAAAAGATCAAGACGAAATTAATCTTGCACTAATTGCTTAAATATTTAAAACAGATATTTACTTAATAATTTATCAAATTTTTAGACTTCCATTCTCTATTTTCTATATCTTTTTCTTGTTCCTCGCATAAATCTTCAGAGAAGTAAAAATAACCAAAGCATTCACTTGTTTAAAACAGAAACAATGAAGGATAAAAAACTTATTTTCCAGCTGTGTAGGAAAAGATACAAAACAACTCCAGAAAGGGTAAAATACAAAACTCGCATTAAGTATATGCCTTAATGTGTGTGTTTTATAATCCTTTTATAATAAACAGTGAATAATGAGGTATGCATGTTGGAAATATAAGTAACTTGATCGAGATGTTGAAGCATGTGCTGCACTTGCCCTGTTCATAGTGTACAAAGCTTCTACCATTTCCATGTTCCTATTACGTACTGCAAGAGCAACCTGTACACATAAGAAAAAATGTTCCTGAAGGATGACATGTTTGGTAATTACATTGCACTAGGAAATAGCAGTGCATTAAAGAAGGTAAATTCACCAAACAAGCCACAATCATGATCCTGCAACTTTCCATAGAAATTCTAGCAGTATTTACTAGATATATAGTTCTTTTATTAGACAAAAACCCGATGGTGAGACTTGATTCTCAACCTGTATTCAATAAAAAGCACCGTATTACTAAATACTGTAACTAACCTTCTTCCAGTCTTTCCCATATTCACGGTAAGCTTCATAGAAACGTTCAAGCTCCTCCTTACTCCATTGTGGCCCTAACATGTCGGCCAATTTTCTCTTCTGCATAGCGTTGAAATTTGATAAACAATTATAAACTAAGAAATAAAATCCTGGCCAATTTTATCAAACTTTTCTTTTAATCTTGCTAACACCTAATTTGATATAGACAAAGTTCTTTTTTTCCTAAAAAAAGTACTATGATGACTTCTATTCAGCTTGACTAAAGAAGCATTGTCAAAAAGGCAATGAAAAAAAAAACAATTGCAAAATAGAAAACTTATTTCGTATATTCTAAGTACATGTATTCAAAAATAATTTTGTTCCAGATAGGTTAAGAAACAAACTCACCTTCGGAATACCAGGACTCGCCTTCTTCCTATTCTTGCCAGTATTTGCTGCATCTTTATCTTTACTAGATGCAGCCTCGCGAATATTAGAGAACCTCTTATTTACACTTCTAGATTTCCTGGTAGGGCCCATGACTGATTTCCTTGATTGTCTAAAAATCGCCAAAAAGGAAGGGGAATTTCAATAGCATCCTACCACCAAAAAGAGAGAGAAGGAGATACAGAAAGAAATTATAGAAAATGAGGCTCTAGATGTGACGGTCTGAAACATGTTCAAAATTACCAGTTTCTGAAATGACACCTCCTTTCCCTCTAAAAACGGTGTTGATGAGGAATCACAGGTTCAAAACCCAGAAGATGAAAGTCTGTCAATGAAAAATATAGCGTAAGATACAACAAAGTAGCGGGTAATCACATAAAAAAACATCTGCATTAGACTGCATGTATAATGCAGGTTTTACAGCTACAACTATAATTTATGATAATAATTATCAAAACACCACTGTTCAAGCTATTAATGCCAACTTGAGCATCGTTTTGGGAACTAATAATTTGTTTATATATATCAGGCAAGATGTTACCAGAATTTACAGATAGAAACTACAACTTAAACTATAAACAACAACAATAACAAAACCAACCAAGTCTTTTACCACAAGGTGGTTCAAAGTTCAAACTAAAAGTTGAACAGCTTAAACAGAAACTAGAGTCTGAATACTCAGTTAGACAAAAAGCAAGACTTAAGACAATAAACGCTGGACAACACTTGAGACAAAGAACACTTAACGCCAGCTGCTCTTTCCCTGTGAGGGAAGTGCGTGTACCAGTGATGATCAACAATGCACAACAGGACTTAGCCCAACCAAACTGCATCAAACTACTCTTCCAATTCCAAATTTTCACCTACACCAGAAAAACATAAGCTTCACAGCACAGATCGAAGTCTCTAACATCGACAGTGCAACCTTTGACCAGACCAGTGGTTAGCCAATCCAAACATCCACAAAGGATTTCAGATCCCATCCGACTCTCTAATCTTAATAGTTTCCATGTAGTTAAAATCGCTTAATGAACTGGTTTCACTATCTTCCACCACTGGTAGGTAATCCTTGAGAAACACACAATCACGCATACATAACAATTAATTGACAACAAAATCAAAACCTATAAATGCAAACCAACCACAGGCTGAAGAGAAATATTCCAACCAAATAAAGCATTGACATTTGACAGTATCTAATTCCAAAAAATTTAACCTTCTATAAATAATCTAATCAAAACAGTCTAAAACCCATGAGAACACAACGGATTAAAGTTTCTCAGTGATCCCTCGATTTTCCCGCCAACAAAAAGAAAATCCAACACCGAAACTTGAATTTCAATTCAGCTCTAAGATAAACGAAAATAAGGAAAATAAAATAAAATTGCAGCTGCAGTTGAGAAACAACCACTTGCCTTGCATGTACGGTGAAGAAATTCAAAAAGCGCACCGAAAATTCTCCAAACTTAACATAAAGATGATCGAATTAGTTTACCCCTAATACACAATGAAACCACGCATTTTACTTTAATCGAGTTCAGAAAGTTGAAACCGAGTAAGATTTTACAGAAATTAACCTTTGATCTGAGAAACGGAAAGTAATAACGCGGAATTGAAATTGGGAATCGAAAACGAAGAAAAGCCCTTGACATTGGCAAAGAGAAAATCAGTGAGATGAAATTAAATTAAAATAAAAATTGAAAGAAAAAATAATAATAATAAGATAATTGAGTTGAGAGATGAAGCTCACTCACCGATGGATGAAAGAGAAAGTAGATTTGAGGGAGGGATCTAGTGAAGTGGTGGAACAGGAAAAGAAAATGGAGTGGAGAGAATATAATAGTAGAAGAGAAGAGAAGAGAAGAGAGGATGATTTGTGAACAACAACTCGTACTTGTCTTCTTCTTTTTTTGCTGGCGTAAACAAATGAAATCGGGGGCATAACCGCGAAACTTTAAAATATTATTAGTACCACACTTTATTTATTTATTTTCCTTCTTTACGGTTTCATTTTCTGCAATTGGAGTAAACTCCCGTGATCTTTCACTCCTACTTGAAACTTTTTTTTGACAAGCTATTAGTTGAAATTTAATTAACTGTATCTTACCAAATAAATGTTATTAATTTCATATTCATTTAAAGTTTTAAATTTAAAAAATAGACAAACTGTATTTCATAAATTTGACATTAAAAAATTTTAAAATTTATTTAAAAAATTAAAAATTTACATGTCAAAACTTTTAAATTTAACAAAAATTTTGAAGATAGAGATAAATAATTTGTTGTATTTCAAAATAGTTTCAAATGGATAAAAAGGACAAAAATATATTTTTTTATACTTTAGAGGAGGCAGAGTATAGGTCCTTAAATATTCATCCTTAATTTATTAATTAATAGTCGGTAATACATAATTTATATTTGTAAGTGAGCTATTCACTTAAAATAAACTGACTTTTTAAGTTTTTTCTTATAGAATAATTAAGGTTCGATTCTCTGATAAGAACATGTATTTTATTATCATTGTATCTTTAAGATAAAAATATGAGAAAATATATAAATTATTGATAAATCATACATAAAAAAAAAGTGTATTTAACAATTATGTATCTTCTGAATAAATTATAGATACAAAAGTTAAAAATAAGTTATAATATATTAAATAAAATTTATTATAAAAATATAAATATGTCACAATCGCATAGTTAAGATTTAATATATTAATTAGCGTATAAATATATTAATTAGCGTTACACATGCCAGTTAGTCCGCCAATCTTTTCTCTTGTTTTGATATAAGTAAGTGGTTTAGACATAAATTAAGTTTATTGCGTTTTATTTTTTGTGATTTTACTTTATTAATGTGGCGTTGTTTGATTTGCTGTGTTAGTAAGTGTTCATTTGATTTTTTGTCTTATTGCATTGTTCATTTGATTACTGATTTGACTCATGACTAAGTTGTCAACATTGTATATTCGAAAATATGTGTATTCCAATCTCTTTGACTTTGTTATATTATTTATAGTCATTTTGTCGTTTTATGCTATTAATTTGAATATTGTGAGTTTATTCGTAAATTCATCATTTACATTTTAACAATATTGAATATGTGTTTCTATCTCATATACTATACTAATTTAAATGAATAAACATAGTTTTATTTTTTTAAAACAAAATATTTTAATTCTATACAGATGTTAATAAAAAATTAATCTCTATATTTTTTCTTTGGCATTAAGTTCCTACGATATTTTTCATCAGCATTTATACTCTTATAAAATCAAAATAAACTGAGCCTTTTATTGAAATCCTATCAAACTCTAAAGATATTTTTCATCAACATTTATACTCTTATAAAATCAAAATAAATTGAACCTTTTATTGGAATCCTATCAAACTCCATAAGATGCATTTTATGCAC
>JBBPBP010000004.1:5017953-5030968 GCA_037974735.1 Cicer chorassanicum
TTTTATAATAATTAATAATCTAAAAATTAAATCAGCTTCTTATTTAATTCTGTCTTAAATATTTTGATAAAAAAGTTAAGGATCTCCTAATCTAAACAGCATCTAATTTAACTTTGTCTTAAATACTTTTCAAAAAAAAAATATTGTCTATAATATTTTCAATCTTAGTTAGATTTAATTAATTTAATATAGATAGATTCTGTCAAAAAACAATTAATATAGATAGATCTTTAATTCCTAATAGAGCAACTGATAATAAATACTAATAATGTTTTTTTGGTAATTTTCTAAGGTGTTTGGCGCGTATACATAAAAATAAACCAACTATATCTCCCACCAATAAAAGGAGACTCTCCAAAGTAAGTCATAGAAAGAAATAAAGAAAAAAAGAGGACCAAAATTTATTATTATTATTAATTAATTAATTAAAAAAACGCTTTGAAACGGAAAGAGAAAATAGAGAGAGAAAGAGAAACCAAAGCAGTGTAGAATAGAAGAAACAGAGAACTGTGTTTGTGTGTTGTGTGTGTGAAAGAGAGAGAAAGAGTAAGAGAGAGAAACCCCAGAAATCCGAACCTGTTTCTCACTCTAGTTTCTTCATTCACACGTTTTTGATCGGAACCTTTAATTTCTGAGTTTTGAGGGTTCGAAGCTTTTCCAGATTGCACCCTTTTTTTCCACCGTTTGGTCCGTACAATGGAACGGTACGGCCGGACTAACGAAGGGTCGCAGTCTGATCCGACGCCGGAATGGAACGTCGGTGGAGGAGATACAACTCTTGAAGGTGATTCTAACTGCATTCTCAATTTCGTTCCCTTTTGATTATTATTTTTTGTTCAATAATTTGTTTTGGTTTTCGATTTGAGGTTTATGTAGAATGTGGAGTGTAATGGAAGTGAATTTGATGTTTGATTTTGTGAATGTAGCAGGGTATGGATTAGTTGGTGGTGAATCGTATCCTCAAAGACCTGATGAAGCTGATTGTATCTATTATTTGAGGACAGGTTTTTGCGGTTATGGTTCTCGGTGTCGGTTTAACCATCCACGTGACCGTGGCGCGGTAAATTTTTGGTTTTTAAGGTTTTTGTTTCAAGGGTTTTGTTTGTGTTGTTCTTGATTTGATCGTGTGTGTTTTTGTTCTGTGAATGTGTTTGATCTTTTGTGTGTGTGTGAGTTGTTTGTTAGAGTTGAGCTGTAAATTGTGATGACGTTTTTTTTTACTGGTGAGGTTACCTTTTGTTTTATTCATTGAGTTTTAGTATCAGTTAACTGTATGAGATTGAGGTCGTTTGCATTGGACATATTGATTGAAATTTTGGGGATTTGTCTTTGTGTTGTTTAGGTTATTGGAGCTGCTAGGATTGCAGGGGAGTATCCTGAACGAGTTGGACAGCCAGTGTGCCAGGTATTTAATTTTGCTTCTGCTCAATTGTATCTTGCATTTATATCTGTAATAATTATTGCATTTGTTGAGTAATGTTTTAAAAACCAAACCGGAGATTGAACTAGCAAGACCTTTGAGTCATTGTTCAACTGCTTTTAAGTCCTCGAACTGGGATGAAAACGCAGTCGAACTGTAGATAGTGACGGTTCACAGTTCAACTAGTTGAACTGTTTGGTTTGGTTCAGTTTGTAAAACATTGATGTTGAGCAGTTTTGTTTGGTATGTATGTCAATGCAGGAGTGAAGTTGAGTTCTATTTTGTTTTGATTGTCTTCAAAATCAGTTGCTTTCCTTATTATTGATTATATCTGCCGCTTATACCTGCAGTATTATATGAGGACGGGATCATGCAAATTTGGTGCATCATGCAAGTATCACCATCCTAGACAGGCAGCAGGCACTACTACCCCTGTCTCGCTAAATTATTATGGATATCCATTGCGAGTGGTTTGTATCACTTTATATTTGTTCCATGAAATTTTGTGGTTGTTGTGCGCACATATCTAAACCATGATTTTTTTGTTCTGAACTTGAATTTTTATAAATATATTTGTAACAGGGTGAGAAAGAGTGTTCCTATTATGTGAAAACGGGACAATGCAAGTTTGGTGCAACTTGTAAATTCAATCATCCACAGCCTGCGGGTGTCCAAATGCTACCACCGTCACCAGTTCCCCAAGTTTCACCTCTCCCTATGCCAGTACCTTCACCAATTTATCAAACTGTACAGCCTCCGTCCGGTCCTTCATCACAACAATATGGTGTACTGGTTGCGAGGCCACCTTTGCTACCTGGCTCATTATTCCAGGGCCCCTATGGACCTATGGTAGTGTCCCCCACCATGGTTCCCTTTCCAGGCTGGAGTCCTTATCAGGTATGTTGTCCGTGATTTTTTGTTTTGATTGCTTACTTGAGTTCTACGTGCTTTCGTTGAAGCCGCTTTGTTCTTGATGCAGGCTCCACCTGCAAGTCCTGTACATCCTTCGAGTACTCCATTGAGTGTTGGTTCAACTCAGCTTTATGGGATAACCCAGCTACCTTCACCAGCAACTGCTTATACTGGACCTTATCAATCTTCTGGTTCCTCAACTGGTCCTTCCAGCAGTATTCAAAAGGATCACTCATTACCCGAAAGGCCCGATCAGCCAGAATGTCATCATTACATGAAAACAGGGGAGTGTAAATTTGGTTCTTCATGTAGATACCATCATCCACCGGACACGGGTGCACCAAAAGGGAATGTGAACCTTAGTCCTATCGGTCTTCCTTTGCGCCCGGTAATGGTTACCTTTCAACTCATTTGCACTCTGGTTATCGAAATTGTTTATGAATAACATTTATGCTATGATAAATATTCTCTGCTTTTCCTCTCTTACTAATTTTTTCTGGTAATAAGTTATTGTTATAATAGCTAACTATAAGGTATAACAAAATTGACTTCTTAACTTTGTTGCTTGCTATATTTATTATTGCTTCTATGCAGGATTCAAACCGTGCTTTACAGTACTTAAACTTTAGTTTTCAATTCATCATTAAAAAAAAATTGCAGCAGGAACCATTTTTTTTTTCTCTTATCAGTTGGTTCTCATTTAAAGTTAAATCTATTCTGGGATTGTTTTTATTTCCATTTTTATTTTTATATATGTTGGGTTATACATGCCTGTCTGATTTCTAGGACTTGGTTGAATGAGCTGTGCCTGTTTACTGGGAATGTATAAAAGTAGTGAGGACTTTGTACGGGAAGATTCTCTACCCCTTCTTCCCAAACAATAAAAGGAGTGAAATGATGTTAAGAACATGTTTTCTGGATGAATGCGTTGCATAGTATGTTGGTTGTTATGCAATATTTGAATTTTTAAATATATAGGCCGTCGAAGATTTTCTAGCAAAGTTTGAAGACAGGGAGATAAAACTATTGGTTTAATAGTGTCGTCTTTAATGATGGTACCTTTTATGATATTGGAACTCTCATTTTGTATTACATTCATTCTAAGCATCCATCCAGTTTTTTCAAGTAGGTGTGAGTTTTGTTAAAAACATAGTGTTATCACTTTGACCGTGTAGTAAGTAAGCTCGTCTTTCAGATCTTCTGTGATTATGTTATCTTTTCTCAGGGCAGGGAATATTCTGTAGTATGAATTAACACTTGAAAAGTTGAAACTTTTTGTAACTCGCCTTTAAATTTGAATGATATTACTGAAAACATAGTAGTACCTTTGGTCCTTATTATAAGAGGATTTTCAAACTTTTTTGATCCCATAAAAGTGCAATTTTTAATGTGTATTTATTGCTTAAGTGACATTTTTACTGTTTTATTCCATTATTTTCGATTTTTTTTTGTTTTCTCATGTATTTATTATTGTCTTACTATTTCCCATGCATGACATAGTGAAGCATAATTACTCTAGCTTCAAGAATAGATAAAGCTTCCACATTTATTTCACTTGGCTATTTCCAGTCTTCATTGATCTTATTGGCTTTTATTTATCTCTTAATGCAATACTTTGTCTTTGGACTTCAGGTAAAGAATAGACAATTGTATTAATATATTTTGATTTGTAATGAATTCAGTTTTTTAAAAAGTTGCTGCAATGATGAATTTGTCTATTCAGTTGAAATACCATTCAATTTTCTTAATGAAATAATTTTTTTTTTTGTCAAACATCATATGTTTTTGTTTTATATTCAGGGGGCACAACCCTGCACTCATTATGCGCAGCGTGGAATTTGTAAGTTTGGTCCGGCATGCAAATTTGATCATCCTATGGGATCCCTGAGTTATAGTCCATCTGCCTCTTCCCTGGCCGATATGCCAGTTGCACCCTATCCTGTGGGTTCCTCCATCGCTACTCTTGCCCCATCATCCTCATCATCCGAGTTGCGGCCCGAACTTGCCTCAGGATCCAGCAAGGAGTCTGCTTCATCCAGAATGTCATCATCAACGAGCACATCAACTGCATCAGTTGGCCTGACTTTGTCGACTGTTGGACCCGTTTCTCAATCAAGTATCCAGCCATCTGCTCCAAGTTCCAGTTCTTTAGCAACTCCCAGTGCCACCACAAGTAGCACTGTCTCTCACACCTCAAGCTAAGCAATGTGAATGTATTTCCTCATTATCCCTCCATTTTATCACAGTTTTTCAATTTGCCGTCTTTACTCATGGAGGGGTCTCAAATAGGTTTTATAATTTTTAAGTTATCCCCCAGTTTGGGTCCAACACTCATTGCACCAATTATCTTTGTGTTCATATAATCTTTTTGTGGCCATCCCTTTGTCTTGAATAAAACCATGGCCAACTTTGAGAATTTTAGCAAAACATACACGCACCTTGCTTTTCAATAACTCAAAGAGAATCTGCAAGTCCATTATGCACATGTCCATCCACATGTCTATTATTTTTTTGTGCTTATTTATGCTTCAATCTTTTTTGGCATGAGAAAAAAATTATGTCTAGAACCCTGTTTTGCATTTGGGAATAATACTCTAATTCTGCTCAGAACACCCTGTTTGCTACTGTTCCCAACATATCTAAAGTTTTACCGTGAAGAGAAGAAGTTATCAGGAGACTACAATGAGGTTTCACATTGCTATCTTTTTATTATTTTCAATACACCATGGTGTTGTGACAAGTAAAATGCTTGACTTGTTGGTACTTAAATTTATTACAGAATACATATATGAAGAAACACATTTAAATTAACTCATTTGAATGTGTAATAATATTTTTTTTCTCCCTTTTTTATCGATTTACTTGGTCAAGGTTTTGCGTGAGATCAGGTGATTTTCTGGAGGGATATTTTGCTGTTTCTTTTATCACCTCCTCTGCCCAAATATTTTGGTGGTGTTTGTTGTAAGATGATGGTATTATAAATAGAACATACTTCACTCAAGTGAAAAGATGCAGAGCATGGTGATAGATGTGTGATTATTCACCGCTCCATTAAGTAGCTTCTATATTTCCAAACACATGCTTAGTCACATGTGGATGTTGTTGGGTAAAAAGCGATGGCAAGCCTCCGAAGAAGGAATAATTTCATATCCAATTATTTCTTGTTTTAATTTTAGAATTTATTTCGTGTCTTTCAAAGCGCTTATTTTTTAATCAAAAAGCTTTTGTGTGTTGAATAAGACTTGTGCATTCTTTAGTTTGTTAAGGTATCTATATACTTAGTATCTTGATAGCTCGACAGTTAAAGGGTAAAATCCAATTTTAGATCCCAAATAGAGACAATTTTAATATAAATTATTATTATTATTATTATTATTATTATTATTAAAAATAAAGTAGTGATGATGGGACCTAGTTAGGAGTTAGACTATACAGAAGAACTAACTAAAAATTGATATTATTTTAGTATAAAGTAGGTGTTTACAAGTTCTAGTCTACCTCGCGAATCAATCTTGATCGTAAGCAATGAGATGAGTTCGGTCTTAAAAAAATAAGAACAAGGTAGAAAAAAGATTGGGTTTGAATTATTTATCGGGTTACTCTCCGTTCTAAATATTTTAAAGGCAACTGATTATTTTTTGTTATAGATTTATTCTCTCTAAAAAGTTTACTAATCAGATTATTAATTTAATGCGTGTTGTGTGTTTCGTTTGGAGATGTAAAATCAAACCAATAATTTGATAGACTAAAAAATTAAATTGAAATCAATTAATTTAATTTGATTTTTTCATTGTTTAAGTCTAAACTGAAACCAATTAAATAAACTAAACTATTAAGGAGTATAAAGTCTCACATTATCACGAAGATGAATAGCCATATCCACCGGTTTAGTTACAATTGTAAAAGTTATTAGTTAACCACAAATATATTGGAAAAAAAATATCATTAGACCATCTAAGTAAGTTTGTTTTGGATTAGAAGTCAACATAACCACTTCAAAATTTTCAATAATTTTTTTAATAAAAAATTACAAAAAAAAAATTAACTAAAAAATATACTACATTTTTTAAATTAACTTTTAATTTTGCGTGTTGTGTGTTTTGGAGATGAAAAATCAAACCAATAACTTGAAAGACTGAAAATTAAATTAAAATCAATTAAATAATTTGATTTTTTCATTGTTGAAACCAATTAAATAAATTCAATCTATATTAATTTGAGTATAATTTCACACCACTTAAAATCAATCATTGATACTTGAACAAAACTATTATATTTTATTTTATACTATATTATTAGTGTTATCTTAAAAAATGGTGTATGTAAGTTGTATTTTTATTTGTTTATATATATATATATATATATATATATATATATATATATATATATATATATTTTTATTGTAGTTTATGTACTCGTGTCATAATAAAAGTTGATATAATTGTCTAACTAATATAAAAAATCTAATGTTTAAAAAAAATTAAAATTTTAAAATAAGTGTCTGAAAGTAACTTAATAGTATAAGCACTTATGTAACTTAATAGTGTGAACCACAATAATTTTTTTCCTTTGCCATCCTCTTCACCAAGACACTTGTCCCCACCCTCAATGGAGGGATGCTTTAAATCTATTGTCGTGATGCAACATTTTTTTTTGTTATCGTGAAATTGGTTCAAGCATATATGTTTTTGTTGAGAAAAATAAATAAATAGATAAATTTGAATAACAATCACAATTATAGCATAAGAAAATAATTTGAAAATTTTAAACTCCGAAAAAAAAACTATGATTGTTATCAAATGACAATTAGATAATAATAATATGTAAAAATTATTACAGCACATGTTTTTTCAACCTTCCCATAGTCCAATTACAACTATATTATTCCGAATATTTAAATTACATCTCTCAATACTCTAACACAAAAATATAAGAGAAAAGAATAAAATTTAAACTTAAAATATTTCTGAATTATGTAAATTATAATAAAAAAATTAGAGTGATATACATAATATGAGCTTCTTCTTTCTTTACAATTCAAATAATGTGAGACATTTTTAAATCAAAGTTTTTTTTATTAAAATGTGACGTTAAAGTCTTTATTAATTTTAAAACATTAGGCTTATTATTTCTCTCGGTGTCTCCAACTTTTAAAAAAAAAATTATTAAATTCCTTTGGATGATATAATATTTATTATAATAAAAAGTAAATAAAAAGGTGAAGAGGGACAAGCAGGAAAAAGAATAATTATGTAATATAATCTAATCAATCAAGTCAGCAAAAAGGAATGTACTGCAAGCAATAGATTAGAATCGCGGGTTATTGGCTTTCATTGACATTATATATCTTTCTGTGAACTTATGCTGTTTGATGGACACTCGTGCCATAACTCCCTTTATTGTTGTCAAAAGTTTAAGCAACTAGCCCAAAACAAGGATCAAATCATGCCATCAATATGCATCATCACATTAGTAACTTTCCATTGATTTTGAATGAAAGTGAGAGTATGCATCTCGTAGTAGTAGAAAATAACTTTTTTCAACATCATTTATTTAATAACTAAAGAGCTCAAAACCCCATGAATGCAATTTAGTAATTACAACTTTCAATCATAAATAAAAATAAAAACTCTATCTAACTTAAATTTAAGGTAAAATACATATTACTTTTTAAATATATTTATGATTGAAGGGAGTACATTACAATAACAATAAGAAAATAAAAGCACTAAACTTAGATTTTGATCATAAACATGTTAAATGGTATTACTATTGTCTTTGAATTGAACCAAGGTTAAAAAAATGTCAAGGATTGCATTTTATATCAATAATTTCGTCGATCAGACTAATTAACAAAAAAAAATATTTAGAGACCAAATTAAATAATAAAAACAAATTTAATTTGAAGACTAAACCAATAAACAAATTATACATCTAAAGATGTTTTTTTTATATAATTACGATAATATAAGTATTATAATGACACACCTCACACTCGTTTAAAGAACAAAATAGTAAGTTACTAGAAAAACAAAAACAAAAACGTACTAGTGCATGCAATGCAATGCAAGTAGACAAGAGCTAAACACTCCTTAGTATATGCAAATGCACCTCATCTAGAAAACTCAAAAGAGATTGTATCCCAAATCAAGTGATGGAGAACAATTAGTTGAAGAAGCAGCTTGTTCATTCATTATTCCATAGCTTGGACTTAGAGCTTCAATCATCATAGGATAATTAGGATACAATGTTGTATCCATGCAGCATTCATCTTCAACACTTAATGAGTTGTTGTTAAATATAGCTGAAAGTTCACTCGAATTCCAATCCCAAAATCCTTGACTGATAATTTCATCACTCGGATAATAATTAGAAAACTCTGAAAAGTTAGAGACCCTTGATGGCATTTCTTCAGAAAATGAAGTAATGCCAAAATGTGATTGACCCTCCATTGAAATTTGGTTGCTTTCAACCTTAGAAGTAAATTTTTGATCACTTGAAACACTTACATTGCTGTTTCTTGAGTTTGAACGGTTAGAAGAAGCAGGATTAAAACAGTTATCAGGAACTATGCATTCAAGATAGCCAGAGTTAGAAGAATCACTTGAAAAGAAGAAATTATCATCATCACAATGAACTGATTTATTTGTTGTTTTTTCATTATCAACACTCACAATCATGTCATTGTTGAATGTAGAGGGGTTTTCATTGTTAAGGTGATGAGAAAAGCTATTTTGATTGATTTGTTGTTTTGTTTGATTAGTAATAGTGTTATTAAGAATTTGTGACGGTTGCAAGAGAGGCTGAACTTGAAGTTGAACATGATTGATAGGAGAAGAAACAAGTGTATGAAAATTGATAGTACTATGATCAGAGTAAATGAAATTAGTTCTAGCTTGATTTCCTTTCATGGAAATAGCAGCTCTGTCATAAGCAAGAGCAGCTTCTTGAGCAGTATCAAAAGTACCAAGCCAATGTCTTTCTTTAGTTGTAGGGTCTCTAATTTCAGCAGCATATCTACCCCAAGGTCTTCTTCTTACACCAAGAAACCTACCTGGTTCTGTTTGTTTCCTTCTTCCTCTTTTTTCACCACTACAAGGTGGTGATGTGTTCCTTTGAAGGAGTGTTAGACACATTTGTGTTTGGTTTGTTTCATTTTTCCCTTTGAATGATGAATCTTCTGAGGTTTTAGAAGTTGACATGTTGAAAGAGAAGTGAAAGGTTTATGTTATGTTGTGTTATGATGAATGTTGAATGGTTTGTTTTTGAAGGGTCTTTTTAAAGACAGTGACTTATGAAGATGTCATTCTTTGGAAGACCATACTCTCTACTTTATTTCCAACCACTTTTTAATTAAAATCCTTTCTTTTTCTTGTTTCTATTAAATCACTAGGCTCTTCATATCATATTTACTTAAGGTTCACAACTTAATAGTGAAAATAAAGATTCCCCTTTCACTTGTCAAAGTACCTTAAATGTGCTCTACACAATACACCTTTGAGTTCTTATTTCTTTGCAACAGTCACTTTCTTTATAGTTCCAATGACAGGGGTCAAAAATGTGTTTTCTGTATGTTTGTAATAAGCACAACCACATATTACTTGAAAAAATTAGATAAAAAAAAATTACTATTGTATTAATCGACATTTTATAATTATCCCTTAGACGATTTAAACAATATTTTTTAAGATTATAAAATCAAATTCTTACTAATACGCTAAAAATTGAGGTACAAAATAAATACACTACCAAGATTTAATCAAATAAATAATGGAAAATTTAATGATCTAATTATTACATCATGTTCATGCAAGGTATTGTGATTTGATAAGGATGGATCAAATTAAATCTCTATGCATATAAGTTCACGTGTAGAGTCTCAGTTAATCAATTAACTACTTGGAGTTGGAATTGACCTGGTAAGCTCTATTGTGCTTTTTCCAATACAAGGAAAAATAATTGAAAAAAAAGGCATACAAATTATGCACACAAAACTAAAACATTTCCATATCCTATACATTAGTACTATTGTTATTTTTAATTAATTTATTTATGTATAAAGAAATCAACCATACAATTTGTAACTTAATTTTTACTAGACCTGGTAGATATTGACCTATGGTAAGGTTTATTTACTGAGATAAGAAGTTTCCTAGATGATTGAATGATTGGCACAAATGAAATCTTATTGTGCAGGAATCAATATTCAATAATTTAATTATAATTCTAATTCCAAGAGAAAACCAGAAAAGGAAAAAACAAGTGCGTAGTTTTGTTTTGTCTACATACTCCTAGAGAGTCTCAAACATTTGAATTTAGAGGTACAAATTTTAGCATCACATTCACTACTAACTTCATATGTAATTATATTATGCACATGTGAATCCGCGTTTTGTGCAAAAATAATCAATTAATTACATTTGGAAGCTCTTGTTTGCTTCATGATTTTCAAAGGGAGCAGTTAAAATTATCTCTAACTGCACGCAAAATTATCTTAGAAATTTGGATATATTAGTATGAGTTTTTCCTGTCTTGTGTCATGGAAACAACCCCACACTTGACTACAAAAATATAAAAGTCCTTTTTTGAAGGGCCCACCGGATAAATATTTTAATTATTTGTCCCACATATTCTTGATTTTTTTTCTTTGGTAAACAATTGTAGAATTTTTAGTCACTCTAGTATAGTATATGATTTTATTTGTTCCAAACTGATAATAGCAATTGACTATGGTCTTAGATCTTAAGAAGTGCTTTAATGCCCTGTGATGAATATCTAGTTCAAGTTAGACCGTCACAAGCAACTACTCAATCTAAAACTAAACCTTTTAGATGAAAATTAGTAGTATATCCTCTATATATATGATATAGAATTAAAATATTTAAAAATTTAATAAGTATAATTAAAGATGGTATTCATTTATTCAAATAAGTAGAAATTATATCGATCAACAATACAATTCAAAATCGCTAAAAAAAAAAGTGAATATGTGAATAAACTCACAAAATCTAGGTTAATAACATAAAACGTTAAAATATCTACAAATGTGAAAAAACATATAAATATGACAAAATTGATGTGTTTCAAATATTCACATATCTGGAGTTGTAACGTTGAAGACGTCAAAGTTATTGATTGAATTTGCACTGAATCAAAGTTGATTTGTCTATCTGGAACCCAAGGAACACCGCAACAAGACGAGAAACTAAAATAAGACTGCATGCAAAACGAAAAATTAAAACATCGCACTAAGACGACAAAATCACGAAAAAAGAAACTTAATATATATGAAAATCACTTATTTGAATAAAAAAAATATAAGAAAAATGATTTAGAAGTATAATTTTGGACCAATAATTGGTCCTAAATCACCTGTCTTGTATGAAAAAAATAAAAATCAAGCAAAAGAGAAGAAAGAGATAGTTGCTAGGTGTTTGTTAGTTAAACATAAATAAATAAATAAAATGAAAACTCACATTTGATTTCTTATTTTTGCTACACCTTGATTAAAATTAGTGCATCTTTTACTTCTATTATCTACACCGAATTAAGATGTATTTGATACATCCCTTCACTTATTTTTTAAAGCTCTTTGAACGGCGACACATCTTACAAATTTATAAGAATATTCTTAGCCAAACACAAGAGGCACACTTGTAGCCTGAATCTGATTTTGATATCGGTTGTTGGGAATAGCAGACTCATATAAATTAAGAAATACAATCACAACACAAGACTACAACATGAAAAAACTAAAATCGGAGAAAAACTGCAATCATTGTCTAATGACAACCAAAGAACAATATTGTGTAAAAATTGGTACAACATATAGACTTTTCTCGTATAACTCGCGACAGAGTACACCAACGCATTCCAAAGTAGATATCTAAACTATATCTCTAACACTATAAACTACATTTTGTAACGAATAATTAGAGTCCATATATATAACATTGGACTCTATCCTTATTTACAATACTAGACAATGTATAACATTTTTCATGATAATCAAATTCAAACAATTCATACAATATCATGTCTTTTGAATTTAATTTATATATACGATTAATGTAAAATAATTTTTATATTGACAATTAATCACAATATTATATAAATTATTAGTTGAAAATGTAAAAAAATTTATATAAAAAGAATATGAAAATTAAACTTAACACCTTTTTGGTTAATCACCTTTACTATTTCTGATCTCCAAAAGCCATTATAAAATGGCTGTAGTCAAAAGGGCAATGAAAAGTTTAAAGAACACTTGCAAGTTGGGTTACAAAACTAAAGTATAGAGGGACACATTTTCATTATAAATTCGCAGTTCCTACAACTAAAAGGAAAATTATAATTTTACTCCCTTTAATTGGCCTACAATCACATGCCTATATTGCATTGGAAATAGCACATTACAATCATAGATTCTTATCGATTCGGTCAAGCTATTATGTTGTTCTTTATTGCCAGTAGCATGTACACAACCGATATTAATTAAATAATTAATTTTAATTAAAAATTCAAATCTCTAATTAAAACAACTTTTAATTAAATTTTGATTATCTATCAACCAAACTCTAAATTATTAGATTTTATATACTTTTTTTTTTCTAACTAGTGTCACAATGTTTTGCAATTAGGAAAAGATAAAAATATTAATCAAAATCTTATTTTATAATGAAA
>JBBPBP010000004.1:5037566-5051721 GCA_037974735.1 Cicer chorassanicum
AAAAAAAAAAAAAAAATCAGCTGAAAAACACATTAATAATTTGATCGAAGGCAAATTGCTGAAACTAGAAGAAATAACAGTGTAAAAGGGTTTCACTTGGAATTCGTATGGTTGCTCGTTGGGGCCAACGGTAGACGAGATCCAAATTACATGTCATCCCTTCCCTACCACACTCCATAGCTGATAATACATCTGTTATGCTTAAACGACTTTGAAATCCCCAAATTATTACCACGGATTTTCGGTTAGGGTTAGGGTTACGAATTCTCTCTTCCGGCCATGTACAGCGATGGTGAAACTCATGATGCTCCCCAGAGCCAGAGGAAAATCCCCCCTGCATCCTCCATGTTGTGGGTCCGCAACCTTCGCCGTTTCATTGGATCCGGTGCCGGTCTCGGATCCGAAGCTTTGATGGGTTCGTATCGTATTCCATTCATTCCTCTTTTTCAATTGCGTTCTCCTCATTTTTAATAAAACCTTAATTCAATTTGAGTTTCTTTTGAAACGTTCTACTCCATAGCATGTATTATTGTTTATTTCTATTTATTTTTTTTTTTGTTTATTTAGTTACTTAATTCTTGCAAGTGTATGATTAATTTGCTTCAAGATTACTTGTAGTACTAGGGAAATTCATTGATGCCATGCTATTGCCATATGTTACTCTATCTCAAACCCTAGCAACACCCAAATCTGTTTATTAATTAATTAATTTTACTTCACTTTGCAGAGCTTGAAACAAAAAGAATTTTGCTTGACATTTTTAAAGAAAAGCAGAAGAGAAGCGCTGAAGCTGGTGCAATTCCCAGTTTCTACAAGAAGGCATGTTAAATAATTACTTGTTCACGCTGGTTCTAGAATATTATTATTTTGCGGACGTATCATAGTGGTTTCATTTAATCGTTTCCTATACCCTATTTTCTGAACCTTTTGTTCATTGACATGCAGTTTTGTTATTTCTTATGGTATGTTTCTTCATTAGAATTGGCAATGGTTAACTCACGATGACATATTAAATACTCACGAGACTTTGGTATCTATAAAAATTGTTTATTGTATTCTTTTGAAGGGCGTGAACCTTTATGTGGCCTTTGTATTTCTTCTTACAGTATTTCTGTATGAATAAACTAATCAGTTTAATTTAAGTATTTTCTGTCATCTTTCTATTCCCTTCTAAATGTAACAATGTGCAGATTGACAAATTTATCAATGACTCTGAAGCTGAGTTTAAAACTAAACTGTCATATAGTTTTACCCTAACATATAGAGCAGGCCCTTACAAGTTACATGTTATATCTTTTTATATAAGTCATTTTGTCATTTGTTACATATTATATAGGATAGTTTATATATGTTTGAAGTTTAGGATTTGATTTCTTTGGCATTTATGTAAGACTTATCTGTCTGCAATTCAAATATTGAAACCACTCATCTTCATCTAGAAACCTGAAGAGGGATCAATCAGTCACAGAGTCCAGAGATTGGCGAAGTATCGATTTTTGAAGGTATTATTTCTGGTTTACCTCTTTGTTGGTTATATCTGCTTAAACAGTGGATAATTTTTCTCAACTGGTGCATATCCTCATATCTGGTTCATTTAACAGAAACAATCAGATCTTTTGCTGAATGCTGATGATTTGGATGCAATGTGGGTGTGCTTAAGAGAAAACTGTGTGATTGATGATGCTACTGGTGCAGAAAAGGTCTGTCACTATCACCACGTGTTTGCTTCTTCTTATTCCAAATTTTAAGATATATACAACTGGATTTTCCCTTTCTAAAAGTATGATAAATATTTGAAATGCGCCACAAAAGTCATGGGAGCTTGACCGGCTTAACCAACCCCCTGGTCTTAAAAAAATATGAACACCTGAACTCTTGCATTCATGCAAGCATTATGGGCTGCTACATCACATCCTCAATTTCAATCCACATCCATGCTTCTAGAATGATAATTCCTCTAATCGGTGTTAGATCCTTGTATACTTTTCAAGATCAGGGGCTCAATCTATTTCACAAGACATATTTGACATGTGCTCTATTTATCCTTTAATTGGAGTTTGGTGTGTGTTCTGTTATGGATTTTTGCCGAGACAATCTTATTTGTTTCAGAACAATGATGGCAACATACTCCTTCTTCAAGGATGCTTATTTTGTCTACCAAGATAAAATATTTCCTGTTAAAAGTTGTATTGTTCATCTAATTGAAAATGCAACTTTGCTAAGATTTCCACCTTGTTGATCTCAAAATTTACTTCAATTTTGTTTCTAATTGATAATTTCTTCTTCTTTTTTTAATAAAAAAAAATTGATAACTTCTTTTCTTGAATTGTTACTCGGCTTCTTTTTCTTTGTACTCTAACTCTATTTTCAATGCAGTCCTTATGTATACTTCAATTATTATCTTGCAGATGAATTATGAAGATTTTTGCCACATTGCCTCTGTATGTACAGAACAAATAGGTCCTAAATGCCGACGATTCTTTAGTCCTTCTAACTTTATGAAGTTTGAGAAAGATGAGCAGGGAAGGATTGCCATTCTACCATTTTACCTTTACGTGATGCGTACGGTAGGTCACCTCCAACTTCTACTATTTTAGCATCTTTTCTGTTTAATTCTCATGGATACTTTATATATGTGTCTCTGTGGTTTATTTATTCATTAAAATTTATTTTCTTGTTTATTCTTACCTTGAACTTGATGAATCTATAAAATGTTATGAAACATACCTAATGAATATGGATGTACAGGTTTCACTTACACAGGCAAGAATTGATATGAGTGAGCTTGATGAGGATTCTGATGGTTTCCTTCAGCCACATGTATGGGTTCTTCTCTCTGTTGGGCCTCCAATCGTTTAAAATTGAATTGAACTATTTATTAGGTTTCTCTTTCCTTTAAATTATTTACTATTTGTTATGCATATTTATAGAAATTAGTTGCTCTTGTAAACACTATTTTCCCTGCATAGCAGCAACATTTCATCTTGCAAACAACCAACTATCTGCATGGATTGGTATCTCTTGTTCCACGTCTTATTATCTAATCTCTGTTTAACCTTTATTGTCAACTATCTTATTGTGAACTTATGATTATTTAACCTTCATTTTATTAACATGCATATAGTTCTTATGCACTGAGAGTGAATGCCTTTTTGGGCCCTTTGAACTTGAGAAACCTAACCTTTGAGGTGGTTTATTTGTCGTGCTTTGAAGCTGAGAATCCAATTGCAATTGCACAGTTTCTTGGATAAAAAGATTAGGTTAACCTGACATGTTATCGATCTGCTTTTCAGGAAATGGAGGCCTATATAAGAGGTCTTATACCCAACTTGGCACAATTACGTGATATGCCAGGTGCCTTTGTTCAAATGTATTGTCGTATTGCTGCACACAAATTCTTCTTCTTTTGTGATCCTCATAGACGAGGTTTGCATGACTGATATCTTTTATATGCTAGCGTAGGTGCTGTTTTATGGTCATATTATTTTTTATTTGATTTTAGCATTGCTTCAAAATATATTTTATTAAATTCAAAATGATTAAATAAAAATTTAAAATAATCCAAATTGCATTTTTCCAAGAAGAAACCATGTTCTCTATTTTTTTTTAAAGATGAGAATTGCGGACAATTTACATAAAATTCCATTTTTCAATGTTTTCATGGTAGTTCCTGATCTATTGCTATTCACAATCCTATTATTCAATGTTCATTTTTTAATAGATGGTCCAAATACCAGAGGCTGTCTTTAACTGTTAATTGAATGGCTTGTTGGCCCCAGAAGTCTATTAGATCCTTCAGAGACATAAATCATTAAACTCAATTCATAGAGAAAATCCCAATATGTAAACACATTTACTATTGAAATCTTACTGGAGCATCTAGCTGGGGCATGAGAGAATAATGGCTGAGTCACAGGCTTATAGCTTAAGCTATATGTTTTTTAAATATTTGTTGTGCTTGTGCCCCGATAAATTTCAGCAAATCCAGAATATGTTAATCCAGTATTATCAAAGTTTACATAATTATTCTTTTTATCTTACAGGAAAAGCTTGCATCAAGAAAGTACTGCTTAGTAATTGTCTTCAGGAACTAATGGAGCTTCACCAGGTAGATTGTATAAAAAGTTATTTGTAATAATATTATCTTTAAAACCAAACATCATAGTATCCAGCTCTCCCTCTCTGGTTCTTTCTAGTTCCTTATAAGTTATAAGCTTTAATTTGAAGCTCTATGTTGAGTATGGTATTATGTGTTTCAGGAAAGTGAAGAAGAAGTCACAGACACAGAACAAGCTGAAAACTGGTTCTCTTTGACTTCTGCCCAACGTATATGTGGTGGGTATCTTTACATATAAAGGGTTTGTTTTAAGGCGAACCATTAGATTGTAGTTAAGTTATGCATACCAAAAAACCCGTAGTGAATCTGCAACTAAATAATAGTTAAATAAAATGTAGTGAATCTGTAGTTAAACAATCTGTAAGGAATCATTAGTTATTAATTCAAACATATCATGATCATCCATCTCATGTCAACCCTAGAAGCAAGGTTACTGTAATCGCGATTTAGATCTTAAGATCATGTGATTTCACGATCTTACTTATCCCCCACAATCCAGATCCTGTACAAGGTCTTTTTCTCTTTTCTGAGCAAAATCGAGCGAAGATCGTGAAATAACAAAATCGACGTTGGGATCATAAAAACAAATTGGGGGCCTCCTACTCTCTCAGTCGCGTGCAGCAGCGCTGCCGTTTCTCTATGAATCGAGACGCTTTGTCTCTCCCTTGTTGCAATTTGTTCAGTTTCTTTCCTCTCCCACATCTCTCTGCCATCGAACCAGACAAAGAAGAAGAAGAAGAGGGTTGTTGCGAAACGATGGGAGAAGAAGAAAATGAAACGGCGCATTGTTGGAAGGGATATAAAACTAACAAATTATTTGGGTTACTTTTAAATGGGCTTGGCCCAGTAACAAATAAATGTGGTGTAAAGTATTTTAAGGGGGTCTAAGTATCCCAATAATAAGTAATATTATTAAACTCCATTAAAAAAGTAATAATATTAAAATACTTAATAGAAACACTAAGTTATATGTTAGGATTTTATATTATATCTATATACATATATTATTTTAGTATAATTTTTAATAATAGTAGGATCTTACGATCCTTATTATGATCCTTCGTTTTACGATCTAGCTACCCCCTTCCGATCTCACATAAGTAATTCGGTAGGATCTTTTGATCCTAGTAGTGATCTTACAAGTTATGATCTTGCTACCCCGTTCCTGATCTTGACAACATTGCTTAAAAGCACCAGAATATAAGCAGAGAGTTGCTAGAAAGGAAAAAAGGATGTCGGGAGTGAATTGGAGCATTTAGGGCTCTCGAATGTCCTTGTTATTTATGTATTTATTTATTTATTTATTTGTTCAATCATATCATTGTAAATCTGTTACACTTTACATTGCTACTATCTAACTGATTTGGGTAGTTGCTGTGAAATACTATGGTTTGTCGTTATCATTCTGTGTAGGTTGGTCCACTTTCTGATGTTGTGTTTGTGTCTTTAATTTTTCTGCAGATATGTTTCTTGCTCTTGATAAGGATTCAAACGGGTCATTGGGTAAACAAGAGCTGCGAGAATATGCAGATGGTACCCTGACTGAGATTTTTATTGAGAGAGGTAGAAACTATTATCACATTTCAATTCTGGGGTAATTTTTTTACTAGTAATGTCCATTGTGGGAATGTCTAAATACAATTTTACATATTTTAAACTCCAAAGTCTCAGTTTCCTTGAATTTCGTGTTGGTAATGATAGCCATTGTAACTGCCCTCGGTTGTTCTGCTTTCAAGTTTGGGTAGCAATGGGCATTGTGATCATCATTTGTAGTCTGATACTCGTTGTCTTTTCAAATTTAACGAACTAAAAAAATAAATGTGCTTCCTGTAGTATACGATGAACATGTTCGCCGTGGAAAGAGTGGTGGTGGAAATGTCCGGGAGATGGATTTTGATAGTTTCTTGGACTTTGTTCTGGCTTTAGAAAATAAAGACACCCCAGAAGGCTTGACATACTTGTTTCGCTGTCTTGATCTTCAAGGGAGGGGTTACCTTACTACAGCGGATATTCACTCTCTTTTCAGGTAAACTGTCATGCTGTGGATACACATCTATTTTCTATTTACCTGAATCATTAAATTAGTGTTTGTTTTCTAGACAAGTATTGACTATGTAGTAAAATCACTGGAAGAACAGAAGGGGAACATCCATTTGTGGAGATGTTGCCTGATACAATCTTCCTATATTAAAAAAACTGCTGTTTCCTGCTTGTAGTGCTTGAGCAAGTCCTGCAAGTCTCAAATAGACAGTGACAAATCAGTTGAAATTTTCATTGTCCCTTAACTAACATTGTTACCATATAATATAATTTAACATTATTACTTTTACTGCTCAGTTCTCACTAAGGTTTTATTGCTGTAAATAAACAAAACAGAGACGTACACCATAAATGGATTGAGGGTGGCAACTATGAACTTTGTATTGAAGATGTACGGGATGAAATCTGGGATATGGTTAAGCCAAAAGATCCCCTCAAGATAACATTGGCTGATCTACTGGGCTGCAAACAGGGTGGAACTGTAGCCAGCATGCTCATAGATGTGCGCGGTTTCTGGGCTCATGACAACAGAGAAAATCTTCTACAAGAAGAAGAAGAGCCAGAAGAAGAATAGCTCTCTGGTCAGGGTCACGCTAACAGAAAGCTGCTGCCTTAAATTAACCTCGTAATGTAACCCTCGTGCTGTGAAATTAGTTGTGTTCATCTGAATCTTAACTGTAAAAACACCATAAATTAGTGTATCTAGCCATTGGTTCGTAGTGAGAACTTGAACTTATTGTTGTAGCCTTAATGCTTTTGTTATGATTGAATATAAAACGAATAATATTGGTTTGTTGTCAATGACTCAATGGTATGTTACGTCCAATATTTTCTCAGTTTATCTATCAAGTATCAACTTAAGGGTGAACTAAATTGACGAAAATATTCTAAAATTTTCTATCACAATGAATGAAAGTTAAACTCGTAGAGTATATTTGTTCAAAAAAACTTGTAGAGTATTTAAGATACAAGTCTCCAATATTATTGTCTAGTATTCTACATTTTCCTTTAAAAAAAAGATCTAAATTTTATTTTGGTGTGACAATAAATAAGTTTTATCATTAATATATTAAATAAAATTTGGATAAGCTAATATAATATTTTTCCTTAAAAAAATAGCTAAAATAATATTTTTATTTTCATATGATAGTAGATAAATGAATGTTTTCATTTTGCATATAATATTTTATCAAATATAAATTTTTGTTTAATCCATTTTTCCAAGTGGGATTGACTCGTCTATCTGTACCTTTTCGTTTGCACTAATTGTTCTCACGTTGACAGATTACATGTATTTTTCTTTTAATAGCTATGCAATTTCTTTTGTAAATTTTTATTGAAGGTTGCCATTCTTTCTTATACTTATATTTCATGTATGCTTAAACAAAACTAGTCACACAAAATATGACAATATAGATCTTATTATTTTTATATTTACATAAAATATAGAGTTTATATCATAAAAAATAATGTAGATGCATTTTCATATGAATTTCTCGTATGATCTTAATTTAAAATACATATTTTATAGTTATAACTTTTAATAAATTTTAAAAAAATTATGAGTTTTAGAAAATCATAATTAGTTTAATTAAAAAATTATACAAAAAATACATAAAAAATATACATAAGTTATACAAATTTAAAAAAGAAACAAAGATCAAATCCGCGAGACCCTTAAATCATACTTCAATCATTTAAACTGGATAATAAAATAAACAAACAATTAAACTAATCACAATTGACCGTAGCCCAATTCGGTTATATTTGACTTAGAACCAATTGGCAATCACAGTTGACTTTTGCACGCCACGCTCTCTTTCCCATCCACGCTCGTAACCTTGGACACGCCGCCGGAGGTAGCCGGTGGATTGCCTCCGTTGCTGGAGTTACTTACAATCGCACTTGCCAAGAACAACCAGTATCCAAATCTAATTAATTACATTTTTGTCCCTCCAACTATGCAAGTATTGGGGTTTTCAGTTTCAGTCCCATATTGCAATACCAGATTCTCAATCAATCCCTCCTCTACCATTGGCTTCGATTTGACTTGTGGATTTTCCAAACCAATCAGAGATAGAATACCTTGCTGGAAGAGTAATTGCTATGTCGTTCGTGCTCAAAAGAATGACGATGATGGGTTTTACATGAGAAAAAGTGTTGAACTTGCAAGAAAGGGTTTAGGGTATACAAGCCCTAATCCATTAGTTGGATGTGTTATTGTAAAAAATGGTGAAGTGGTTGGTCAAGGTTTCCATCCTAAACCTGGCCAACCTCATGCTGAGGTCTCTCTCTCACTCTCACTCTCCTTTTTCCTTTTATTTACTTTTAAAAACAACTTAGGCCTATTTAGATAAAGAGCGCTTATGTATTAGCCATTTCTATAATTACCGATGTTAGTATCGTGTTCGGTGTCAATGTCAATATCTCTGCTTGAGAGGTTATAAGATGTTTTTGTAAGTTCACAAGTGCTTATGTGAATAAATAATGTCAAATAAATAAGTCAATTCAAATAGGCTTATGCAATTAATGTTCCTCTCTTGTCTTCCATGTACATTTCATTTCAAGCCTAATTTGAATTCAAATCATGATTTTTGTGAGACTGGCTTGACATTCCAGCCTAGGACATGTATGTTTCACTGTCTAGTTTTAGTCTTTCTGAGAATCTGTATTTGTATTTTTTGCGGAATGAGGAGATGATGATGTTTTCAGGTGTTTGCTCTGAGAGATGCTGGTGATTTAGCCGAGAACGCGACAGCTTATGTCAGCTTGGAGCCTTGTAATCATTTTGGGAGGACTCCGCCTTGTACTGAGGCTCTCATTAAAGCCAATGTTAAAAAGGTTGTTGTTGGGATGGTGGATCCAAATCCCATTGTGGCATCCAAAGGGGTAGATAGATTAAGAGGTGCCGGAATTGAAGTTGTTGTTGGTGTCGAGGAGGAACTGTGCAAGAGCCTCAATGAGGCCTATATTCATCGCATGTTGACTGGAAAGCCGCTGCTTACTTTGAGGTAATTCAATCCCACCGCTATTTTTATTTATATCACAAAACATTAAGGTGTCGTTTGATCCATGTAGCTGGACCTACTTAGTGGGATAAGGTTAGGTTGTTATTATTGTATACTCCACTCGCTTTCATAAAGATTCATTTGTGGTTGTTTCTTTGATTACAAATTGGAGTTTGATTTTTTGATTTATGGATCGCCCTGCACTTTTATTTTAATTCTAAGACAAACATACATTTCATAGCTTAGCCTTTTTACATCGCAGGTACTCTCTTTCTGTCAACGGGAACTTGTTGGACTCACTTGGGAATGGAGTTACAGACTCTGGTGGATACTATTCTAGGCTATTACAAGAATATGATGCAGTTATACTGTCTTCTTCCTTATTCTGCGAAAGTTTGTCTGCCGACTTGGTACCTTCATCTCAAGAATCAGGAGCCAATCAACCTATTCAGATTATTATGCATAAAGATCATGGTTCTCCAAATCAAATTCCATTAGTCATCAATGAAGTTACTGGTAAAGTGATAATCTTTACAGATTGTAGAACAGCAACAGCTCCAGAAGAGGCTCGACAAGGAATTGAAATTGTATCTTTGGATCAAATAAATCTGGATGTGATCTTGGATTATTGTAATCGTCAAGGATTGTGCAGTGTTCTGTTAGATATGAGAGGGAATTTGAATGAATATGAAGAGCTTGTTAAAGAGGGTATTGAGAAGAAATATATTAATAAATTTGTGACAGAAATTTTGCCAGTTTGGAATGGATGTAATCAGAATGATCCTATATTGCCATTAAAGAACTTAGATCACAGAGTAAAAGTGGAAAATTTACGCTCTATGGCATCGGCTCAAAGTGTCGTAATTGAAGGATATCTGAATTTTGAATAATTCGATTCACAGATGCCCAGGACTCCCATCTGTCGTTCTTTTTGTGCTATGTTTTTCAAGGGCATTATGTATTCATGTAGACTAAAACTTAAAGGCAGTTTTCGCATTTTGCCCGGTGGAAACTCAGAGTGTTTATGCTATGAGCGGACTATCTTTTACTTGCATTTATTTGGGACCACATTTTTATGAGCTGGAATTTGTTGCTTGTATGCCACATGTTTCATGTGGATTCTAAACTGTGGATGTGAGCAAATTTGATTTGATCGGGATTCTGGATAGTTTGTATGACAGATTCACAAATAGCAGAGAAAACAGTACATAATTTAAGCTTCCCTTTTCATCCGCATCGTTTATCTGTTTAGTTTGTGATGCTAGATCTCCATTTGAAAGGACTCCCAAGTACAACACAGACATAGGGATCTGAAAGAACAATCTTTTAAGGTGAATTACCTCATCAATAAGCAAACATGCAGATACCCTTTTGCCCGAGCTTCAGTATCTGCGGTCTAAAGGTGCTTCAACCTCCCAACTTGTTTGCATTGTCACTGTCAACCCCAAATTCTTACTAAGAGCTTAGAAAATTGTTTAATCATTAATTGTCATTTTATAAAAATGATACTTTGATCTGATGAAAGGACCGTTATAAGCTGTTATTTAGAAAAAGCTTAGAGAATTATTTTCAAAATGGCTGCAACATTATATCTCACTCACTCTTGATTGGTGCTGGGGTTCGTGTGCCAAGCACTGTATTAAGAATTACTGTTGTTTGAGGAACATTTGTGATGTTAATTCGAAAGGAAACCGCAGCATTGCTCTTTGGAGAAAGAGTTGAGCATAAGCCAATGTCAATGTTAAGAATGCAAACTGCATTGCCTTTTTTATTCCTTTATTCAACTTGGTCAGTAAGCTTAGAAGAAAAAGATTGATGGAGTTAAAAAACGTTTTCCTAGAATGATTTCATCACCATAAGGTTGTTATGGCTTGCTGCATCCTCTTGATGAAAAATCAGAGTATCAAAAGAGTCCTTTAGTTGTAAAAAAATTAGAGTCCTTTAGTTGAAATCCCCGTGTTTCAGTCTTAAAGTTGCGGAAGGAAAAGGAAAAAAAAATTAAGAAAAGAAAACTGAACCAGTAAATGCAGTGGCAGACTGGTGGACAACTTGATTATCATGCTCAATGAATACAATTAGTAGATGAAGGTATAACACTTCTTACAATTTTATGTTTGACAATGGTATAATGTGGTTGTACTAAGGATAATTCCCAATGATAATGCGTACGGTACTTAAAAAAAGAGGGAGTATATTCTGAATATAATTTCTGATTTTAATGTACAAAGACAAAGGTTAAGATACATTAATTCTGTTAATTAATATCCTCTAATAATGGAAAGAAAATAAATAAATAAAATGAAAATCGACTGTGCAAATAAAAGGAAATAAATCTGTACAAAAATGAAGATCTCCCTAGAATACAAGTATGACCCAAATCATAGCATTGGCAACCAACATTTGAGGACAGTTGCATAAAATTAAAACAAAAAGCAAGCATGTTATAGTTTATCAGCTGCAATTCAAGTTTACTTTATGTGCATCCACGAATCTGGAACAAATGATGTTTGACTTATGTCGAAGTGTGAGTGAAAGGGTAAAAAGTCGCTGCGGAAAAAATGATAGTCTGAGGTTGTAGAACCAAGAGCTGCAGATCCCTGAAACATATTGAACAATTATGTCTCTAATTCAGAGACCAAATTACCTTTTCATTGCCACAATTCCATCCCTCAAAAAGTGTCATGTACACATTGAAAGCAGAAGTGTATGTGCCCAAGTTATAGCTATATTATATGTTCCTAATTTTCCCAATCAAGGAGGAGTTAAATTAGTTGACTGACACAAGTTGTGTCCAACTACATCCAGGTATCTTGATGATTTTCTTTCCTTCCACACCAGTCGTCAACTTCTTGGCATCATTCCATTTTCCAACAGTGGCATATATACCAGAAAGAAGAGAATAGTAACCAGCTGTTTCACTCTCAAGCTTAATGCAATGCTGAGCAGCTATTTCCCCAAGCTTCACATTGTCATGTAATCTGCAAGCAAGAAGTAGAGCTCCCCAAACACCACCATTTGGTTGCATTGGCATATTCATTATAACCTTATACGCTTCATCCAGCCATCCTGCTCTCCCCAAAAGATCAACCATGATTCCATAATGATCAACCGAAGGCACAAGGCTGTTGTCCTTCATGGAGTTAAAGCACCGGTAACCTTCTTCAACCAATCCAGCATGATTATAAGCAGTTAGAATTCCGGTATAGGTGGCTAAATTAGGGCTAATACACTCTCCAACCATCTGTTTAAATAACTTGACTGCATCGAACGCCCTTCCATTTATTCCACATCCATAGATCATTGCAGAATATGCAACCACATCCCTCTTTCTCAGACCATGGAATAGCTCATATGCCTTGTCAATGCTTCCACACTTTGCATACAAGTCAATTAACGCAGTGGCTAAATGATCATCTAATACAATTCGAAATTCATTAATGCGTGACTCAACCCAGCGCCAATGTTCTAGACTCCCCAATTGTGAACAAGCTGATATAATGCTAGCCAAAGTCATCTTGTCTGGATGCACAAGGATGTCTGGTTTATGCATGAAATTAAATAGGTCGAGTGCTTCCTTTGGTTTACTATTTTGAGCATAACAAGCTATCATAGCATTATATGAGAGCAAATCTTTATCATCCATCTGGTCAAAGAGCTCACGAGCTGAGTCAACATCCCCACTCTTCGAATACCCGCCAATCATAGTTATCAAAGAAACACTGTTTCTCCTGTCCATTGCATCAAAAAATTCTCTAGCTGACACAATGCTTCCACAGTCGATGTAACCAGTAATCATTGTATTCCATGAAGCAAAGTTCCTCTCTGGCATTTGTCGAAACAAATAACAGGCCTCATCCATTTTTCCTGCTTTGGCATATCCAGAAACCATAGAGTTCCACGAAATCACATCTTTCCTAGGAATCTCATCAAAAAATTGTTGAGCCTCATCCAAGTTACCAGCTTTTAGATACCCACTTAACAGAGAATTCCAAGAAACAACATTTCTGTCAGTCATTTCATCAAACACCTTACGGGCAGTCCCCACATCACCAATTTTACAGTACAAATCAAGCAGGGACGTTTGTACATAAACACAAGTATTAAATCCAAATTTATGAACTTGCCCATGAATTGATACACCACACAAATTATCCTGTACCCTAGCACATGATTTTAGAGCAGAGGATATAGAATGTGAACTTGGACACAGACCCATCTTCCTCATTTGAACATAGAGAGAAACAGCTTCAATAAATTGACCCTTTTGAGAGAAGAATCGAATGACACAACCCCACGAGAAGGAATCTGGATTTCGAAGATGGTGAAGAATTGAGAGGACATAGTGTGACATAGTTTTGTAGTTGGTAATATCCCAGAGAAGAATGTGATGAATGAAAAGGGGTTCAAGACGAGTAAGGCCATTGATGAAGATTTGGGCATGGATTTGTTTTGCTTGTTTTACAATTGAACATTTTTTCATCAATGTTATCAATTTTGTAGCAACCATTTATTTCTTATTTTCTTAAAAAAACTAAACTTCAAATTCTTCTTCTCAAGTAGACATTTATATTTACTAGTAGACTGTTTGAGTAAAATATCATTCTATGTTGAAATTGTAAGCGTCAACTTCGAACCTCAATTTCAAGAAATATCAAATTGCTCATTGAGTCACATTTAGATTTTTTTTTTAATGAAATGCATTTAGATTTTTGAAAGTTTAACTTTTATTTTTTGATTTTTAAAGAGGACGTTTTTATTTTAACGGGACATTATAATTGAGTGTTTATACTCTATAGTCTATACAATCATACACGAACGAGAGAATCTAATTTTGTTCTTTGTTGTGTCACTAGGACCCACAAACAAAACACTGACGTGGGATATGGTGTACCCTTGTGCGTGTCCTCCAAGTCCCGAGACAACAAGCCCCACAAAAATAAAGACTTCACACTTTAATTTCATGTGCTTTATTTGTTGTTTTTTTTTTTTT
>JBBPBP010000004.1:5051890-5068530 GCA_037974735.1 Cicer chorassanicum
AATTTAGTCATTGGTGTTAAAAAATTCATTTACAACTAGTGAGTTTAAAATTTTATTTTTAAGTCTATATTTACGCTACTTTTATTTTGAATTTTTTATATTTTAAAAAAATATTTAAATGTTAAAAAATTTTAAATTTCTGTAAATTTTTTATTTATAATATTTTAAATATATTTATAAAATATCATTTAAATTTTTTTTAAGTTGAAAGATAACTAAAAACATGTTTCCAACACTTTTATAGATTAAGTTTTTTTCTTAAATATTTGATAATAACTAAAATTAATATAATTTTTTACAAGAGTTAAAATAAAACGGTCAAAATTTTATATGAATTAAAAATATTTTTTAATAATATTTTTATGTATAAATATAATAAAGTATAGAATAGAGAATTACATAAAGAGTAATAGTTGTAAAAAAACAATCATAAATAATAGTGAAGAAAAGGAAAGCAGTATTGTTGATAGTATATATCCAACAAAATCCTGCAAATATGGAGAGAGACAATGACCTGACATTGACACTCACGCAGTCCATCCCGTTAGCTAACGTGCGCATCCTCTCTCTCTCTCTTCACTGTTTACTGTTTGCTGTTTACCATCACCACCATTTCCATTAATTCATTAAATAAGCTCACCAAAGCACATTTCTCGTCCCACAAATACCAACCATCCGGTGTCGTTTCCCTGTAATTAATTAATTTACTACTTAATTTAACTACCTACTTTATGGTAGATCAACATCAACACTCTGCTTGTCCATTCAACCTGTGACTCCCAACCTCAGTGAGATTTCTTAACTTTCTTTTTTCTTTTTTTTAAAATTTATCTTTTATAAACTATCACTCTTTCTTTTATTTCAACTATTGAAATATACTAAATCTGAACTATAGATTCTTATTATAGGACTTTTAGGGTTACTCTTTCTTCTTCATTGTAAACCTCATTCCTTCTGCTTCAGGCAGTAAATTTAAGATGTTTGGGTTCTCTCGAAGACGCACCAAACTAGGAAGGTAATAATACTTTCATTTCTATAATATTATCATGCAATGTGACAACTAATAATATTGCATTGTTGTTTGTTGTTAGATTGAAGGTTCAGCAGCTTTCTGAGGGTACTAGAAGTCCTATTACTGTAAGGCACCCCAAACGAATTCCAAACTCCATTCTCAATGTAACCTTTCTTTCTCATCTACCTTCACCATTTACCATTCTGTTAGAACCAGTAACCTGTAAGGCATGCCTATGTTTGGTTTCACAGTAATTAGAATTGATTCTGAATGTGAATAATTAATTTTGACATCTTTGGTTGCTCTATCGAGTAGAGTTGATTTTGCCTCCAGAAATGACACTATCTTGAAGTTAGAATTTGTAGCTTTTGAGTCTAAATGTGGTTTTTATACTGAAATTTATTGTTCAAGTTACATTTACATAAATGTATCCAAACATAAACCACTTTACATTCAACTCACTTTTATGTAAAATCAATTTTTGTTACCAGAGAACCAAACAATTGCAAAATCATGGTGGTTCACCATGAAACCAAACATAGACACACATGGGCGGTTACAACAAAAGACAAACTGTCATAAACAGTTACAGACACAAACAATAAAAAGTCTAGGCAGTTACAAATCAATCAAATTTGTGCTAACATTAATAATGTTTCTTGCGCCTCACATAAGTTTGTTTAATTAGAGGCCTGTTGCTAACACATTTCTAGCTTCTTGTGGAATTGGAATTTGGAATAGTCTAGTTTTGAGCTCATTTCATTTCATTTCAGGGAGAAGGAGAAGAAGACGGGGATGCAGTTGCAGGGTCAAGTGGTCATTCTGATGAAAATGAAAATGAAAATGTTTGCTCCGATATCAGTAGTTCTAGCTCAGGCGGGTCAGATAACTGGGTGGTCTTGTCAATTTCTGGGGATAAGCCCACTCCTAGATTCAATGTTGTGTATCTCTTGCTTCTCTCTTTTTCATTCTTTTCTTTTCTTCACTTTATGCGTACTAGTATAACACTATTATTGTTGGGTGTGGCTACTGTAATAGCAGTTAGTTAGTTAGTTAGTTATGGCTAAATGCCTAAATTCTCAACTGTAGTAATTTAACCATTTCTATTATTGTTTGTTCATTGTGAGTAGCATGCGGCAGCTGTCATTGGAAACAAGATCATAGTGGTTGGCGGCGAGTCTGCTACTGGATTGTTAGATGATGTGCAGGTATGGTATGAGTCAATTGTTGCCAAGAATAGTCTGACTATTATATCACCCATCTACATTAACATTGACTACTTCGTTCCTGTCTAAAACTGTAATGTGCTCTTGATGCTTTTCCTTTTTATTCGCAGGTGCTGAATTTTGATACATTTTCGTGGACCACCGCATCATCAAAGCTTTACTTGTCACCCAGCAGTCTTCCCCTAAAGATTCCTGCATGCAAGGGTCATAGTTTGGTAATCATATCCGATTTGCGACATTTGCTTACCACTGCATATTAATTGTCTTCTGTTTTAGTGTTTCTGGATAATGCTCTCCTCTTCGTGTTTCAATGTCCCCTTTGCCATTGCTTGCTTCATTATCTAAGACATGGAATACACATATTTCAAGATGCAATGCTCATCCAATTAAATTTCTCTACAGTCAACACAATACAAAAAGTTGCCTTATGTGTCGAAGAACGCTATTCATCACCAATTCTAGCTGTTGATGTGCACAATATAGAAACTATGGGGCCTCAAACATGTTAGAATCGTAAGAATACCATGATATATAGGAGAAAAGAAAAAGGAAACGATTGAGATTTTTCTTTAATACATAGGTTAACAAAAGTTCACCAGGAATGAGGTGTAAAGTAGCAAATATGACCTGGCAGTGAGGAAAAGGATGGGGTGGCGGGTGGCACTTCTATAGATTCTTACAATTTATTTATTTTTGTTTGAAATTAAAATTGATATTAATTTGTGTCTGATCTCAAGTCAAGTCTTTTACGCCAGATGATAATTTGACCAGGTATCATGGGGGAGAAAGGCACTCCTCATTGGAGGGAAAACAGATCCGGGAAGTGACAGAATTTCAGGTTCAATTCTTGTTCTTCACATGTAATATAGTTCACGTTGTGATGTTATTCTGATTATCTTTTTGGTGTTTGTAGTATGGGCATTTGATACAGAAAGTGAGTGCTGGTCTCTCATGGAGGCAAAGGGAGACATACCGGTAAGAGTTTTTGTTTTTAGCTGTGCTACTCTCTGTGGTAGAAATGTTCTTGGGCATTGTTTTCTTACTGATATAAAAACCAACACTAGGAAGTCAATGGTGTATGGAATATTTTTCTCCACAAATGGTTATAATTACTATCAATAATTTATAATAACATTTAAAAAATTAACTAGGATACGATTGAGGATTGTCCAGTAGGGGAAAAAGCTTTGTAAGTTGGTCGAAACTGATATTTTCACACACCACAAAGGTTTAATATTCATTCGTATTTACATCTCAGTTCTGACTCGTTATATTATTGGGAAGTTGAGTGTAAACAATTTCAGATAAATAATATAGAATAAAATCTGTAACTAGACCATACAAAACTAACATTTATTTTCATTAATTGAATTCTCAATACTGATTTTGATACTGGAGCTTTACATCATATAGCTAGGCACTACTTACCAAAGGTTTATTCTTGGTAGGTCGCTCGCAATGGTCACAGTGTTGTTAGGGCAAGCTCTTATTTGATTTTGTTTGGGGGTGAAGATGGAAAAAGGAGGAAACTGAATGATCTGCATATGTTTGATCTCAAGTCGTTGACATGGCTTCCACTTCACTACACGTAAGTGATTTGAAACAGAAAGAACTTTGTAAAGAAAAGGTTGGACTTAGATGTGATTATCTGCTCATAATCATCACACAATGCAAATGTTACATTGCTTTTGCTTGCAGGGGAACAGCACCTTCTCCAAGATTGAACCATGTAGCAGCTCTTTATGATGATAAAGTTCTTTATATATTTGGAGGATCATCAAAATCCAAAACCTTAAATGATTTATATTCACTTGACTTTGAAACGGTGAGTGGTGTAGGTCCCTTATATGTCTTATGTCTTTACTGTAATAGTGAAAGAACTCAGCAAATGGATAAAGAAGAAATGAATAACTATTGTGTTAGCAACCGAAAATCAACAGAGTTGTAAGAGAAAAGAGCGTTGTCTCCGCATCCCTAAACCCTAAACCACCCATTATTCCCTCTTTTCCCTATATCCATATTCTTCCTCCCATAACCACCTTGACAGCTCAGCATCCCCTTATTCCTTGCCTTCCCCCATCCCTCTCCTTTTGCGAACATAAACCTTCAGGCTCTGAGCCTTGCTGAGCCCACATCCTGATCTAGTGCTCTATCAAACAGCATGCTGTGAAACCTTTTAATTTCTCCAAGATGCTGATTCAATTAAATGTTATGTTATTTAATAAAAATATATGTTTCTTCAGATGGCATGGTCAAGAGTAAAGGTTCGAGGTTTCCACCCATCACCTAGAGCTGGTTGTTGCGGCATTTTATGTGGTACTAAATGGTATATTACAGGGGGTGGAAGCAAGAAAAAACGTATGTTTTGTAATCTGATGCATGTGTTAATAAATCTAATTTCTTTCTTTTGGTAATCTGAACTGTTATTATGCTTCATTTTCTGGGAAATAATTCATTCGTTAGCCTGATCTACTTTATTGCAGCTGCCTTTTGTTTCCAGTCTTTTGCTGTTGATTGTGTAAACTTTATTACCATTTCTTTATTCTTAAGTATTTTGGGCTCAGTTTAAAACTTAGTGCCATGAGAATTGGAGAAATAATATTTCTAAAAGAAAAAGACTGATTGGATTTTGAATTCTGTTCTGACTCTTAAGTACAAAAAGAAAAAGTATATGATTATTATTATTATTAAAGTTAAATGAATATGAAGTCTTTTTTTCCCATGGCACTAAATGATCTAGCTGTAACTTAGTTGGGAAGTAAATATTTTTAAAGTGAATTTTACTGTATTAGTATTGATGTTTTGTTTATAAATTGCGCTTTGGACTATGCATTTTTACTGTATTCCCACCTTCATTTTCCAGGACATGGAGAGACTCTAATTTTTGATATTGTAAAACATGAATGGTCTGTGACAATTACCTCACCTCCATCTTCTATCACTACCAACAAGGTGCGCCTATCATTTTCTCATCCCTCCTACTTGCCTCATTCAGTGCTATTTTTGTTTTTAGTTATTGAATTAATAGATAATAGATTGTTGATTAATAATAATTAATAGACGATTCTCTCTCATTGGAAAATGGTACTTCGTCCTTCAAATATAACTCAGTTAATACATTTCTTGTTTATTCAATTATTGCGATAGAGGGCGAGCCTTGGTGTAATGGTAAGGTTGTTGCCTTGTGACTTGGAGGTCACAAGTTCAGATCCTAGAAACAGCCTCTTCCCTTGTGGGAGTAAGGGTGCGTATATTTATCCTCCCCCAATTCCATCTGGTGGGAGCCCTGTGCACTAGGCCGCCCTTCTCATTCATTTTACTGCGATAAATTATCCATGATTTTTCTTTCGTTGCCTTTGTTTTAGTCTCTTGCTGTTGAGATTTTGGTGCCTAGATTACCGAATTTTCGAAAACCAACACGTCGAATACTATTTTAATCCAAAACTTCATTTTTACAATGACATTTTTGTTGTTTCAAATTCAACCTATGACTACGGAAATGAGATTTTATAATGAATCGATTCATTTACTAAGCAGTACCTAATAACGTTGTTATTTCTAGATGCTTTGCATGATATTTTTGATTTTAAAATGTTATAAAATCTGTTAAATTACCAGGGTTTCAGCTTGGTACTTGTGCAGCACAAGGAAAAGGACTATCTTGTTGCATTTGGGGGATCCAAAAAAGAGTCATCAAATCAGGTTTGACAGAGCATAAAGTTAATGTTCGAGTTCATACTTATGGAGGTTGAGCTTTTGCTTCTTGACCTACCAGGTTGAAGTGTTGGAATTGGATAAGAATGAATCAGCACTTAGAAGACGATCAACTCCCAGTAAAGGTCCAGCATCTATACTTCTGGAAAAACACTCATCGTCAACTAGGTTGGCCTCTCAACTTAATCATTGTTCCCAACGGTTAGTTGACTCTGTTGCTAGACAAAATTTAGCATCTGCGGTTGAACATGGTTCTGGAAGGAAATCTCTATCAGAATCCCTGGTTGTCGATCCCAATTTTCCCCCAACCAATGTCTCCCTTCGTAAGCAATTTGATCGAGATGAAGAATACAATGCAGATGTCAAGATGGACAAGAACTCAGAGGAAAGTTCTTTCCCTCAGGTAAAATACCTCTTTTTCTTTATTAATGTTAGCCGTATGTTCTAATTTAGGAACACTTGTTGAACTTCTCAAAGCATTGGATACATTTGCAGTGTGTTTTTTAAAACATGACGTAACATCTTAGGCATTTACCCTGTACATATCCTATTTCTTGCTTTGTTTGAATAGATATGGATGAATATTAGATAAGGATTTGATTATGCAAATGCAGTTTTATATAGATTATCCAATAATGTTACCCCCCACATCCCATGACAAATAAAATGCTCTTTAATGTACACATGCAAGTACATGCACACATATAGGTTTTTTTTTTCTCCCTAGATTTAGCAACATTTGAGTTGGGGCATACCCTCTTCTTTCACAGGATTCTATTATGTCAATCTCAATAAGTCCTGTGCCCAGTTTCTTTTGAGATGATATTCTCTCACTTTGGTGCATGTAGGGAGTAATTATTACTAAATGTAAATGTTCAGATTTTAGAATCCTATATTGTAATGTTCTACTTAACTTGTGTTACATTTCAGGTGGCAGATCACAGAACAAATGAAAATAACCGTGGTAAACTGATGCACGTTAGTGGAGCCAAGATTAATGTTGAAGGACAGGTTTTGTTGTCTGGGATTTCAAATCAACAAAACCAAGTATTTGAAAATGATGCTCTAGAAAGCGATAGCGTATCATTTCACGAGAATGATAAATCAGGATTGCTGTCTTCTACAAATATTTATCAGTATTATGAAAGTAAAGTAGCGGCCCTAATAAGAAAAAACGGAATGCTGGAGGGTCAACTGGCAGCTTCCCTAACAAGTAGAGAAGCTGCAGAGAAAAGCTTAGCATCTGTTCTTAAAAGCAGGCAGGAAATGGAGAAAAAATTGGCCGATGCAGTTAAGGAGATGGAACTACTCAGAGAGAAGCTTGCCAGCCTAGAGTTGGCCCAAGAAGAGGCCAACAACCTATCAAACATTGTCCACTCTGACAATGTTCGGCTCGAGCATGATGTGGCCTTCCTCAAGGCCGTTTTAGATGATACACAAAAGGTACATGATACATCATTTAATCAAGTGCCCTGATACCTTTATGCATGGTTATTATTGTGGCTGATTAAAATATGTTGTAGGAGTTGCACTCAACACGAGGAGTTATTGCAGGAGAAAGAGCGAGGGCGTTCCAATTACAGGTACATCTACATCTTTGGAGTTTGGAATGATTAATCTTTGGCTGTAGCTGTAGTATATAATTTTTGTTTTAAATGTCGAACTCCAACTCCAAATATTTACTTCAAATGGAATACTGATTGTGTTTGAGTTCCTTGGTCTTTTTCCAAACTGGTCTGAGTTAGGTTCATTATGTTGCTACAATGTTTTGACCAAACTTCCTTAGACTTATCGAACATGTTGTCATCTCTTCCTATGTTATACAGTACGAAGTTTTTCATCTGAAGCAGAGATTGCAATCGATAGAAAATCGGACTTCTACTACACCGAGGAAACCGTTTCATGTGCAGTGAAGTAGATAATTGGAGCTGCTCACCACTTGACTCCTAGTTTTTCTTCTCCTTTATCATATCAAGAAGCACCTGATTGTGTATAATTTTATCTAACTTTAGGAGGAAATATGAATACTTGAAGAGTATTTTGTATATTAAGCTCGTTCTTTCAGTTCTCTGCATTCTTCAATCAGTAACAGCTTATTGAGAACAACTACTAATAACATATTGAGAAGCAACATATAAATAAATATATAAAGCTTTTATCATACAATGTGTCTTTTAAAGTGAGCCGAGGTTGATTTATGAATGTGATGTACAGTTTTTATTTAAATTACCGGAACCTTAATCTTATGAATTCGACACCTGATAGAAATAGAACAGCAATTGATTAATTATCAAAATCATCAAAATTAACCGCAAGGATTTGATGGTGTACCGGTGCACCCCTACACAAATAGTACATCCTAAATAGTACTATTGATTGGTTTCTGTTAAATTTAATATTCTACCATTCATCGTAAAATAGCATATTTTTTTAGTTTTACAACTTTTAGTTACAAATTCAAATTACTCTCTGCATAGTCTCAAGAAATTTGGAGATCATGGTAGTTAAGGTCAAATAAAGGTAAATGACTTGTCTGAAACTTATTTAATCTTGAGAATAATTTCAGAATTACTTGAATCAAAGTTCTGAGATAAATTTATGTTTGAAATCACTATTTAATTTTAAGAGATTTATATGAACTCTGAGTGATAAAAATTATATGAACCCTGAGTGATAAAAATCCCGAGCAATAAAAATATGAAGCAGATAGAGAGAGAGGGAGAACATGTTTACACAGTATCTTGAATCACAAAATGGTAGACAAAAGTACTTCTAAGAAGATTTACAAATTCAAATATATGAACAAAAATCAATTTTTTGCATTGTTGTTTAGAGAGCCAATTGGGGAAAGCTATTTCAACTATCCATACTTCACTGCACATGAAACGGTTTCCTAGGGGTAGATGCTTGATTTTCCATCGATTGCAACCTTTGATTGAGATGAAAAGCTTCACACTGTACAACAACAAAGAAATAGATGACAACATGTTTAAGAAGTCCAAAGAAGTATGGTTAAAACAAACAATTTAACATAATGAACTAATCACTGATGACTTTGGAAACAGAAACTTGGACAACCAGCATCTAAGACTCCTCAACTAGAATGCAGGGGTACAACCCGGGGCACCAAATTATAAAAATATCAAGAGTTAAACACGTTATCAATTTCCATAAAATCAACATAATTTGGTTTTGGCCCTTATAATGTTAATTGAATCCTCTAAAGCTGTAGCATGCACTATGGTGTTGCAACTGTAGCAAAACAGTTAGATTTAGAAAAAGAAAGTTTCTTTTTCTAATCTCTCTTTAGGACTAGCTAGCACACGAAAAATAATTTTTAGAGACTGAAAATGAATTTAATTTTTGCAGGGATCAAAGTCAAATTTTGTAGAGACCAAACACGTTTAGTCCAATTTAAAAATTATAAAACACAAATGTAACACAACACATAAAATTAGTATGAAGTTAAGGGACAGATAGAAATATTAAATTTTAAGAGAAAATCAATATCGTTAACACAATTCATTGTAAACATGTTTGACACATGTCCATGTTTCCTTGCTCCTAAATTCAAAAAAAAGTCTGAGTTTGACATTTAAAACAACAAAATTATATACTTCAAGATATCAGCCACAACGAAAGATTACTCATTAGTCCATTAGATGTACCTGTAGTTGGAATGCTCTACCTCTTTCTCTTGCAACAACTCCTCTTGTTGAGTGCAACTCCTACAACAAACTTTAATCAGCCACAATATATAATAATAATGCATACAAGTATCCAGGTGCTTTAATCATATGGTGTTATATTGTACCTTCTGCGTATCATCTAAAACAGCCTTGAGGAAGGCCACATCGTGCTCAAGCCGAACATTGTCAGAGTGGACAACGTTTGATAGGTTGTTAATCTCTTCTTGGGTCAACTCTAAACAGGCAAGCTTCTCCCTCATTAGTTCCATCTCCTTCAGTGTATCACCCATTTTTTCCTCTATTTCCTGCCTACTTCTAAGGATAGATGCTAAGCTTTTTGTTGCAGTGTCTTCACTTGCAAGGGAAGCTACCAATTGTCCCTCCAGAATTGTATTTTTCTTTGTCAAGGCAGTCACTTCACTTTCATAATAATGATAAATATTTGTGTTAAAAAATGATCCGGCTATACTGTTTTCAGGAACTAACTCACTATCACTTTCTAGCGTGTTACTTTCAGATATTTGGTTTTGTTGATTTAAAATTTCAGATACCAACATCTGTTGTTCCTCCATGTCGATCTTTGCTTCACCAATATTCATCTGATTACCATGGATTGCATTTGATTCGACTGCGGCCTGAAACGTATCACAGATAGAAATATCATGTCATTTATTTCAAGAAACCTTACTAGAACCATAAGCAGTTCGTTGCTGGCATTCTATGCAGTCCATGCAAATCTGGAATGATATTTTATATATGAATGTATTTTACAAATTGAACCTTATCATAGATGGTTCTGACATCTGAATGTTCAAGTCTAGAAGTAATTGTTTTGTGAAATATAACTAATTGAAAAAAATATTATCTCAAAAGGAACTATGAACAGCTCATTGACCATATCTCATCCTTACAAACCGGCTTGTAAGGCGAGAGATGTTTTCCACTTATAAACACTTTTTCGACCATATATCTTTATAGTACAGGACTTTGATTTTTCCCAATAATTATTTTTATTAGCAAATAATGTTTTACCTGAGGTAAGGAGCTTTCCTTAGAGTTCTCGTCCATCTTGGTATATGTATTGTAATTATATTCTTCGTCATGATCAAATTGATTACAAAAGGAGATATTGGTAGGGAGGCAATTGGGATCAACAACCAAGGATTCCGATAGAGATTTCCTTCGAGAACCATGTTGAATTGCAGATGTTAGATTTTGTCTAGCAACAGAGTCAATTAAACGTTGGGAGCAATCATTGAGTTGAGAGTCCAATCTAGTGGATGCTGAATGTTCTTCAAGTAGTATAGATGCTGGACCTTTACGGGTAGTTGATCTTCTTCTCACTGGCTGAGCTGATTCAATTTTTTCCATTGCTAACACTTCCACCTGTTAGGTAATGAAGAAAAAGATCATAAGTTCAATAAGAAGAAACACAGACATTAACTTCATATTACTCAAACCTGATTTGATGGCTCTTTTTTGGATCCCCCAAATGCAACAAGAAAGTCCTTTTCCTTGTGCTGCATGAGTACCAAGCTGAAACCCTGGCAATTAAACAGATCTTATAAACATGCCTTACAATTATTATGAACAAAGCATGGTGGTCTTGCAAAACTCAGTAATTATCTACCACCTTGACACCAAAATCTGAAGTCTATGGACCTTTTGCTAATGAAGGAGAATCATAATATAATTACTAATTACAATTCATTAATAACTTATTAATTAAATAATAATAATAATAAATAAAAATAGCACTAAATAAGATATTAGGTGGCAGCAGATGGATGATATGTATACCTTGTTGGTAGTGACAGAAGATGGAGGTGAAGCGATTGCCATAGACCATTCTTTTTTTAAAATATCAAATATCATAGTGTCTCCATATCCTGGAAAATGCAGATGAAGAATAAAATAATACAAAAATGAATAAGGAAAGTTTATAAAGTATGTCTGTATATTGATTATTTCTCTGAAATTTAAGCATAACAGACGTTCAAGTAACAAAAATAAATAGTAGGTTTAATATTATGAACAAATGGTCCTTCCATTATGAAGCTTACGTTTTTTCCTGCTTCCACCCCCTGTAATATACCATTTAGTACCACACAAGACGCCACAACATCCAGTTCTAGGTGACGGGCGGAAACCTCGTATTTTTACTCTTGACCAAGCCATCTGAAGAAACATATATTTTATAAAAAATTATTATACAGAATGAGCATTTAATCAGCATCTTGGAAAAATCAAGAGGTTTCATAGAACTAACTATATAGACATATTTGAGACCAACATAACCCACTCACCTTTTCAAAGTCAAGTGAATATAAATCATTTAAAGTCCTGGATTTTGAAGATCCTCCAAATATGTAAAGAACTTTATCATCATAAAGAGCTGCTACATGGTTAAATCTTGGACAAGGTGCTGCTCCACTGCAAGCAATATAATTCAAAAGCAATGTAACAATTGTATCAGGTGATGTTATGAGCAAATAATCACACCTAATTCCAACCTTTTCTTTTCAATTTTTTTTATTCGAATCACTTACGTGTAGTGAAGTGGAAGCCATGTTAAGGACTTCAGATCAAACATATGTAGATCATTCAGTTTCCTCCTTTTTGCATTTTTACCCCCAAACAATATTAAAGCAGAGCTCGCCCTAACAACACTATGACCACTGCGAGCAACCTAACAAAACAAGAATTCTCATTAAGTGTTTGGTTCTTTGAATCAGTAGAAACAACTGCCAAATGGAAATTTCTACCACTAAGGCATTAGAACAGGTATGATACCGAAATTCCTACCGGTATGTCTCCCTTTGCCTCCATGAGTGACCAGTGTTCTGTTTTTGTGTCAAATTCCCATACTACAAACACCAAAATTATAATCAAAACAAGTTTTCAGCTGAACTATATTACATGTGACAAAGACTAAATCGAACCTGAAATTTTGTCACTTCCAAGGTCTGTTTTCCCTCCGACAAGGAGCGCCTTTTCCCCCCATGAGACCTAGTCAAATTATCATCAGGCGTAACTACTTAAGATATTTGACTTGAGAGTAGACACATATCACTATCAATTATAAACAAAAGGCAATTCAACCAGATTCAGGGAAGTACTATAAAATGGATGTGTAGCTCGATTATAAGAATATACACAAGGGCCCCCCGATACATACCCTCTTCTTCTTCACTGTCATGTTCTTCTTTGGTACTTTGGGATTTCCTTAACCTTTGTAGTATAGGAAAAATCTTAATCTTATACTTAATCTCATATTTATCTTGGCATTGGTATGATTAATTTGTGATTAACTTGTTTGAGGCACTATAGTTTTCCATATCATGCCACTTGTTAAGCTGGACTTTGGCAGAAGCTATATTTAGTGATGAAATAGCATGGTTGGACACACAATGCAGCTGTTTGAATTGTTCAGAGAAATTAAATTGCATGAACTTTGCATCTTGAAATACGTTATTCCTTGTCTTAGACAGTGAAGCAATCAATGGCAAATTAGAAGACAATTAAAATGACAGTGGTGAGCATGTGTTGTTAATAGGATAATATGTTTTACCAAACTATGACCCTTGCATGCAGGAATCTTTAGGGGAAGACTGCTGGGTGACAAGTAAAGCTTTGACGATGCAGTGGTCCACGAAAACGTGTCGAAATTCAGCACCTGAGAATAAAAAGGAAAAGCACCAAAGCACATCACAGTTTTAGAAAGGAACAAAATACTCCTTGTTAATGTGGATGGTGATATAATAGTCACACTACTATACTGTTAGCAACAATGAAACACATATTCTGACACAGACACCAGACACGATACGAACACTAACATGTCGACACTGGTAAATAATTTGAGAAAATGAGTTATAATACCATACCTGCACATCATCTAAGAGTCCAGTAGCAGACTCGCCGCCAACCACTATGATCTTATTCCCAATGACAGCCGCGGCATGCTATTCACAATGAACAAACAATACTATTAAAAACAGTAGAGAATTTAGGCATTTAGCCATAACTAACTAACTAACTGCCATTACAGTCACTCACACCGAACAATAATAGTATTATATAAATTGAAGAATAGAAAAGAAAAAAAAAAAAGAAGAGAGATATATATATAAACTACATTGAATCTAGGAATGGGCTTATCCCCAGAAATTGACAACAACACCCAGTTATCTGACCCGGCTGAGCTAGAACTACTGATATCAGAGCAAACATTTTCATTTTCATTTTCATTTTCATCAGAATGACCACTTGACCCTGCAACTGCATCCCCATCTTCTTCTTGTTCTCCTTCTCCCTGAAATGAAATGAGGTCAAAACTAGACTGTTCCAAATTTCAATTCCAGTAATAACAGTGAAGGTAGATGAGAAAGAAAGGTTACATTGAGAATGGAGTTTGGAATTCGTTTGGGGTGCCTTACAGTAATAGGACTTCTAGTACCCTCAGAAAGCTGCTGAACCTTCAATCTAACAACAAACAACAATGCAATATTATTAGTTGTCACATTGCATGATAATATTATAGAAATGAAAGTATTATTACCTTCCTAGTTTGGTGCGTCTTCGAGAGAACCCAAACATCTTCACTTCTCTGCCTCAAACTCAAATCTGTTTGTTTGGACAAAGAAAGAAGGAAGGAACAACTTAAGGTCAACACTAAACGACGACATTGTTAGGCTCATCGGAGGGAGGAGTATGATTCTATTTCGACAACATTCATTGATTAATTAATTAATTAATGATTAATATAATTGTACAAATCAAGTTAATTACTAAGATGGGATGAGGTGGCATGGAAGAGATTAAGTCAAACGAGACACAAATGTAACAAAGAGACAAACACAATAGTTACCATTTTGTTTTTCTTTTAAGGGAAAGACATTTCCATTAAGATACGACGCCAAACAAGTTACAAAAGTTACTTTAGAAAAATCAAATGTAAACAAAAAAAATAGATGAAATTTGGTTATTAAGGAAGATAAACTTTTTTGTTCTTAAAAGGCATAACAGCAAATTTACTAATTATGTAGAAGTGAGGGGTCTCAAATTCACTAATTATCATATGAGTTGTAGTAACGAGTTCGTACAATGCTTGTGTGAAATATTTGCATTTGGCCACTCAACTTTTTTAAAATTCCATTTTTGGCTCCAAAATTTTCATTTCTATTTTGAACCACTTGTTCTTTTATATTTATATTTTTATCAATTTTTTAAAAAATTTATAAAAATGACTCAACTTTAATTAACCAATTACTCTATTCAAACAAACAAAAATTATCAATGCAGAAAATATAACTGAATTATTAATTTGAATTACTTTAGAATTTTAAATTCTCTAAAGCGTGTTTGGATGAGGAAATATTTTACGGAAATTAAATTCTTTCTATTCAAATTACTTTATTTGAATAATAAATTTGAAGAATTTTTAAAATGAATGAATTTCATAAGCTTTTTTGTCAAAGATAATTTAGAGAGTTTCGAATAACTCCTAAAATTTAAGAATTTTAATTTATCTCTTTTCTTTATAATAGATGAATGTACAAATTGTCCTTGAAATTGTAGTCATGAAATAGTCCTTATAAATTTATAATTTTGATCTTATATGTTTTAAAATTTACATATTAGTCCTTATATTTTTCATATTTATTTTGCAAATTGATCTTTAAAAATTTATAAAATAGTCCCTCAACTTTTCCAAAATTCCTGTATTAACTCAAATTTAATTTTTATGTTTGCTCCAAAACTTTTAAAAATTATAAAAATATCTCAAATAATTTGTCAAAATAATAAAATTTAGAAATGAAAAAAACTCCAACTTACTGCAATGATTTCTCGTAACTAGAAGATTTGGTTATTGAGAATCCATTAATGAAATCAATGAGTTACTCCAATACAATAGTATGTGTGATTCTAGCAATGATGAGTTATTATTAATTAATTAGGCAAGGTCAAATGCATGCACATAGAACAGAATGGAATAAATGCAATGCTTCTGAGTGGATAACAAATTCGTTGATATCTGGTTGATTTCTTCCGTAACGTACGTGATTCGGAAAACAGACATTGTTGGAGGCATTTCAAGTACAGTCTCAATCTATAACTACATTTTTTCTCCATCAACAATGCATCTTTCTTTATCTTCCTTTATTTAACAACTCACTCCATGCCACTTGGTTTCTTTTCTCCGAATTCCGTATATCTAATTATTCCATTATGAGATCAAAAGGAGGAATCATCTTACGCTGCGCTTATTCTATTTTTAGCATATCATAACACACGCCTTTTAATTATATACTCTCTTATTTTGTTCCCTTTTTTTTATTTACTATATATTGACATACTTTTAATTACAAGTACCATGCATGATCTAGTGAGTAAAAAACAAACTACCGTGATCTAGATACATATTTTGTCAAAAAATGATCTAGAAACACATTTTGGGTTTTTAATATTTCTATACTTATTATATATTTCTATTTTTTATTTTAAATGACAAATGTATTAAGCATGTTAATGTTAGTGTTATGCTCTGGGGGAAAAACTGTTGTGGAGGGAAATAGGACTTTCAACTATCACCTTCTATTTTACTCTATTATTCTTCCACTCATGTTTTAACTACCAAACCAATATTACATCACCGTATTTATGGTTTCTTTTTTCATGTAAAAAATTATATTGTCAACCAATCATAATAATCATATATATCATAAAAAATATTTAATTTTAATTATAATTAAGTATCATAAAAGTCATATATATAAAATAATTTATGATTAGTCGACTGTAAAATTTTTATGTACCATAGTAATACAAAAATTAAGCTATATATATATTATTTAGCAAGATCACAAGTATGTGTTAATTATCCCTATCATTTATATGAGTTTTTTGTGTGGATAAAATCTTTGAAAGTATCGTTTCAAGTTTGCATCCAATTCACATGGCTAATAATTAGGAGTGTACTCTAATATAGATATCTCA
>JBBPBP010000004.1:5078832-5098500 GCA_037974735.1 Cicer chorassanicum
TTTGGTTGCTGAGCTAAAAGACAACGAATGAGTTTTATAAAAGAGATATAATGAGTTTTATAAAAGAGATATTGTGTTTAAATCCGAGAAACAAACCAAATCACTAATTTATAAACATTTAACTATAAAAAAAAAAGTAACTAGCCTTTAATTAATTATAATAAATTAAATTAGTTTTTAATCCCTATAAAATTTCAAAATTCTATTTTTAGTTCCTAAATGTAAAAAATTTGAGAATATTTTAGTCCCTAAAAAAAATTATTCCACTCTTCCAATTATGGAAATAATTAGTTATTGAATTCATATTTCTATCTTTGTCTCACTTACAAATATTATTACTCCATTCGTTTCATATTAAATATCACATTTAAGTTGTGCACGGTTCTTAAGAAAATAATTAGTTTGATTGATTTCAGTTGTAAAATTAGCCATCCCACAATGAGTGAGCTTGAACATTTCACACATGTTAAGAAAAATGGATAAATTGAATAAAGAAAATAATATCTTTACTAAATTATTCTTATCAAGTATTAATTAAACTATACAATTGAAAAAATAATAATTAATATTACATTGTAAATTGAAAATGATCCTTCATTATGTGGCAATTGTTTTTACAAATGTGTCACTCATTATGGGGTGGAGGGAGTATCATTTACAAAATTATTCTTATTAATTGTAGTTGGTAAAATAGTTAAGTGGAATGAAATTCAATAAATAAAGGTAAATTAGTGGAAAATAATAATAAATATTGTATTGTATTATAAAGAAACAATTATTTTGAGACACAAAAAAGTACAAATGTGACATTTAATTTGAGATGAATTTCCGTCCTACAATAAATGATTTAATTGATCATTTCATATAATTTAAGAAAAAATATATAAATAAAAGAGAGAGATAATAATACTCTTATAAAATTGTCATTTTTATGTCTTTGGTGTATTCACCGTCACCATCGTAAATGCAAAATGAAAAATATATATTAACTTACAAATAATGGAAGTAATATTAATGAGATAGTATTATTGGAATTGATAATTTTTTAGTAATTCATTTTACAAAAGGAACATTGATTGTGGGATGCGGGAGAGTATTAGAATGTAACATGAATATCTTATCGTGTAAATTATATTTTTTTTTTACAGAATAATAGTAAATATCATCATAAACTCACACAATTATGGTATGTGAGGTTCGAAATTTGAATCTAAAATAAGATGTTTAACCACACCTAATAATATTGACATTTTTTCTAGTTGAGCAAAAATTTAAAGAATTCATGTAAATCAGTTTTATACAACCCTTACCAAGAGAAATTCGTTTTTGTATGTTATACCATTAATTTTAAAATACATTGCAAAATTGAAATATTATACAAAATTATTAAATTTGATTGGTTGTTAATATAAAATTGATTTAGAGTGACGACATATCCTTTAAAGACATTATGTTTCAAATTACAAATCAACTATCAAGTAATTATTCTCAGATCCTTACTTTCATTCAAACCCCAAGAAGATTTCAAACACCATTTTCTCTTGACAAATTCAAACTCCCGATTCAAACTCTCTTTTCTCTCTATATATATGATTTGTATTCTCTTATTATTTATTTAATTATAACATTACATTACTATATATTATTATTACATTTGATGAGTTTTGTTGGATTAGTTGATCTACTTCTCCTATTAAATATATTGGTTTCTTATCAATGACTGTAGAGAGGTAATCGTTAAATTTGATAATATGGGTTGTTTTCCATTTTTTGGATCATCCAACAAAAATGCTGACTTCGTTCACTCCACAAGGATTTTCCCAGGTCACCACTAATTTGTCATCTTCCACTCTTTCCACTTTTTGAATTTCATTCTTAATAAGTTCTACCATTGACTCTGTTTATAACAATAGTATGTGATTGGACAATAGTATGTTTTTTACATGAGTAGGGCCAACAGTACACTCTCTTTTATACATACTACAAAATTAATTATGTAAGTCCCGTTTAAATTTAATGGGTCGACTCATGTGACTTTTAATCAACGTAACAAAATAATACGTTGAAAAATGTACGTTAAATATTGTATTGTTAATATTATTTTTAATTAAATTTCAAAATCTTACAATTTTCCTTTGTTATAACAACAAAATTAACTATGGAAAAAGTAAAATTAGTCATCAAAATTTGACGTTCTTAATATTCAGTGACGAAATTTTTCATTTTTAAATTTTTGTCACTATTTCAACCTTTTTTAACTATGATGAACTTGTGATCCTAAAAATGTATTTGAATGCTTTATCGATTAAATAATAAGTTTGTTCAGAAGAATCTAAATACTTTACTTCTATTACTTCTATGTATATTATTTATGTTGATCGTAGCAGACAATTGAGATCTTTTACATTGTACTAGAATCCCATTTTTAATCGATGATGTGATGCAATATGTAATTTTGACCCATGTCATTAATTATGTTATTTTATTTAAAAATAATTGCTAATTATGTTTTACAAACAAGTTGTTTTGAACTATGATAATTTATGGCATTACTCCTTTATGTGTGGACGTAGCATAGTGACTTGCGACATAATCATCTTGGCCTTGCCTTTTAATATATCATACTAAACTATAGGTATTAAAATATTTAAAAGTTTATATTTATTTCTGTTTGATTCATGCTTGCTTAATTATTATTTGTGCAGAAAGATATAAGTTTGCTCCAAATGACAAATCACTAGCGAATATTCGAGCACCAAAATTTACATTGGAAGAGCTTGAAGCTGCTACCAAGAATTTTGGTCCAGAATGTTTACTAGGTGAAGGAATGTTGGGGCGTGTATTCGAAACTCACCTTGATAGCATTAACAAAGTAAGTAAAAAAAACAAGTTGTTGCTTTGGCATTCAAACTTTGTAATATATACATTTTTAGTGTATTGAAGTATTGATTGTTTGTGCAGGTAGTTGCTGTGAAACAACTTGACCCAAATAACTTCAAAGGAGATAGAGAATTTTTGGTGAAGGTTCTGAGGCTAAGTCTCTTACATGACAAAAATCTAGTGAACTTGATTGGTTATTGTGGTGATAACAATCAACGGTTACTAGTTCATGAGTTTATGCCATTAGGGTCATTAAAGAGTGAGATAAACAAGATGCCACTAGATTGGAACAAAAGGATAAAAATAGCATTTGAAGTAGCATTGGGTTTGGATTACTTGCATAACAAGACATCTCCCCCTTTAGTACATGGAGACTTAAAAGCATCCAATGTCCTCTTAGATGAAGATTATAGTGTGAAGTTATCAGATTTTGGGTTAGCAAAACTTGGACCAGATGATGAAAATGGACCGAATCAATTATCGGGAACAATTGGTTATTGTGCCCCTGAATTTGTTATCACAGGAGAAACAACAATGATGTCTGATATATACAGCTTTGGAGTAATCTTCCTTCAACTTATCTCAGGAAGAGAGGCTTTTGATCTAACACGTCCCATTGAGGAGAGAAATATAGTTGTATGGGTAAGTTCCAATTTATTCTTATAATATACAAAATGACTCTGCTAATAATTTGCACTAATCAATGAAATTTTGATGTGCAGGCACAATCTCTTTTGGGAAACCGTAAGAACTTCAGCAAAATGGTTGACCCTCTACTTAAAGGTGATTATCCATTGCGAGGATTTCATCGAGCACTTGCTATTATAGGAATGTGTTTGGTAAAAGAACCTTCTAAAAGGCCTATCATTCGTGATATTGTGGTTGCTCTTACATTGGAGTTCAATATGTATAATGACCGAATTGATCATTCTGATCCTTATTATGACAAGACTAGAATAGTAGCCCCACATAAGAAGATGTATTATGATTGAGTGATATTAGAGATAAATTTCAGTAGGGTCATATAAAAACATCTAAATAATCTTCCACTTCATTCAGAAGATAACATATGAAAAATTAACATGTATGAAATCAACATGCTCATATTGCAGAACCACCAAGGTAATGTTTTTTGTAATGTGTGCTATATGACGGCAACTCTTGCTTTATGCTTCTAAATTTTGATTAAAAATAATATCTTAGAATAAAATTGTTTTTTTCTTAATATTTGATTGATGTCTATAGCTCGTGCATAGTTGTTATTTTTATAGTTTCTTTGCCGTTGGATTTTTTTTTTATGGCCCGTGAATATGTTAATTTCTTTTGCATAAAAAATCGTTTTAAAATTTGGTGCTAGAGTCTCAAGTTTTCGGTTTATACAGCAAAAGGGTGAATTTACACTTTACAAGTATCTTCTAAATCCTATCACTATTAGCACACAGTAACTAAATAAGCACACACATAAGTGGAAATTATGAAATACATAGTTATTGACTTGTAATCCTTTATTGATTAGGCAAATCAAATGAAGCAGCAAAAATAACAATTGATAATAGACGAATTTGAGACACGCAACTATCTCATTAACATTCGAGTAAAGACCAATTTGGATACAACAAAAGTACAACTAGAATACAATTTTACAAAAAACGGGGTAATATAAAAAGCAAACCGGAGGAAAATTATAAAAATATAATTTATATATGCTGCTAGTATAAAATAGTACTATTATGTATACTATGTGACTGTTTATTCTCGCACGATAATCATAAACGTGCATATTTTTTTGGTTACAAAGCGAAAGAAAAAGGAAAACGAAAGCAAAAGAACTACAGGAGACTAGTAGACAAATTGTGAGCATCCGTAGTCAAGTGATGGAGAGGTAGTTTCTCATTGTTAAAACACATAAAAGTACTATTTCTCCAATTCCACCAAACACCAGCAGAGAAAACATTAAAACTATGACTAGATGTTGAACTTTTGGAGAAGGTCCCAGACTAGCTTGCCAATGATAGAAATATTAAAGCAAAAATAAACACGTTTAGTTCTTTAACTATAACTTTAGCTCAATTATCGTTTAGATTCTTTCAATTTATTTTTCTCTAATTCGATTTTTTAAGTTACAATCATTTACACCATTAACCTTTAAGAATTATTAAATTACGGATGTAATCTTTTAAATTTAAAAATTTTATAGATTTATTATCATAAATTATTTAAATTTAATTGAAACATTACAACAAATTAATTGTCCAAACTACTTTGCATATGTAAAAGTAGTTAAAAATATTGATTATATTAATAGAGTTTTATTACTTTTTAAAAAGTTTTACACGTTTAAAATATTGAGAAAATAAAGAAATATATTCATTTATAAGATTTGATGCATATTGTTTAAATGAACATAGTATTGCAGCATTTGATAAAGATTCAAATGATTAAAAACTCTCAATTAAACTAACTATTGTTAAAATTAAAATAAATAACTAGTAATGCAAACAAAACATCTTAAAAGAAATTGAGTTAAACTTAAAATACTATTGTAAAAAAAATGTGTATTTTGCCAAATATTAACAACTCTATTTGATCTAAAGCCAAGACCACCCTAAAATCTTAGGCACAGAGATACATATAAATAGACAAAATCTTCAAAATACACCTAACCAAACGAAGGCTACATCCAATCACATTTCACCATTTTTTTTTTGTGAACTCACGTTTCACCATTTCTAAATTGTATATTTCTTTTAACAATAATTAATATATATCTGAAGCCAAGACCACCCCAAAATCTTAGGCATAGAGATACATATAGATAGACAAAATCTTCAAAATACACGTAACCAAACGAAGGCTACATCCAATCACATTTCACCATTTTTTTTGTGAACTCACGTTTCACCATTTTTAAATTGTATATTTCTTTTAATAATAATTAATATATATCTGAACAATTAAATTTAATCAAAGATGTACATAAAAAGATTGTACTATCGTACATACAATTAATCTCAAATTATAACTAGTGAGAATGAATATAAACCACATTCCAAATCCTATAGACTAATTGTCTACAATGAAAACAAGTAAAGCAGTATGACTATGTATAATCTATTTCTTGGTTTAAAAAGCATTAATTGATTTGAACTTCATGAAAGGGTCCAGAAAGAATTGAATAGTTGAATAATATCCTACATTATAAACTGGCTGCAGTTAATAAACTGGACATTAAATTTAACAGTCTAAATTTACAACAAAAAAAAACAAAAATTGAAATTCAATTTCATCTTAATCTTCCTTATCAAACCTTTCAAAGGTTACATTACAGAAAGCAGTATGGATAGGGAAAAAAAAATCGGAACGGGAGATGTTAGAAGTAAATGCGGTTAAGTAGAAGGCCCCTAGCATCGAACTTAGGAAGCCACATTACCATCAAACTTGGGTACTTTTAACATGTTTACTAAGCCATATCAGATTCACCAAGACTTTAAAATCGGATGTTGGGTGCATGTCCATTTATTTTTTCCTCTTCCCCTGCACAACAATATCAGTATGCTTTATTGTCAATTGCACATCGCAATAGTGCTTTAGCGCAGCTATTAGACAGTATTTTGTATTGGCAATTTGTTCAAAATTTGTTACGCTATAGAGGTGCTCTATAGCTGCTGCTAGCAGCTAGCTGCTATTTAACAACTCATGTGCATAATAGAAACAAACATACCGAGCTTATATAGTAATCCATTGTTAATTGCTTCCGCTTCTTCAGAGATGGACTCTCTGCTTGTCTTGGCATGGAGCGCTTTGATGGAGTCATACTCTGAGATGATTGTAAATACATTAACTTAAAAACAGTTTAATATATATCAAGTTGAATTAAAAAACTGATAAGCCAAAAAGTTATATCATGTTTAATTAACCCGTTAGGTTAAAAAAGAGATTCAAAGTACAAACCTTGGTGGCAAGTTTCTTTTCTTTACGAGCTTGTCTCTCTCTTTCATCGTATTCTTGGTTTTCCTTCTCTACCAGCCGAATGAGGGTGTCACATCTCCTTGTTAGTTCCTGTGTTGTGCGTGACTTTACAAACCAATCAAAACGAAACAAGGGTGACATTCGAAATGCCGCCTTCAATTCGTCCCAATTCCCATACCCAAGCTTGTGAAGCATGCATATCTGCAAATTTTGTAGCACAGTAAAATAATGTAAGAATTTTATGTTCAAAAAACAGACAAAATAAGGAACTGGGCATAAATGATTTCAGTAAGAATAGAGTAAGAAAATTAAAATTAAAAATACACACCATGAATCGATCACATTCTTCATTGTACAACTTTCCTTTGTTTTGTCCATATTGTATCTTCAACTCTAGCCAAGGGTTCTTGTATCGGTCCAACTTCTTCCCAATAGCTTTCATGATCTCATCTTTCCGAGCTATTCTTGCCTCCCCTCTTTCAATGTTTTTAATAATTCTATCATAATCTACAGCCAATAAATCAAAATACCTAAATCAGAAGATCCTTAAACTTTAAGATAAATGAATTTCAAGTTTCATTTGATAAATCAACACACGTCAAAAAAGAACCAATACATAGATGCATTGTAGCTATCGCAATAAAACACTACTATACAGTCTGCACAGTCCATCTCAACATATCATCAGCTGTCGGCCTATCAATCAAGCAAAACTAAAGCTACTAAGATTGGGCAGGGACATGGATAATTATTAATTTGCAAAGTCTTCAAATTTCTTAGCCACAGTTGTACACCAAAAATCAAGCCAAAACTTAATAACAAAAAAAATTGCTTTATAATACATATATAATATTACTCATTTGGATTCTTCAAATCATTTTTACTGCTGCAAAATATATTATCATATTCACAGTAACTTACCATTCAATTCCTTGAACCGCTCTTTGAAGACTTCTGCATATCTTTCAACTTCTTCTTCTGTTTTTCCTTCCATCTCAGAAGCAATACTTCTTATATCATTTCGGCCATATTTTTCACATGCCCTAAGGAAAGTGTTAAAATCCTTTCGGCTCCATGATGAAAACCCCTATGTTCACCAAATACCAGAATGAAAACAATATACAAATCCGTATCAAAGCCTAGTTCTTAAAGAAATTTGCCCACCTCCTCTAGCAGGTGCTCCTTTTCTTCCGCCTCTTCTGCAGTCAATGGTTCTCCCCCCTCTAAACATTCAACATGCATGCCACTATTAAATTAATATATATTTACATACAAACAGTAAGGTGAAATACAAAGCCAGTTGGTGCCTACGTACCTTCAGGTTCATCAACATCTATGGAGTCTTTTACCTGATTCTTCTGATGTGTTTGCTGAAATTATGTTAAACAATATCAATACATATATACATTTGCTGAGGCAAACCTGAAAAATGTGAATCAGCATCTTGATGTTACCCACCATTAGATAACGAACTTCCTTTTCATACAACTCACTCAGCCTGTGTGTGTTGAAGAACTGAAAATCATGCCTGAAGGAAAATAGAATTAAAAATTATCAGGCAAAATAAGCAGTATACATTTTTAGGAAGAAAAAAAAATTGTTTCAATGAGAAGCTTACAACTGAGGCATCCTAGGAATTCGGGGTTCTTTTGGTTTAGTAGGGCCACCTTGGCGCATTGTTTGTTTGAAGTATTCATTCTCTGAGTAACTAAAGTCAGAACAACAACACCGAACAGAATAATCATACATCAGATTGTGAAAAAAATAATCAATAAGTAAATATATACAATACAAAGGGAAGTGTTTACTTGCGCTTCCGTTCTCTTCTTGATGGCTCAACCCAGTTTTCACTCACAATTTTTTTGAAATCAACTTTGTTCTCATCCTTCATTGCAAGAAGAAAGTAAATGCAGATATTGGTTAAAAAAGAAAAAAGGGAGTTGATGCAAAATTGAGCAATAGGAACAGACTCCATAATGAATAGCAAAAGATAAAATGTCAACTTACTTTCTCATCATCAAAATCAAGCAAATCAGCAGCTACAAAATGAAAAATAGTAATATTAGTAACTTCTAACTTGCATAGAAGTTAAATCGCCATATTAAATTGCAAAACAGGAGCCAAAGACGTGTGTGAATGAAACAATGTTAATACATGCAATAATGATGACATTAAACAGCTAAATTCTCAAAATCAAACAATTTAGCAGCCATAAAATGAAAAATAAAGTATTACTATTAGTAGCTTCGAACTTGCCTAGAAGTAGCACAAGAGTTGTAGCTTTCGGTTTTTTGTCTAATAGAACCCAAATTAATACATTAAGTAATGATGACATTCTAATTAGTTCACTCTTTTGTCATAAGGTTAATGTTTCAGACGGGTGAACCACACATTGACACCAAACATGGCTCCTCTGTTTAAGCACAAAAAAATATTTTCCATTTCTTAAACGATCAGAACACACGTGCAGAAGCAAAACAAAACTTTTAAGATTATGTACGGGTTCAAACAACAGATATAATAGAAAAGATCAAACTATTATCAGCAAAACTTTTTAAGGTTGCATACTGTCATCCATCTTAAATTTGATTGCATCTTCAGTAAATTTCTTCATCTTAGCATCAAGCTCAGCTGTTGATTCCTCTCCTTTAGCAATAATTCTGTCAATATCCTCGTCTGTAATTGTACTGTCCTTGGAACTAAAAACCATTTCAGCCCCAAATCTAACCATTTGAAGCAAATCATCTTTATTAACAGCTGCGTACATAAACAAATTACACCATATCATACAATGCACAAGTCCTGCGAGAAATAATTTTTTTTTAAGAAACCATCCTGAAAATTCTTACCTTTCTGCTCAGCTAATCGTCCTTGCTGAATCACCAGAGCATCAAGTGCAAGCTTTTTGTAAGCCCTTTCAATGACTTTTTCCTCAATTGTGTACTACACATTTTAAGTGATTGGGATATCAACACAAACAGAAATTTTCAAATGGCCGCCAAACACATATCTTGTTGGATATCTTAGAATACTTTTGGCTTGCATTTTCAATTAATTCAAGTGTTTGTACCAATACAAGGAAGATACAATAATGATTAGATAAAAATATTTTACTGTATCTACAATAACTAATGCTGATTTATGAAACATGAGTCGTCATTTCAATTTAGGATATCTTTTTAGGTTGCAGTTATACTAATTTTATGATATATCTAGTCTTGTTCAGTCATGATTCTATAATTTTCTGTATCCAATATCCACAGGTCAGTGTCCTGTTGTATGTGTCCAGTGCTTGCATCCGTGATTGCTATATAGAAACATAACACCATAATACAATATTGCATACCTCAGTGCAGAATCGGAAAACTTGAACTTCTTTCTTTTGACCAATCCTATGAGCTCGATCCTGAGCTTGCAAGTCAGCTTGAGGGTTCCTGATACATCAATTTTAAACAATCAATTGATTGTGGACTTACGGTACCAAAGCAAATCAGAAAACTGCTGACACAACCAGTTGAAATACTCACCAGTCACTATCATAAAGAATGACAACATCAGCAGTAGCAAGATTGATGCCAAGACCTCCAGCTCGAGTAGATAACAAGAAGACAAATTTCTCACTTCCTGGTTTGTTGAAAGCCTCAATGGAAGCATCACGATCATCTCCACCAGTATTTCCATCTATGCGACAGTATAGGTATCCACGAAACATCAAATAATCCTCAAGTATATCTAGCAGCCTAGTCATCTGTGGAAGAGCCATAAAACTAAGCACAAACGGATGGAAACACATACCAGTCTGCATAAAATAAGGCATTCATTGCCATTAATGAAGACAATCTTATAGTATATCACACTGACCTGTGAAAATATTAGGACCCTAGAATCCCTCTCTTTTAGTTTGGGAAGTAATTTATCGAGTAGAACCATTTTGCCTGTAAAATATTTTTTTTAGAAAAAGAACAAACTGCATATTAATAATCCATCTGAAAAGGACAACTAGTAGAAATATCTTAATGTAAACAAAATTTACCAGCATTTGTAACGAGATGATCCCCTGTTGTATAGGGAGGACCAGGTTCAGCCCCTTGGAAAAGATATGGGTGATTACAACATTTTCGAAGTTGCATTGCTATATTTAGGAGACGCTTACGTTCTCCACCAGCATTCACAACCTCCAGATCCTTCTGCAGTAATGCCTTATAATATTGTTTCTGCATTTGGGACATGCCTACTTTGAGAATGGTTTCCTTTTTTGGTGGCAACCCTTTTTCGACATCTGATTTCAACCTTCGAAGAAGAAATGGGCGGAGGACCTAAAGTATACACAGATAACGATAATATTCTTTTGTACCACATTATCATAAGTTCATAAGGGACACTCGACAATCAACTAAGTTTGAGGCTTACCTTGTGTAGTTGTTGAACAACCTCCTGTTGATCATTTTCACCAGAGATTTGAAACCATTCATCAAAGGTTTCAGCAGAACTAAAAATTTCAGGCAGAAGAAAGTTGAGAAGAGACCAGAGTTCATGAAGATTGTTCTGCAACATTGAAAGATAATGTACCACATATTACTCAACTGTATTAGCATAATTACTACAGATACAACAAAAGAAAGAGAATTAAGATTCAAATTTGAAAATAAGCCAGACCTCAAGGCTCTAAGCATTTAATTCAAGATTTTAAACAGTGGGACAGATGCAGAAAAAATGCAAAATTCAAAGCATTTAGTTCACGGTTTTATACTATGGGGTAGAAGGGAAAACATGCATAAACAGCAAAAACAAATACTACAAATTTAACCAAAGATATATATATATATATATATATCATTAAACTCTACTCCCCTTCTAATGATGCACAATTTGACTACATATAGAAATTATCCATGAACAAGTGATGTTCCACCCAGTGTAGTGAAAACTAAACTAGATTGGCCAATCCAACCGGTTCAACTGTAGATTAGACACATGGCTGGTCTAATCAACTATATGAATCAGTTATGCTATTGAACTAGTTGTGAGCTGGTTAACAAATCATCAAACTATCGTTCAAGTTGATGGTGTGGTTGTCTTTATTTTGAATGAGAGGAAAAATAAACTCAAGACAAATATCAATCCCTATTTTTCGTGCTTGAACACAGTATAATCCCACTATGCACTACTCAAGCTCTTTGATGTGCTAATATATATACACACACACACACAAATTACTGACTTGTAAGGTGAAAAATGTCCTCCACTTATATAAACATGTTTTCACATCATATTTCATACCAGTTTATTATTATTAATGTCCTTTTTATGAATCTCACTTTAGTGTGGAAAATGTAGATTATTAGGCATACATGTGTAATTGATTCAACTTGTCCTACCAATGACCAGTGTTCTCAACATCGAGATCTTACCTAAAGATCAAGAGGTGGGTGCAAGATAGTAAAACATAAAATCGTAAGATTTTAGCAAAATAACAAAGTACACTAAAATAGATATAATACATATATAGTATAGTTATTTTTTATATATAACATAATATTAATAATAGGTTTTTAAAATTATTATTATGTCTTTAAAAAATAAAATTTATGTAAAACAATATATTCTTCTTATTAGATAGATGATATTTGACTATATTTTAATAAATCTGTTTGAGTCTCTCTTTTTTCAATCTTTTAGCCCTTTTCCCATTAAAAAAAAAAAAAGAGAGAGCTCATTTAATGATTCTACCACATGGGCCCAAAACAAGTGAAAGCCCAAGTGTAAATCAGTCTCTGCTCTCTAACCCTAATCCCCCATCTAGGTAATAGAAGTCAGATCAAAACAGCTGCCGTCACGCTTTTGGAAGGCAGCAGGACAGACCGAGATTCTCTTTCTTTTCCTATTTGTTTAACACTTTGCTGATCAGAAAATATGGGTGATGGTAGAGAAGTTGTCAGAAGGTAGCGTCCAGGGACTCTCCGTCGCGAAGCGGATAAAAAACCCGAACACAAATACAGGCAAAATGGGTCACCGTAAACTCGCCTGAGTTTGTGCAATCTCACGATTCCGGCAATTTTCCCAGTGATTCCACTCGATTCAGTGAAAAAGCGATTCTAGTGTCATCGTAGATCGTTGAGGGGGAGCAAAATCGTGAAATCTTATGATTTTACGATTTTCAGAGCGATTTTGACAACATTGCCAATTACTCGCTGATTCAACCAGTGGTCCATTGACTCAGTACCTTGACCGAATCAATGTTAGGTGAGTTTTATAACATTTATGCAAACTCGTCTCTAATGGAATTTAATAAAGTTGCATGAGTAGAAAGCTAATCTCATCTAACATATTCATGTCTGATAATAACCCCTTCACACAAAAAGAATGAACGTAATAAATTAAGGATGCGAAACCAAAAAAATATGCAAAACTTATAACAAAAGTGTGGAGGGTGATCATTCAAATCTTGTCAACCAACTACAGCCAATGAAGAGCGTCTAAAATAGTCAGGTAATAAAGTGCATAATGTACAAGGCGAAACGAATGGAGGCTAAGATTCTCAGGCATATCAAATATGGAAAGAAGGGCAAAAAAGACAAGTAACTTGCCACACACAAGCAAGCAACATCCATCAAGTCGACCATATCAAACATCCTATAATTGATCTCAGATCATTTAGAAACCAAATACAGCCCAAAAAATCATAATTTATCAACCCTACAACAAAATGAGTTCATTATAAATTCAATTAGACAGAAGAATTGGTGTTAACATTTCCATGTTAAGAAGATTCCAATAAATGAAATACATAATTTTATTTAAAGGAAACATTCATTAAGATTACAATATCATCATATATGATAAATAATACTATGTTATACCTGTAGAGGGGTGCCAGTTATAAGGAGTCTGTAGTTTGTATTATAAAGCCTCATTGTTTTGGACAGGAGGGAGTTCTCATTCTTGATCCGATGGGCTTCATCAATAATTACATAACGCCAACTAAATCGACGCAATGCAGACTTCTCTTTGATTACCATTTCGAAACTTGTCACACACACATCAAACTTTCCAGCAACCAATAGATCTTCTCTAATATGTTTCTGTAGTTATTTAAATCCATTAAACAAAAAGTGTCAAAACCATGTACCAATCAGAACCCTTGACAAAAATAATTCACTCCAGCAAAGCTAATCTTACCCTTTCATCAGGGCTACCAAGGAACTTTATTGCACGTAAAACTGGACAAAAGCGCCGAATCTCATTCATCCAATTTCCAAGAGTAGATTTTGGAGCAACCACCATATGTGGACCTGTTATTCCTCTGAACTCGTGTAAATAGCCCAATAAAGATATAGTTTGTAAAGTTTTGCCAAGCCCCTGCAGATCAACAACATATTCATTCATCATAACTTTAATTAATGAGCCCGTACTTCATCAATAGTACACGTCACCAGGAAATTATGTTTGTGTCCAGTTATTTAAATGAGGCATCTCTTAGGCCACCAACTAATGCCTACCATTTCATCTGCTAAAATACCATTGATTCCATTCTCGTACAAACGTATGAGCCAGTTTAGCCCAGCAAGTTGGTAATCCCTCATTTTTCCTTGGATACCTGTTGAACAGATAAGCAATTTCACATTTGTATCAACCAAAATTTTAAAAAATATCAAACATGAATAGAAAGAATCCAACACATGTATTCAAAATGTATACCCTAAACCCTAATCCTTTGGCCACTTACTGTGACGCTATGATTGCAGTGCTAATAACAACATAGCATGCAGTACAAATATTCAAGATGTATTTGACCAATGCATGTATCCCCAATGAGAAATCAGCCAGTCAGAATGCAATCCTTCCAGAACCAGAAAAAACAACTGAAATAGCTTGCATTCAAGGGCACCATCAACCAATATTATTACAGAAAGCAGACATTGAGTTTTTATTTTCCAATGAAACCAAGCAAATGAAATGCAAAAAATTAATATAAGCATGTGCTATCATAATAGATATCAAGAGAGGAAGGGTAAGAAACAACCATAGCACCCAAGCACACACAAAAAGAAAAAATAGCTTACATGAAGGTTGAGTAACCAGCCTTGTATTTCCTAAACCACCTTCTTCTTCTTTAAGGTATTCTTCATCTTCCTCTTCTTCGGTCACTTTCGAAGCATGGCGTCCCCTAACATGGACAACATTCAATTCAATATATGTTCTTTGATACATGAGAAAATCGGTATCAGATCAATCATAATTCTTAAAGTTTGACCAGTGTAAACTTTGCCAACCACCGGTAGAAATTGAGGAACAAATTGCATATTTCACCCTTACTTAAAATTCTTATAAATAAGTCCCTTTTTACATTTTTTAGGAGTTCCGTTCAGATAACAATCGATGGTGTAAAATAATTGTTAGAATTACATAAAGTAGAATTTGAAAAGGAAAGTTTTGCTGAAATCATTTTATCTACATCATAAACTAAAGACGTGGGAGATTTACAGCATTTGGAAGTAGGAAAATTCTGTCCACCCATCATAGTTAATTAGTACTACTTTGCTTTCACATTTCACAATTTTATGGTATTAGAGTATAAAAATTTCCCAAAGCCTATAAAGAACTTGCACATACATGAATGCGTAATTTTCAATATAATTAAAACTCAACAAGGCAAAACCCAAAAAAAAAAAAACGGTAGTATAGTATCCATTCCATTAATTTTCAGAAAGTACCTTCCCTTTGTCTTCTGAGATGAAGATTGATCACCTTTGGCAAAATGAGCAAACAGCTCAGTTTGCTGCAAGAGATACTTCAATCGACCCTTTCCCTTAGTATTCTACAAGAAAAGTAACAACCATTAATTTCAAACATCAAATTAGCAATAACTTTATAATAAAAATAAAAATAAAAAAAATTAATCCAGTAACACGCACCATAGAAGCATCAATAGTTGCATTTTGTGCATCTAATATCTCCTGAATCTTTTGTTTCTTCAACCTCTCCATTTCTTTTAATCTCGCTTTCTCACGCTTACTAATCTCGGGATCAACATTACTTTCATCCTACAATTAAACGTTTAAAAATATCATATATGAAAAAAAACAAATTCACGAATTAAAATTTAAGATTATGGAAAATGCCGGCCATGGTTTTTGTTTAACCTGATTATCGTCGTCGGAGTCGGCGTCGTCTTCAGCGGGATTATCTGGAACAATGTTATCATCGTCGTCGGAGCTAGCGGAACGAGCGACGGCTTCGAGTTCGTCAACGTCGTCTTCGATCTGTTCATTGACGTTCTCTTGCTCGTCTTCCTCTGAATTGGAGGCGCTTGAAACCTGAGACTTGGAACTTCTTCCCATGGTTTTCTCAGATCGAGGGTTTCGTTCGCGATAGTGTGTGCTAAAAAGAGGGAGCGCGAGCGAGTTTTTTTTATATTTTTCGAAGCGTGAATGCGTGAAAGGGGAAATACGAGCAAGGGATCAAAGTGATTTATAGCCGTGTGATCTTGCGATTCCAGGGAACGGTGTAGTGTTAGAGTTGTGATGATGTGGAAGTAAACGAATATTTCGCGCCAGTGATGTGGAAGTGGAACCGATATTTTCCCGCTTGCATTACATGGATTTGGGGCCTTTTTTAAAAAAATTCTTTTGAGCCCCGTTTTGGGCTCCTAAAAACGCCTCTTTCTTTCCGGGCTTTTCTTCCCCGGACGTTGAAGATTTTATTTTATACCCCTTCCATTATATTTTGACGGTAGGATTAAAATGTACAATTTTACTAATGTTATTCTTTGAAACATTATTACTTAATTTTATTTGTATCAATGTTTTGGTAAAAACGTTATAATTCAAAATAATATTTTTAAAATTAATTTATTTATTTTAATAATTATAAATTTTAAAAAATGAAAAAAAAATGTTAAAAAATCTCGAAATAAAAAATTAAGAGTAGTTATTTTTATTCGCATAGAAGTGTAACATTCTCACTATTTTGTAATAGAATGCGAGTAGGAGAAAATGTAAGTAAATTTTATTTATTTGAATAAAGATTTCTTAACATAATTTATTAAAACTCTAAACAAACATGGGATATAAATTTTCCAAGTATCACATTCCAAGGAATACTTTTGTAATCCATGAAACAACGTCTCCTTATTATTTTTTTGTTGAGTAGGCTACTATTTGTACTTATAGAACCCTTGTCTTTATACTCTACTCAAACCACTTATTTTATTTTCATTTTTTTTTTAAATTAACAAAGACAATCAAAAATCTAAAAACAAGTTTTCGAAACAATAAATATTTTCTCAAACACGCAATTTGAAACTTTTACTAGAAAATTCAAATTTAAATTTTTTTATATACAAATGTATTTTGAAAAGTCCAAATTTTTATCTTTCTAAAACACAAAATTATTTTTAGTTTTCCAAAACACAAATTAAATATGGTGGTGTAGAATTTTTTTTTTTTAAAAAAAGGCAAAATGGAAAGTTGGAATAGGATATGGGCTATAATTATGGGGACATAAGATAAAAGTTTTCCAGATGCTTCCTTATTATTTTTTTAGGTTAAAGGATAGTAGGGATAGTAGGGTTGTACGTGAGTGCATTTGGAATGAGTATCGCAAAACTGGAATGCATGTGTAGAAAATAGTGATGGGTCTTGTAAAACAAACTGTTTGTTATAATATTAGACTGTATTGGATCAAACTGCTTATTTTATGGATTGGATTGAGTATTTGGTTAAACACATTAATTTTTTTATTTATTTAATTATTAACAACAAGATAATATTCTTTCTAAAAAACGACACAACTTTATTTTTGTTCTTTAAATTATAAATGTTAGACACTTTGGTTCCTCAAGTTATTTTCGTTTTGTTTTAATCCCTTAAATTACATATATTAACATTTTGGTCTCTTAATTTATAAATATGATACACTTTGGTCATTTCTAATAGTGTTTAACATTGTAACTTAAGCGACCAAAATGTCTATTTTTGTAAATTAACGAACCAAAATGTTTAATGTTTATAACTTAAATGACTAAAACAGAATGAAAGTAACTCGAAAGACCAAAGTGTATAAAATTTGTAACTTAAAGAGATCAAAATGAACCAATAAAAGTTAATGGACCAAAGCCTAAAAATAACTTAGTAGACTAGAAGTTTAATTTAGCCAATTTAAAATAAGTGTGTCAAAATCTGCATAATGAACTATATGTGCAAGGACGTCTACACATTTATTAGTCTCGCGATCAATGAACACTTCTTCAACTTGCCAACGATAGGAGTGAATAAGAAAAGTAGTTTTTGCCAAAACCCATTGGAAATGTTGGATAGGAGTATAGCCTCAACGGATCATATCTACAACCACTTTGGAGTCAGATTCAATAATAACATATTGGAAGTTCAACTGAATAACAACTTTGAGCTCAGATAGAATTGTCCAAACTTCAATCATTATTGTTTTTGAGGAAGTGAGCTTTCTTACAAACACGCGAAGAAAATTTCCGTAATGGTCACCAATCGCACCTCCGCACGCTGAGCTACCATCACTAAAGTGATGTGAACCTAAAGGATTTCAATCATTGATCGATATACTTGACGTGAATGTGCAATTCCCTTCAAGGATTTCAAAATATCCTGAATGAGATTCATTAGTTAACTCGTTTGCATCCAATATACATAGATTGGTTGAGCGAGTCGAACCTAAAGTTTAGTGTAATACATATGCTTTAAAATTTATTTGTGCAACTTTCATCATCATTAGTTTCATCTTCTTCTTGTTCAAGATTTTCAGTATACCCCAACAAAATATCCAACATTTTTAATATTATTAATTTAAGGATCTGTTTAGTTCAACAAACAAATATTTTAATAGATGGGAGAAATTTTAATGAAGGGGGCGAAGGAAAAAGAAGGAAAATAGATATATGTTTGGTTAAAGGAAAGCCGGGAAGAGAGAACTTTAATTTTAAATGGTTTTTTATTTATGTAGAGCTCATATGTTTTATTCAAAAAAGGAAAGAAAAAGTGGAGACATTTTTGGTTCAAAATAGGAGAGTGGAGAAGATGAGAGAGATTTTTAATAGTTGTGTTTGGTTCATAGAAGAATTTTAAATAGTTTTGATTAATTTGTTTTGGTTATTTTCTCTCTCCTCCAAATTACTCAAAATAAAAGGGAGAACAAACTAACTTTAGCATAAATTTTGCCTCCGTCATATTCTATTCCCTTTTATAAAAATTGAATCAAAGACATAAATTTAAAAATAGTTCTCGTATCTATCTACTTCGAACTAAACACAACCTTATAAGGGATTTTACTTCCCTCTTTTCTCCCCTTCTATAAAATGAACCAAACACATTTCATCTAAAATATATTTTTTCATCCCCTCCCCTATAACCAAACACACCCTTAAAGTATTTTACTTGTGATTCTATATTTGGAATATTTTGATATTTCATTTTCAAATTTGATTGTAATTTTTCATGATAGTTTTCTTAAAATAAATAATTGAAAACTATGTTAAATTGCCAAATACAACACATAAAAATGAGTTAATTTACTGAAATGTTAATTTTATGGAATTAAAAAAAATATTTTATAACCATAGAATGATAAGAAATTTAATTAATATTCGCATTTATTTGAATAATTCTATTGCAAACATATTGCCAAATACAACACATAAAAATTAGTTAATTTATTGAAATGTTAATTTGTATGGAATTAAAAAAATTATTTTATAACCATAGAATGATAAGAAATTTAATTAATATTCGCATTTATTTGAATAATTCTATTGCAAACATTTCAATTTTTTAATAAAGAATCTTACGA